>CM060909.1:750945385-751493807 GCA_030737875.1 Allium sativum | reverse complement strand
AGAGATGAAGGTGTAGGCTGCTGTTATGTTTAGAGAAATGAATTAGGGTTGCTAAAGGCTGAGAAAAATGTATTAAATAGGTTGGGTTGTAATTTAGCTTGGGCCCAATACTTTTTACTTGTTTATTTATCCAATTCCTTGCATTTTTGACCGTTTAAAAATTACTACGTTCACATACTAATTCCGAAATTAATGAAACTTTAAACATAAATAATATTTGATGTTACGAATCCAAAGAACCTAATTTCGTAATATTCTGAGTCCGTATGAATTTATTATGAATTTTTAAAGTCTGAAAATTGACTGTTTTCCAATTAAAAATTAATACAGTCCACAGATTAACTCCGAAAATTATGAATTTTGGTTTTTTTAACTATATTTAAATATTCTTGATCCATAGAGACTGGTTTCGTCGGATTTGGAGGTCGTTTGCAAAAATCCTATTTTTGGCGCGTATATATTTAATATTAAAAATAATTAAAATAATGAATTTTTTTTTTTCCGAAACTCAAAAACATAAGTCTTTATAGTCATTTTTATATGTAAACAACATTCTGAAACCAATGGAGGTGGTTTCGAGTCCTATTTCCTTATTCAGCAAAAATTTTGTGTTCGGGCCTTTAATCTTATATATATGAATTCCATAGCGTTTTTCTTAAAATTTAATTTTCTCATAACTTACAATTTATAAACTGGAATCTTAATTTCTGAAACTCTTTGGAAAGATATTTTCGATATGGTCCTAGCGTTTCTTGTTTCGTCCAATTCCGATTTATATTTTATTTTATATAATTTTTCAAAGTTGGAATTTCAAAACTGAAATTACCGCGCCATTTCAGGCTCGGAATAGAATTCATATAACCTTTAAGTTCGTTGTTGAAATAAAATAAGTTTATCATCCATATTATTTAAAATAAATAATATAATTATATTAAACTCATTAAAATTCATTAAAATAAATTTTAAAATTACCTCCAAAAATCAGGGTTGTTACAATTTTCAACTGGACATATCTTTTGATTCCCGCTATGAAATCTTGATTTTTCGGATTCGTTCGAAAGATATTATCAATTAGATCCTAATGTTTTTGATTTCGCTAAAATCCGGATTGTTTTGCACCCGGTACATTCAATTGAAGTTTGAAATCGAATTATCGAACTACCGCGCCATTTCCAATTCTATTTATAATTATATATAAATATTTATATTCTAACGACGACGTATATAATATATACGTTCGAATTATATTCAAAATAAATTTATCGTCGATATTATTTAAAATAATTCATTTTAAATATTCGAAATTCGCTAAAATTGCCGAAATAAAAATTTTAAACTGGCCCAGATTTTCCGGGTTATTACAATCTCCCCCACTTAAAACTTTTCGTCCCCGAAAAGGAACAAAGTTGAAAGTGGTTTGATTAATCAGCTCTACGCCCGATTTGGCTTCCATTCTCCAACTTTTCAGTTTCTGAGAATTTTCAAATTTTCAAAAATTTGGCTAACACCCTAAATTTTCGAAAAATTTCGCCATAACCTCCCCTGCACCGGGAGCATCAGGGAATTTCAAATAGCTTCCCCGGTCCTTCAGATCTCAAAAAGAAAAAGAAAAAGCCAAGCGGCTAGCCAATAGGCTCATAAAATCATCATCACCCAAACAAAACAGTAAATTATGTAGTAAACATGTACCTATTTGTCGGGCAAACAAATTTTATTCTTCGGCTCTAGCCTCCTTGCTATGACCTGTTCAATGTAAGTATATGTATATGCAAGCAAATGCGACCAATTTTCAATACAATTCAATATTTAATTCTATTAGGCTAAATGGTTAAAAATTAGCAAACAAATAGACAAACAACACAACATCAATTAATTAGTGGATTAGAGTTTCAAATTCATAATTTTGATACATATATATAAAGAAAATCATGTTTTTGATGCCAATTCACAACAAAGTGTTCTAACTATATAAGTTTTGGTTCTCACACCAGTCTAATGGAAATATATCGATATCACACCTTCGTTACTCGAACATGAATACTAATGACGACTAGTCAATCATCAGAATCATCTTCGGGCCACTAGAGTATGATTCTATATCTATCCAATATATTAAAACTTCGAATATACGTTCATGACGCGTATACGCGAAATCTTTATATACTAGATTGTCCATATTCAAAAATAAATAAATAATCAAATACGTATAAAATGATTTAAATTTTCAAAACAAAAATTGTTTTCATTTGAAAAATATACTCTTCACGCTCGTTCTAGGATACTACTGATCCTATCTCTAACGAGTCATTCTAATTGGATATTACTAATCCACTATCTGATGAATTCTTTCGTATGGTTCTAATGTGCCTTGTTCTCGAGCTCTGTAAACCAAAGCTTTGATACCAAATGTGACGGCCGGGAATTTCGCTCGATCTGAATCAGTCGTTAAACCGATCTAGACCGTTCGAAACCCCTGATCGTTTTGAGAACAGGACAAATCAGAACACAAACAGAAGAACAATTCATTGCTATTACGAAAATTCC
Organism: Allium sativum; assembly: GCA_030737875.1. Classification (NCBI taxonomy): domain Eukaryota; kingdom Viridiplantae; phylum Streptophyta; class Magnoliopsida; order Asparagales; family Amaryllidaceae; genus Allium; species Allium sativum. The sequence goes on along the minus strand of CM060909.1, from coordinate 751,491,263 downwards.
ATCAGATACAAGAATATACAGAGTATAAATGAATAAATTACATTCGATAAATTATCAGAGATTACAATAAATTACATAGCAGCGGAAAATAATACAAAGCACAACTGAAGGTGATATACGGATACAGAGATTTCCGGATATCATTCCAGCTGTAAACCAGGATCCTGTGAATATAAATCTGCAAAACCAAAACTACTAGCTGCCCGTACGGAAAATAGGGGCACCCAGAGTTTAGGTTAAAACAATAAACTCCAGGTCAGTCATGTGACTGGTGTGAGAACTAAAACAGTTATTTAATTCAATTTTAAAAGAGAGTAATTCAAGGGACCACGCCGTATAACACGGAACGGGTTTCCTCCCAAGAATACCAGTGCATAGAATAAACAACGCAATGCTTTTTCGAAAAATGAAGCTATTATAAGACCCAGGTCCCATCACACAATGCAACGCAAGCCGGAGGATAGGGTTTTCCCTTATAATAACCAAACATGCTTGGTACGTTTAAAACAAATCATTTGATACTATAATAAGTGTATAGTGTCAAAACATTTCAATCATAAATATAAATCATAGACGGCATAGTATCCCATGCTACTATGTCGCCATACTAGGCTCTACAAATAAAGCCGAAATATCTCGTATTGGAAATTGGATTTCCGTCATGAGTCGAGGCAAGGGGCAAGCTCCTCTCCGTGCTCGAGACACTCTAGCAAATGCCTCAGGGCTACGCACTCTGGGCAACCCTGGATTCGGCTGGGCCGGTACTCACTTACGTTAGAGGATTAGTTATTCCTGAACACACGTTTCCCGTTCCTTACAGACGTATAATCGAGGCGCCTCATTCCAACAACCACAAAGGTGAAAAGTATATAAATGTCAGGGCTGGTAAGTCACTGACACCACCAAAGCTAGAAAGAAATGTCGTGCTCTCCCAGCGGTCCATATCCCGTTTTTAACTCATACCGAGGTGTGAGGCTCGCGAATTCACGTTATACACAAAGCTGCCATGTAGGCGTGCTTTGATCATCAACCACAAGACTTTGTTTTTCAACAGAAGCCTTGATCCATGCAACTCAGCATGCCACACAGGCAATTCATGCCGTGCGATTGATATCTATCGATATATAACCTCTAAGCTCGTACGTCTCAGAGAAGGGCGTTAAGCAAGAGAATAAATTCTCCGCCGCCAAACAGATATATATTTAACAGAAATCAATCAACACAGAATAAAATCCAATGTCAGACACACAATCCATTTTCAAGTTCGTTCTGGGACTGAACGAAACCGGAGGCACTTTCCTCGCATATCCATCCATCTCCAGGTACGTCTGGACGACCACCAACTATTTCCATCCTCTTGGGTGTACTGCCCAATCAGGATCGTCAATAGTTATCCAAACGATGTGAAAACTTCCGGTCTTCGACCACCGTCTTCATCTTCGACGTATCGTCAAATCAGTTATTCAGAATGGGTGTAAACCCGGTCTTTCCGAACAACCCGCGTATATTAAAACAAATGTTACACAAACACAACATACGCCTCATTCCAATTCAGAATATTCTTTTATTCGCAAAATCACATTCTTAGGGAAAGGTTCCCATTAATTTTATCCAAGATAAATTCTTTAAAATTTATCCTTTAATGTTCCTTTAGATGATCTATCAAACCAAATTATGGTTTTCTAAACTAGTCGAGATTAGCGAACCGTAACGAAGTAATTATTTATTTATTTTATTTCCCAATCCCAACTTATTCATCCCATGAAGCAAAACTGGTAATACTCCATATCTAACACCGTGGTGTTATCGGTAAAATTAATTACCATTTCACGTTCAAATCTAATTAAAGATTTAACTATCGCTTTGGAGCAAAACTGGTAATACTCCATTCCCGCTCATTTCTAAATTTGATAATTTAGATTATAGATTCACATTTCAATCTAATTGCAGATTCGTTAGAACTCCTTTTACTGGGTTAAAGAACTAGGTGTTATTTAAAGCACAGTTCACGATAAACCCACAAATCAATTCTATTTAATTTAAATCAAATATATTAGGAATTCCGATGATTTAAAACCCCTTTTTAAATCTAATTTATTTATTTAAAAATAATTGGGTTTTAAATTTAGTTCAAAACTAGTTCATTTCGATAGAAATCTATTTTTATCATTTCAAATATGGGGTTTTTCACCCTAAATTTTCCCAAATCATTTCTTATGATTTTACACAAATTATCGCTATTTTTAATAATTTTATCAAGGCCCGTACAGTCGATTTCCATCAACGGCCACCGAACTGCACTTACAGCGACCTTTTTCGAATTTGATTTGGACGTAACTCCAAATCCAACCGTTAGATTTCAAATTTCTAATATTTGTTAGAAAGCTCTTTTCGATACGAACCCAACGGTTCCGGTTTTAGGAGAATCCGACGGTCGGATCTCCCGTAATGTTCGTTTGAAATAAATGGTCGAAATTCACGAACTTCCGCGGCGCGGCGCGTTCTATTCAGGCCATTATATTATATATATAATATATATAATATATATTTCGTCGATTTCTATTCAAAACGAATTTTATAAATAGTTTTGAATTCGTTTCAAAAACAATTTCAACTTCCATTTCAATTCAAATCAAAATTGAATTCTTCTTTATAAATTCGTTTTAAAATTCATTTCTATTCAATTCAAATTTCAATTCAATTTGAATTCATTTCAATTCGCTTTCAATTCAATTTGAATTCGTTTTCAATTCAATTCAATTCCAAAGTCGTTTTCTATTCGATTCAATTCAAATTGGTTTTCTATTCGATTCATTTCAAATTGGTTTTCTATTCGAATCAAATTCGTTATATATTCAATTGAAATCAAATTCGTTATATATTCAATTCATTTCGAAGTCGTTTTCTATTCAATTCATTTCGAAATCGTTTTCTATTCAATTCATTTCGAAATCGTTATATATTCAATTCATTTCGAAATCGTTATATATTCAATTCATTTCGAAATCGTTATATATTCAATTCATTTCGAAATCGTTATATATTCAATTCATTTCGAAATCGTTTTCTATTCAATTCATTTCGAAATCGTTTTATATTCAATTCATTTCGAAATCGTTATATATTCAATTCATTTCGAAATCGTTTTATATTCAATTCATTTCGAAATCGTTTTATATTTAATTCATTTCAAAATCGTTATATATTCAATTCATTTTGAAATCGTTATATATTCAATTCATTTCGAAATCATTTTCTTTTCAATTCATTTCGAAATCGTTTTATATTTAATTCATTTCGAAATCGTTTTCTATTCAATTTATTTCGAAATCGTTTTCTATTCGATTCATTTCGAAATCAATAAAATCGATATAAATATCGTTCACGTCAAAATGGCGTCAATCTAATCAACACGGCTTCACATATTTCTATTTCAAATATTCTATTTCAAATATTTCCTATTATCAAAATATTTGTTATTATCAAAATATTTCGTTCAACACATGACTAATCTCAACGGATGAGTACAGTCAACACATGAACCTTTATATTATATTGATAAAGATGTAAATTTTATTATAAAAATATTTCGTTCAACACATGACTAATCTCAACGGATGAGTACAGTCAACACATGAACCTTTATATTTTATAGAGAAAAAGATATAAATTTTATTATTAAAAATATTTCGTTCAACACATGACTAATCTCAACGGATGAGTACAGTCAACACATGAACCTTTATATTATATTATCCTTTATTTTCTAAATGGGAATGAGGCCCAATCAATCACCATACAATATTAATTATATGGATTTTCATACATCACACGTATATAATAGCATTGAAAAATAATCAACCATCAACCAAAGTGCACTACACTGTATAAGCATCAAATATAGATATCTAACGCTTATAACAGCCTGTTAATCAATCGATCGACATATTAAATCAATCAGGATGAGTGAACCTCAATTTTCATCCCAACACCCGTGTGGGGTTTCAAACAATCAAACACAGATTGTATTCGTGCAGTTGGGCGATGTGTAAAATTTATCGACCCAATCAATATCAGTCAAATCAGTGTATATAAACAAATCGGTCGATTTGTTTATAAATGTTTATTTATTCCCTTTCACGTTAAAAATTATATTTTTAACGATAAAACATTTTATTTTAACACATGAATTTCTATTCAGTTCATTTATTCAATAAAAATGATATTTTTATTTTTCTAACATATTTTAGAAAATTCGGCGGCATAACGGCACGATACTAGAAACGGGACGAGGCCTAGCCTTATCCCCGGTCTAGTGAAGGCCTACGCCATTCACACATCAATCAAATCCATTCATTTTACCAAACAATTCAAATCAAATCAAAACTATCTAACTAATCTATGCAACCAAACAAACAAGTCCATGGTCTGTGGACGATTGTGTCGGGTGCTACTAAGCACCGTCTGCATCCTAGTATATATATATAGCTAGAAAAGAAATTGAAAGGTGAGAAATTCTCACTGATAGCTATCCAAACATCTTGACTCTTCTTATGTAGAAATCTTCGTCGTTCTGCTTCTTATCACTGTTCACTGCCCGTATTCTCTACATATATAAAAATCATATTTTTACATCGATGTTTGATATATAAAAATCATATTTTTACTTTGCTATTCAATATATAAAAATCGAATTTTTACTACTATGTTATATAGATAAAAATTATATTTTTATCACGCTATTTTCCATATAAAGATTTCTCCTTTTCTAAAATAAAGATTTCGCCTTTATAAAAACATAGACTTCGCCCTTTCAAATTTAAAGATTTCATCTTTATAAAAATCTCATTTTTATTTTTCTACACATATAAAGATGATATTTTTAGTATTCCTATCATGTAAAAATTATATTTTTAATTCTCTACATAACCAAAAATCATATTTTTATATCTTCTATATAGTAAAGATTATATTTTTAATACTTTAAAAATATAAAAATCATATTTTTAATTCTTTAAAAATGTAAAAATTATATTTTTAACTCCCACAATTCAAAATCAAATCTTTACTTTTCAAAATCAAATCATTTTGATTTAAAAATCTAATCTTACCTAGTTAATAAAAATTGCATCTTTCTAGTTTAAAAATAACCATTTTTCCTAAATAAACATTTATTCTTTTCTAAACTAAAAATCAATGCTTTTAAATTAATAAAAATCGGTTCTTGTTATCCATAAAAATTCAGTTTTTTGCTTATCATAAATAAAAATAAATAAAGGTAAAAACTTACAAAGGGGTTTCAGCTAGGGCGCAGCAGTGTAGGGGGCTCGAGGTCGCAGGCGAAGGGAGGGGAGATGGTGTCTTCGGTCGAAGGAGAAGGGGGGGGGGACGTCGGCGGTCGTCTCGCTGCTGGGGGGGGGGGGGGGGGTCTTCGCGCCAGGCGCGGCAGCGTGTGGGGGGGGGGGGGGGAGTACGGCTGACGAGGGGGAGGGCGCCTCGCGCCGACGGCGAGGTCATCTGAGGAAGAGGGCGACGAGCGGTCCCCTCCTTTTTCTTCTTCTTTTTTTATTTTTTTGGAATTGATTTCTGATTAAATCGGGGGGGGGGGGGCAACGGGTTTTGAGGAGAAGGGAGAGAGAATTTTTTTTTTTTAATTATTTAATTATTTTATTTACTAAAAGTTGACTTTTACATATGACCTCGAAACGAGGCCCAGCGCCTGTCGTCCATAGCGTATTACCCCCATTCCGAACACAATGGGACATGTTTCGTAGGTTGATTCGATCGTTCGAATCAGTTTATGTTAAATTTACATTTAAATCACTATATTGTATTTTAAACGTACATTTCAAATTACCGGGGTCACATACTAACCAGAAAAATTCCAGAAAAATATTTTCTAGCTTCGTATTGACGATACGGTCCTAACAAGACTAGTTTCGTCGAATTCTGAGACCGTTAGAAAAATGGCCAATTTCCAGTCGATTAAAATCAATTGAAACCGGTCAAACGCGTTTTCCTTTGCCACGCTCACATATTGATTCGAAAAATTATGAAATTTGAAACCTACCAATAACTTGACATCACGGACCCAACAAAACTGGTTTCGTCGAAATCCGAGGTCGTTTGCAAAATTCCCATTTTTAAGGGCTTGAATTCCATAGCGACTATTCAAAATTTTCAACTGGACATATCTTTTGATTCCCGCTATGAAATCTTGATTTTTCGGATTCGTTCGAAAGATATTATCAAGTAGATCCTAATGTTTTTGATTTCGCTAAAATCCGGATTGTTTTGCACCCAGTACATTCAATTGAAGTTTGAAATTGAATTATCGAACTACCGCGCCATTTCCAATTCTATTTATAATTATATATAAATATTTGTATTCTAACGACGACGTATATAATATATACGTTCGAATTATATTCAAAATAAATTTATCGTCGATATTATTTAAAATAATTCATTTTAAATATTCGAAATTCGCTAAAATTGCCGAAATAAAAATTTTAAACTGGCCCAGATTTTCCGGGTTATTACATTTATTCTCTATTAAAATTGGTTTCTAACTTCACTTTGAATTCTTTGAATTTTTCAAATGATTCTGATATGTATTTCATAAGATACACATATCTATATATACTGACATCATCAGTAAATATAATGAAGTAATAAAACCTACCTCTAGCTTATGTATTCATTGCTCCATATACATCATTATGTATGAGACCCAATACTTATCACTTATTAGTCGTGTCAGGTGAAAGGTGATTCAGTTATTTTGCCTAATAAATAAGATCTGTATTCTTCATATGATTCAAAATCAATTGATTTCAAAATCAATTGATTTCAAAATTCCATCATTATGGAGTTTTGACATACTTTCTTGTTTATTGATCTAACTGGTAATACTAAAGGTATAATAGATTTAAATCACTAAATTTAAACCATTCATTATCAATGTCAAATACGTTATAGTTAAGGATTTACAAATATCATTAACTGTTTATGAAATTCCATACGATATTTCACTTAAATAAATAATAATTATTCTTTTATCACAAATGAAATTCAAACTTGTCTGAACAAGATATATTATAACATTTATTTTAAGTGGAATTTCATTATAACAATTATTTTATTTATTTAATTAAGCCAGTAAAATAAAAGAATCGCCTTCCTTTGGATAATTCCGCAACATTTGCTTCAATTCCAATCGTAAGTCCAATTATCTATTTAATCAAATTTCTACTCATTATGCAATCAATATACATTTATGCGATTTATATCTAGTATCTAATACTAGAAATACACATAAGTAGATTTTATATCATTTATATCTTAACTGGTTAAAGTCATACTTTAACTCGTTTTAGATCCTCTCGTTATATCTAAAACAATTACGTTTAATTTGTTTGAGAATAATCCGCAAATTTTAATATTAGTCAAGAAATTTTATTTAATTCAATTTATCCTTCTTAAGGATTAATTTAAATTATCGGAGTTATTTATTATTTAATATCTACATTAGATAATAAAATAATAACTGATTCTGTAATATTTATTTAATATGAAATTTTTGACAATCAAAACTTTATATTAACATAAATATGTAATTTAAACTAAAATACGCTCCCACTCAAATTAACATCCCTCTGTTTATATACATATATCATTATATACATATAATGGTGTTCCAAGATCCATATCTAGTCATGCCTTGACCCTGCTTTGGCTGAACTCAAAACACGACCTTTTAGGTAGACATCTTATGTCAATTATATCATATATAATTCTTGGATCGCATGATGAACATTTTGTTCAGTATTATTCATTTGCTCAAAATATAGAATAATTCATGCTATTGTCTCTAAAGCCATAATTGTATTATGCAGCCTAGTTAAGTCAGACCCAATAATAGGTTGGAGCACCACATTTTACTCCATCGCATATAACCAAAATAAAAGGTGCACAACGTTTTGGCGTTAGTTACATCCAGTGATTTTGGACAGTGATGAGTATATTATTAGAAGACGTCACCATGACTTAATATAACAAATGTATCTGCTTTAAAGGGAGTTTATAATTCGTAGTACAAAACAATATTATAGTTATTTACATATATCAAATATATGTTTTTATATTCATAATATTAACTGAATTTAAATAGAGTATATGAATCATATACATATATCTTACATTTAAATTCAATGATATATTCATAGATAGCTTGCATAATACTCTTCTATTGATCATTTCAAAGTTATGATAGTCTAAACCAAACTTTTGTATGCTAACACAAATATGTACTTGTACACGGTATTCATGAGTAAATAATTTCTAATGGTCTGTGTGACAGTAATATATACACATGCTAGGATAAGTAACTGAACATGACCCATCATAACTAAGAATATAGATTCAGCTGCATATATAATTTATCATACCAAATCATTTGTCAATATACAGTGCATCATACTCCATACTATAATACAAAACAAAATTTCGCATGATCAATATAAACAAGCAAAATCATACATAGATTGGCCTTCAAACAAGTCATACTTGTTTTATTTTGTATCAATTATACAAAACTTATATTCATATGTACACAAATAAAGGGTCAGACCCTTTCAAATATGATAACATTATGGAGTTCAGTCTATTAACTTGATACATATTCATACATACCTGTATATTTTACATATATGTATAACCTGCTATACACATATAACATAGTCCACTCAAACCACAACAGTTTTCCAGTGTTTGCATACATTATACAAATGTGTGTGTGTATATATATATACAGTATATATATATACATACATATATTAACCAAAATTATAACCATTGATTCTCATATACTTTTCCATCACTCATATAGAACAAGTCTGACTTGTTCTTGTTCTTCTTGACTTCTCTTCAGCATTCTTTAGAATCCTTATTCCTGCAAATCAAATTTGCTTTAAAATGCTTTAAACTGAACATATTAGGATCATCTATTACACAAGACATTCTTGATTTAATAGGCCTTTTCAAATTTATGTTCAGTATTTTGGTTCATTAACACTAAATGGCGCACATAACTAATGTGTGCTAAATATGCATTAACAAATTATTTTCTTACAAACTTCTGCCCATCAAATGGTTCGAGGAAGTCATACATTTTACTGTGAACTTCAAACTCATATATGCTATTCTACATATATATAATTATGGAAACATTCTGTCATAAATTTAATGAAACAATATTTGTAATCATAGATCCATAGTTCAATAACTTAGATTATACAATTGACTGAAGTAATTTGTTCCAGAAATTAATCATAACAGGGTGATTACAGAATTTAGGAGTCAACCACTAATCATATTGAGTAAACACCAAATTTGTATAATGTAGAGACTACAATAAAACCAATAGTGCTTTAATTTGGCAACTCTACCCATGTATTATTATTCATACAGTGAATCATATATCTCTATATATGACAACACTGATTAAAACAATGATTCATATATCAATATATATATATATACATCATTTTAGATAAACTTGCATAAAGTTCATGGGTCACAAGGGCAATTTGAATATATGTAGTTGGCAAATCACCTTTGCCACTGCATGTATATAAAATATATACATATATCATTTTTAATTCTAAACTCAAAATGAAACAGAGCTTGAATAATAAAACATAGTAAAAGCTAAACCATTTGCAACACTATACTTATCAAAATAAGCATAATTAAACTGATTTTTAAAATGTGCTGAATCATCTATTCAACACATCAGATTTCCCAAATTAGTGTAAGGCAGTTGCAAATCTTATTTTCAACTTATATATATGCATATCTATATACACACACTCATACACACATACACACACACCAGCATGAATATATGAATAGCACATCATTATGTACATTATCCTGTGTGTGCACTTATCCTATTAAGATAATTAAGATGATTTCACAATCTTTCTAAAAGAAGGTGTATTGTTCAAATATCAATAAGGAAATTATCAAAATCACAAGTTTATTTGTATGTTAATAGGAGAAATCAAGTTAACCCATATGTCAATACAAATTAAACCCAGATTTATATTAATAAACTGTGTGTATTACTCATATTAGCATCAATATATCAGCAAATCATGATATCAATATATCATGTTCTACTAATTATTATGTGTACAATATTGTAACATAGAGCAATCAAAAGTTGCCAGTTTATAGACTTTGATTTATATCTACAAGTTCCAGAAACTAATTTTACAGATTACATATAAACAAATAGGTTTAAGTGTGAGCAGCGGCAAAATTATTTCATACCAGCATAATGCTAATATATAAGATGATGATGGTTTTAACAGTATATCATCAACAGATCAATTCTAATATATAATCATTGAGTGATCAGATTTTTCTATCATGTGTATCCAAATTCTATCTTGAGTAAACAGATCAATTCTATCTTGAGAGAATAGATCAACAGTTGGCCATATTTACTCATTTATTTGAAATGAATCAAATTCACTTCAGCTATTCCAATAGCAGAAGAGTGAACTAAAACAAACAGAAGTATATAATCTAAAACTACTTTAGATATATATATATATATATGTATACATAAGTGTTAACTAACATAAATTTATATTGTCAAAAGAATTGTATAATACTGCAAATCAAATTGCAGTACTAAATTTATAATGCAATCATATTGCTTTTGGGTGCATTCGAGAAATATATATATCATTAATATATACAAGCTGTCCAATGATAAACATATATATATATATATATATATATATATATATATATATATGTACATATAAATATAATATATTAATGTCCATATACATCGTTATGACATGAACTAATTCTTGTCATTGTCAATGTAATGTAACTCCCAAACCATAAAAATTTTGTATGGATCTTAAATCCATGTTCAATGATTGGACAGACTATTTTGATCTATTATCAAAATTTAAAATCATGTGTCCTTACTTTATTTTCTAATATAAAGATTAAAATCAGAAAATTTTGTCCTGTGTAATTTTTCTTAAAATTGATTTCAATAAATTAAATATGATCAAAACAAACAAACATGACTGATTGTCAATCAGTAAATTTGGTTCCTTTTCACAAAATTACAGGGTCATGACTTTCAATACATGGATCAAACAAGTTTTGATCATTATTTTAGCATTGTTTACAGATATAAACAGATTATCCAATGTTAATATGAATGAATTACCAAGTCATATATACAAAGAAAAAGATTATCCATAATTACAGATCTGTAGTTCAATAACTAGGATTGTTACAGAGTGATAAGTAACAATTTTAGGAGTTAAACAAATTATCATGTCCAAACACATACTGATGTGTAAACTGTGTGTCATTTTAATCTCATTCATGGAATCCAACGGAGCACAATTAAATACATATAATAGATATGATTCGAAATCAATCTGTTATATATATATTGAAATTTCTGTAACAATTACAGAATAGAAACAACACTCGATTTCAAAATATAGGTTAAACCAAATTATACTCACATAAGAATTGGAATTTCAGATATTCATAACTGAATTAAAATCGTTTACTAATTCAGATTCATCCAGATGAACATGACTGAATTTTGTTTATCACAAAACGATTTCAGTTCTTAAATGAATGTTTATAAAATTCCAGATCTTATATTTTTCCGATGTTCAAAACATCGATTTGATTGTTACAGTAAAAATTTGAAGGCCTCACCAATATTTGAATCGATATAAACCTTGCTCTGATACCATTGTTGGTAAATTAGGATCGAATTTGCAGCGAAAACAACAAAACAGAAACCCTAATAATTAAAATCGAACGAAATCGAGTAGGAATGAGTACCTTTCTTCTTTGATTATCAAATCGAATGAAAAACCCTAACTTGAATCTCAAAACGTCGGGTTCTTCCTACACTTGGTTGTTGAATCGAACACCTAAAATTGGGTGTCTCTGCTGGAGATCCATAAGCGAAGCCCTGATGACGACAATCGCAATCAAGAATTGTGTTTCGGTACTAGCCGAAATTGAAAGGAGAAATTAGGGTTTCTCGTTTTTCAGATACCAGAAAATGAAGGCGTCTCATCTCTTTTATAATAGTTTCAACCGACATTTCGGTTTTACCCTTTTACCCTTTCAAACGTTTTAATAAAGAATTGGTCAAAACTCTTTTGATATTCTTTGGAAAATACTAACACAATTTGCAACGCTTATATGTGTGACCATGCAGGTTATCATAATGTTGGCAACAATTTAAACATTATTTAAATCATAAACAGTGAGCGACATCTAGTAATACATCACTGTTACCCAAATTATAATAATATCATTGATTCGATATAACCTTTTGTGACCTATGTATCAATATAATATAATCCTTTTAACCAGTATATCCAGGATTAAACTAGAGGCATGGATCGTATCATCCTCTTCATAATTTAATCCGTTTTTCTTGATCGATGAGTAGACTGTTTAAAACAAATTAATATTTGAGCATGGCCATGCATTTCATAGTCTCACTCAATCAAGAGGCCCATGGATATCACTACGAATATATCGTAGGGTTAAATTCCATCTAGATCATTCATAATTTTCATTCGACTCGAGATGTATCCAATAATCACCGTTATCATTACTCTGTTACGAAATAACTTTAGATGATATCAAAACACAAATATCCTCGAATAAAATTATAATGATTTCAGGTCTGAGGACCATTACATCACTATCACTATGAGAACAACTTATGATACTGTTGATTATATTCCATGTAGTTATCTCATAGTGGGTCAGCCCAATACGCTATTCTCCAATACATATTTATATCTTGACTTTAATATCACGTATATTAATGATTAATGAGATGTGATCATCAGTCAATCAATATACTAATCTCAACGCTTTATTGTTGTCCTATATAAACAATAAAACTCGACTAGGGACGTTCAAGAATTATAATACTTATCACATTATATAATCTCAAGTTCAGTCTTACTCGAACTATATAATTCCGTATTATTATTCTAAGGACTTCTATTGTGACGGCCCGCCCCGCACCAACCGACATTTACTCCAAAGGTGCGCTTTACACATGTCCAGTTAGCACGGAACGGGTCGTCAGAAGGGAAAAAGGAAGAAGGGAATGAACATACAAAGAACCTGTAGAATGTCTCACAGCGCACAAAATAAAATATAGTAGTAACATACTTGACATAAAACAGGAGAGACAGTGCATAAGCTGAAAATCAGAACTAAACATCATAGCAGCGGAAATCCAAAATACAGCTTATTACAACTGTCTCAAAGAAAAGTAAGATAAATGAGGTACACTACTAATGCCCAAGTAGCGACCACCAACGACACAGGGAGAATGTGAATATATATAATACGTGGAAGCCTCCTGCCCGCCTCCGAATCAGCTACTCGCGCATCACCAGCTAACCTGTCTCTAGTCTGCTCGTGTGAGCACCCAGAGTAATAAGAGGAGACTAAAACTCTGGGTCAGACATAAAGCCAGGTATGAGCGATAAGCATCTAAAGTGGATAATAACAGGTAGACTAAAACATACCTGAACCTGGACCTGCAACCAAAGAGTTAGCACTACATACTGTACAACACTCTAAGGTATCATATCAAACAGTGTAAAGATACGGAGGTGGGGGAGGTGTGCATGTCATAGGGATGGCAAACAATCAAACATAGCATCCATCCTCACATCTCTCACTCAGTGCATAAAGCATACGATGTTCACCACTTCGATCACCCAACATTCCTTGCTACGATCACTTTGCCCCATGAAGTCATAAATGGCTTCACTGCACTGATAACGTAGCCACTAATTCCTCGCTATGTCCACTTGCCCCATGGAGTTATTCACCCCATCTGCGCTGGCTCATAGTCTTACTACGCATCACCTTGCCCCTCAGGTCATAATGACCCTACTGCACTGATAACGTAGTCTTGCTACCATCACCTTGCCCCTCAGGTCGTAATGACCCTACTGCACTGATAAGTAGCCCATCATTCCTTTTTAGTGGTGAATCGAAGTTATGAACGTCGACAACTCCTTAGCACACGTCCCGCAGCAGAGTCCAACCATGAAGTGAACTCGTTGGTTCCCAACAGGTTCCGGGATCCTGAGCTCTAACTTCTCCTATTGGACTACCTTTGCATCTCGGGTTATTGGTCAATACTGGGTCGGGTCGGATTCCTCATCAAGCCATCGGTTCGGGTCGGGTTCCCCCTTCTGGTGCGGTTCGGGTCGGCACTCATCTTCTGATGCGGTTCGGGTCGGCATTCCTCTGGGTTCGAGTCAGCTGCTTCTTCTTCTTCGGGTCGGGTCGGTGCTTCCTTTCGGGTCGGGTCGGGTCCTTCTTGGTTTGTGCTTTCGATCCGTCTTCATGCCCCCCTTCATATGCTCCTATCCGATCCGCTTTCTTGCTCCTGCTCTGATTCGCCTTTGTGTTTCCGATCCGATCCGTCCTCTTCGATCCGATCCGTCTTCCTCTATCCGATCCGATCCTAGTTCAGCTAGCGTGGCCTTCCTTTTTGCCACTTTTCCAAGTGTTGGGTTCCGATCCGATCAGATCCTTTGCTCAGTTCCACATATCCGATCCGAGCCCCCTTATCCGATCCGATCCGAACTCTGCACTGTTTTCTGAAACTATTCCAGCAAGTGTTTACGCCATTCGACGATATTTTCGACCATTCTAACTATTGAAATCAATCACAAAGCATTTCATACAGTCATAGCAACATGCATAATCAACCACAAACATCATTCACATCAATATCATAGGTTAAAATGGATCAAACATACCCAAAATCCCATTTTTCCCCTTAAGCATGTTTAGGTGAAACTAATAATAGGATTAGCAAAACTTAACCAAATTAACCCAAATTCATATCAGAGGTCTAAAACATCATTTAGGGATTTATGAACATTTTTCCCGAATTTTATCATGCTTGAATTCACTAATTAGCACTAATCACCCCTAATTAGCCATAATTAGTGTAAAACTGTGCAAATCACTCACCTTAGCCACAAAATAAACTAAGATCTGAAATAATTCTCTAATTTGATGTGAATCTCAATGCCAACAGCAGCTCCTATGTTGATTTGGTGAAGATCTTCCTTGATTAGGGGTTGCTTAGCTTAATCCTTGACCAAAAGATGATTTGGAGGTGATTTAGAGGTTAGAGGCCATTTTTAGGGATCTTTGGTGATAAGTGGAGGCTAGAAAACTGAAATGAAATGATTCTCCATCTCATTTCAGCCCTCCCATAACCCTAATCCCGAAATGGGTTATGGGCCTACTTGCTAATCACCCGATTTGGCCCGGTTAAGCAGTTTTTCACCCTCCAAACCTTGTTTCAGCCATATCTCCCAAACGGTAAGTCCGTTTGGCTAATGTGACCACTCTACGGAAAGAGAAACCATCAAACGAATCTAATGGAAGTGGTTTCAGGTCAAAATTCCTTTCCAATCAAAAGTTATAGCCAAAACAGTACCAACTTGGGGCAAAATGGTCATTTAAAATCGACAAAAATCATGGACATGGGAAATGACTCTAATAGATGTTTCCCAAAGTTACATGACCATACGACTTCACATGGGAAAGAAATAAATATTCTACGATCCTATGATGTGTAGAATACGGGTCATTACACTCTCCCCCTTAAGAAATTTCTCCCCCGAAATTCCCTAATCCAAACATACACAAAGGTTCCCGCATGCCTATCAATCATAAAACAACAATCAAACATGCAAACAAGCAAAGCAAGTCTATCCTAGCATGCGGAAAACTAAATCGCAAAGTAAATCTTACCAGGCAAAGAGTTCTGGATAAGCCTTCCTAATGCTCTCCTCTGTCTCCCAAGTACAATCATTCTCGTTCTCGCCCCACTGAACCTTGACTAGCTTCACCGCCTTCCTTCGAAGTTGCTTCGTATCATGCCCCTCAATACGAATCGGCTTGCGGTTCCCAACCGCCTCGGGTTCGACTTCAAAGTCCTCTAACTGATCAGGTGAAATAGTCACATCTGAGTCGTGAACGAACTTCCTTAGTTGGGAAACATGAAATAAATTGTGAACTCCTGCCATCTTCTCTGGTAAGCCAACTCTATATGCCAAATTCCCGACTAGTTCAAGAACAGGGAATGGGCCAACAAATCTTGGTGCCAACTTTCCTCTTCTGCCAAATCGAATCACGCTCTTCAACGGAGAGATCTTTACAAACACCAAGTCACCAACGGAGAATTTCAAGTCTCTTCTCCTATTATCGGCATAGCTCTTCTGCCTATCCTGAGCAGCTTTCATTCGTTGTTGAATGATCTTGATCTTATCCAACGTTTCTCTCACCACATCTAGCCCAAGCACAAACTTCTCGCCAGTCTCTATCCAACATGATGGTGAGTTGCACGGTCTTCCGTACAAAGCTTCATATGGAGCCATACCGATACTGGATTGGTAGCTATTATTATATGCAAACTCTACTAGATGCAAATGGTCATCCCATGATCCACCAAAATCCAGTATACACGCTCTCAAGAGATCTTCCAATATACGATTCACCCTCTCCGTCTGACCGTCGGTCTGAGGATGATATGCGGTACTGAGATGTAATCTTGACCCTAGAGCTTCTTGTAAGCTCTTCCAAAACCCACTAGTGAACAACGGGTCTCGGTCACTCACAATGCTTTTGGGTACTCCATGAAATCTCACTACCCACTTCATATACAATTCTGCCAACTTGGCTGCTGTTCTGGTCGATTTGACTGGTATAAACCTTGCGCTTTTAGTCAATCGATCCACAATTACCCAAATGCTATCATATCCCGATCTAGTCCTTGGTAAGCCATCGATGAAATCCATCGAAACTTGCTCCCATTTCCATTCGGGAATTTCTAATGGTTGCAATAACCCACTAGGCTTCTTTTGCTCGGCTTTAACTAGCTGGCAATTCATGCATTTGGATATAAACTTCCCAACGTCTCTTTTCATCCCTTCCCAGTAGTAAGTCTGTCTCATGTCTCGATACATCTTATTACCACCGGGATGTATAGTCAGTTTTGAGTGATGACATTCTCTAAGCACTTCATCTCTCAAACCATTCACGTTGGGCACAACTAGTCTTCCATTCTTTTGAAGCCATCCATCTCGATCAAGCCCATACACATTCATCTCCTCATCAATACCCATCTCTAACTTGGAGATGATTTCTAATAGATTAGGATCGTCCCTCTGGCTAGAACCAATCCGCTCTATCAAAGTGGGTCTGATCGTCAAACTAGCTAGCATAACTGGATCCAATTCGCACCTTGGTCTGAAATCAAACCCCGCAATATACTCCAGTTGCTTCCATTCAAGAAACATTGCCCCTAAGCTGGCATGTCTCCTACTCAAGGCATCGGCTACCGCATTACCTTTCCCAGGTGTATACGCGATATCAAAATCATACGAAGCAAAGAACTCTAACCATCTCTGCTGATGGAGATTCAGATCTTTCTGAGAGAAGAGATACTTTAACGATTTATGATCGGTAAACAACTCGAATCTTTCTCCCAAGAGATAGTGTCTCCACATCTTCAGCGCAAATACAATCGCTGCCAATTCCAAATCATGAGTAGGATACTTCTTCTCATGCGGCTTTAGCTGTCGACTAGCATAAGCTACAACCCTACCTCCTTGCATCAATACTGCACCCAGTCCGGTACCACAAGCGTCCGTGTATACCGTCGTCTCTTCATTCCCTTTAGGAATGACTAACACTGGCGCACGCGTCAACCTCTCCTTTAGACTCTTGAAGGCATGTTCGCACACTCCGTCCCAGACGAAGGACTGATTCTTCTTAGTCAACTGAGTCAACGGTGCTGCAATCTTGGAGAAGTCCTGGATAAACTTACGATAATATCCGGCTAATCCCAAGAAACTTCTTACATCTGTTGCATTCTTGGGTGTAGGCCAATCCTGTACCGTAGCCACCTTCGCAGGGTCCACGGCAATACCACTCTCTGAAACGACATGACCCAAGAATCTTACTTCCCTTCTCCAAAAATGACACTTAGAGAATTTCGCTTTCAATCGGTGTTTCCTCAACACCTCCATCACTGTCCTCAAGTGTCCCTTGTGTTCGTCCTCTTTCCCTGAATAAACAAGGATATCATCCACGAACACATGAACAAACTTATTCAACTGATCTCTGAATACTCGATTCATAAGATCTACAAAATAGGCTGGTGCATTTGTCAACCCAAATGGCATAACCAACCACTCATAAAATCCAGACGGCGTCCTAAATGCCGTTTTCGGAACACTCTCATCTGCTACTCGAAGCTGATGAAATCCTGTCGCGAGGTCCAACTGGGAGAACACACTAGCCCCTTCCAGCTGATCAAACAAATCATCTATCCGCGGTAGAGGATACTTATTCTTCCTCGTCACCTTATTCAACTCGCGATAGTCCACACACAAACGAAGGGAACCATCTGCCTTAGTGGCAAACACAACTGGTGCTCCCCACTCGGAGACACTCCTTCTAATAAATCCCTTCTTCAAAAGATTGCTGACTTGCACCCCTAGTTCCCGCTGCTCCCTTGGTGCCATACGACGAAGTGGCATCACTATAGGTCTGGCATCTTTCACTAAATCAATACGGAACTCAATCTCTCGGTGTGGTGGAAGCCCGGTCACCTCCTCGAAGACGTCCGGATACTGGCCAACCACGGGCACATCTGA
The DNA here is from genome assembly GCA_030737875.1 of Allium sativum. Classification (NCBI taxonomy): domain Eukaryota; kingdom Viridiplantae; phylum Streptophyta; class Magnoliopsida; order Asparagales; family Amaryllidaceae; genus Allium; species Allium sativum. The sequence goes on along the minus strand of CM060909.1, from coordinate 751,472,469 downwards.
CAACTCATCTTGCGGGATGTCGAGGGAATTTACAAAACTAGCCATAACCCCATCACTAGGTAGGCTACCAAACACTACCCTCCGCCCATCATCCGCCCTCACTGTCACCAAAAAGCCCTCACAGTCTACCACCACCCCGTATCTTTGGAGCCAATCGACTCCCAATATAATGCCATACCCAGTAAAGCCCAAAACAAAGCAATCACATACAAACATACATCCATGACTCGATAAGACCAAATTCCTGCAAATCATACTAAGGCTAGTCGAACCACCAATCGGGTTCGTCACAATCAATGGTCTATCGACTATCTCGGGTTCCAGTCCCAACCTATCTACCAGGTCACTAGATATGAAGGAACGGGAAGCCCCAGTATCAAACAAAACTCGAACTGGTATATCACAAACAGAAAGCATACCTTGAATAACAACATTCTTTCCTTTCTCCGCCGCAGTTGGGGCATTCGACGAAGAAGGAACGGCATCAATAGCATATGCTTTCACAATCTGCTTCTCCTTAAGAGGTTGCGGACACTTGTCCTTGAAATGTCCCACTTGACCACAGTTGAAGCACTTCTTATCCGCTGGCTTGGCCCGACAATCTTTAGCATAATGGCCTTTCTTTCCACAGCTGAAGCACTCAACATCCTTCTTGCTCTTTTTCTGGCCACCCTTAGATTGGTCCTGCTTCCTCTTATTCTGAGAATTATTCTTGCCTCCACCGCCTGCTTGCGGATTTGGCCCTTCTGAAGATGCAGCCTCAGTCTTTGACTTAGGGTAAAGACTCTCTGACCTCAAAGCTTTCCCCACAATCGATTCAAAAGTCTCATCGATGTGGTTAATAAGCCTCTCCCCCAAGTACCCATCCATGCCAGTAATGAACTTCTCATTCTTCTTTTCAGGAGTATCAATGAGAGACAGTCCATACTTCGACAAAGTGTCGAACTCAGCGATATAATCAGAAACTGCCCTCCCGTTTTGCTTGAGTTCCAAGAACCTCTTAAACAATACTGACTTCTGGGCAGCTGGAATAAACTTCTCACTAAAGCGAGCCTTGAACTGATCCCAAGTAACCTGATCCTCTGGAGTAGCTGTTCTGATAGCATTCCACCAATTCATCGCTTGCCCTTGCAGCTGACGAGACGCTAGCCTTCTCTTCATTGCATCCTCAAGACCCAAGTCATCAAAGATATGATCACAGCTATCCATCCAATCTTGAACATCTGTGGCCGACTCCGTTCCATGGAACGGCTTCCACCAAGATTAGTGTAATCTTTGCACAACTTGGCAAAATCGACCCTAGGCGCCTGCACTACTGGGCCAACACCAACTCCAGGATTGGGAATTGCCCCTTGCACTTCTCTAAGCATGTCTCTCATGAGGTTGGTAAACATCGCCCTCATGTCAGCGGCATTCCCATTATTGGCCCCTCTACGGGTACCTCTAACATGTCGGCTCATCGTCAATCTGATAAAGGGAAAAGATTAACGACCCCATAGTGGTACTAGTGCAGTGCAACTTCATCTTATACTACTAATAGTATATATATACATAGCTTTTGAAAACCAAAGTAATCACAAATACGCGCTCTCATATACGTACTAACTCTCCCTAGTGTCTTTCCCTTGGTTAACTATGCAACCTAGAGCTCTGATACCAAGTGTGACGGCCTGCCCCGCACCAACCGACATTTACTCCAAAAGTGCGCTTTACACATGTCCAGTTAGCACGGAACGGGTCGTCAGAAGGGAAAAAGGAAGAAGGGAATGAACATACAAAGAACCTGTAGAATGTCTCACAGCGCACAGAATAAAATATAGTAGTAACATACTTGACATAAAACAGGAGAGCCAGTGCATAAGCTGAAAATCAGAACTAAACATCATAGCAGCGGAAATCCAAAATAAAGCTTATTACAACTTTTCAACTGTCTCAAAGCAAAGTAAGATAAATGAGGTACACTACTAATGCCCAAGTAGCGACCACCAACGACACAGGGAGAATGTGAATATATATAATACGTGGAAGCCTCCTGCCCGCCTCCGAATCAGCTACTCGCGCATCACCAGCTAACCTGTCTCTAGTCTGCTCGTGTGAGCACCCGGAGTAATAAGAGGAGACATAAGACCCTGGGTCAGACATAAAGCCTGGTATGAGCGATAAGCATCTAAAGTGGATAATAACAGGTAGACTAAAACATACCTGAACCTGGACCTGCAACCAAAGAGTTAGCACTACATACTGTACAACACTCTAAGGTATCATATCAAACAGTGTAAAGATACGGAGGTGGGGGAGGTGTGCATGTCATAGGGATGGCAAACAATCAAACATAGCATCCATCCTCACATCTCTCACTCAGTGCATAAAGCATAAGATGTTCACCACTTCGATCACCCAACATTCCTTGCTACGATCACTTTGCCCCATGAAGTCATAAATGGCTTCACTGCACTGATAACGTAGCCACTAATTCCTCGCTATGTCCACTTGCCCCATGGAGTTATTCACCCCATCTGCGCTTGCTCATAGTCTTACTACGCATCACCTTGCCCCTCAGGTCATAATGACCCTACTGCACTGATAACGTAGTCTTGCTACCATCACCTTGCCCCTCAGGTCGTAATGACCCTACTGCACTGATAAGCAGCCCATCATTCCTTTTTAGTGGTGAATCGAAGTTATGAACGTCGACAACTCCTTAGCACACGTCCCGCAGCAGAGTCCAACCATGAAGTGAACTCGTTGGTTCCCAACTGGTTCCGGGATCCTGAGCTCTAACTTCTCCTATTGGACTACCTTTGCATCTCGGGTTATTGGTCAATACTGGGTCGGGTCGGATTCCTCATCAAGCCATCGGTTCGGGTCGGGTTCCCCCTTCTGGTGCGGTTCGGGTCGGCACTCATCTTCTGATGCGGTTCGGGTCGGCATTCCTCTGGGTTCGAGTCAGCTGCTTCTTCTTCTTCGGGTCGGGTCGGTGCTTCCTTTCGGGTCGGGTCGGGTCCTTCTTGGTTCGTGCTTTCGATCCGTCTTCATGCCCCCCTTCATATGCTCCTATCCGATCTGCTTTCTTGCTCCTGCTTTGATTCGCCTTTGTGTTTCCGATCCGATCCGTCCTCTTCGATCCGATCCGTCTTCCTCTATCCGATCCGATCCCAGTTCAGCTAGCGTGGCCTTCCTTTTTGCCACTTTTCCAAGTGTTGGGTTCCGATCCGATCAGATCCTTTGCTCAGTTCCACATATCCGATCCGAGCCCCCTTATCCGATCCGATCCGAACTCTGCACTGTTTTCTGAAACTATTCCAGCAAGTGTTTACGCCATTCGACGACGTTTTCGACCATTCTAACTATTGAAATCAATCACAAAGCATTTCATACAGTCATAGCAACATGCATAATCAACCACAAACATCATTCACATCAATATCATAGGTTAAAATGGATCAAACATACCCAAAATCCCATTTTTCCCCTTAAGCATGTTTAGGTGAAACTAATAATAGGATTAGCAAAACTTAACCAAATTAACCCAAATTCATACCAGAGGTCTAAAACATCATTTAGGGATTTATGAACATTTTTCCCGAATTTTATCATGCTTGAATTCACTAATTAGCACTAATCACCCCTAATTAGCCATAATTAGTGTAAAACTGTGCAAATCACTCACCTTAGCCACAAAATAAACTAAGATCTGAAATAATTCTCTGATTTGATGTGAATCTCAATGCCAACAGCAGCTCCTATGTTGATTTGGTGAAGATCTTCCTTGATTAGGGGTTGCTAAGCTTAATCCTTGACCAAAAGATGATTTGGAGGTGATTTAGAGGTTAGAGGCCATTTTTAGGGATCTTTGGTGATAAGTGGAGGCTAGAAAACTGAAATGAAATGATTCTCCATCTCATTTCAGCCCTCCCATAACCCTAATCCCGAAATGGGTTATGGGCCTACTTGCTATTCAACCGATTTGGCCCGGTTAAGCAGTTTTTCACCCTCCAAACCTTGTTTCAGCCATATCTCCCAAACGGTAAGTCCGTTTGGCTAATGTGACCACTCTACGGAAAGAGAAACCATCAAACGAATCTAATGAAAGTGGTTTCAGGTCAAAATTCCTTTCCAATCAAAAGTTATAGCCAAAACAGTACCAACTAGGGGCAAAATGGTCATTTAAAATCGACAAAAATCATGGATATGGGAAATGACTCTAATAGATGTTTCCCAAAGTTACATGACCATACGACTTCACATGGGAAAGAAATAAATATTCTACGATCCTATGATGTGTAGAATACGGGTCATTACATCTATTATGTTAATATTTATATTACGCAGTAAATATAACATAACAGAATATTTTATTTTATTCCAAATAAAATAACAACATCAACAGTGTTATCAATTTCATCAAATGCATTGCCTCTAGGGCATAAACTCTAACAGTAACTACACAATGTATTTATTGTTTTCAAACTAACCATCGTGTGCAAAGCATGACATATACTAATATTAAGAGAAACAAAAATTAGCATAAAATTTCTATGTATAAATCCATTTAATTTATGAACATATATATGTATAATGTAACATGGATGCACGTGCTAAAAATAAGGAAGGGAAGGGGCATTGAAAACTGCTGCCACTTTCCATATTTAATTTTTTTTTATTAATGAACAATACAAATTTAACCGTTACACCGTAAATTAAATGCCAATATTAACGCTAAATTCACGAATTTATTTCACCCATTATTTCTTTATTTAGAATTAAACTACATATAAATTAAAAATATTCTCTATTAGCAAAACGTTCTCATTAAGAATTTAAATAAATAATCTATATATTACATGTGAATTGTTCACGCTCCATATTTACATTAAAAAGAATATTCTTGACATATTTTAAATATATGTTTCTTCTCTCTTTTAGCAATTAATTTCTAGCAATGTTAAAAATAATGTTTTTAACACTTTCATATTTCTAACATATATCTTTCTTTACTTCAAATAAAATAAATTTTTAATCTTTATTATTTAAAATATCAAAAACTCATTAAAATTACTTAAAACAAATTTTTAAATTTACCCCAAAATTCAGGGTTGTTACAATCTCCCCCACTTAAAACTTTTCGTCCTCGAAAAAGAACGAAGTTAAAAGTGTTTAATTAATTAACTCATCTTTCTCTCTTTTATTGATTTCAATAATTTTACTAGTTGATTAACTTTCAAATATATAACTTTTACATATTCAAAAATCATATTTTCTAAAATAGATTATAATTACAGCATATTATAAGCTTGTTACTCTTAACTCATTCTAGGGCATTACTAACCCTATCTCTAATGAGTTTTCTCATTCTAGGATACTACTGACCCTATCTCTAATGAGTATTCTTATTGGACATTACTAATCTAATCTCTGATGAGTCTTTTGTTTAGTTCTAACGAGTTGTACCCCAAAGATTTGAGCTAACCAAAGCTCTAATACCAACTGTAACGATACGCATTTTTCCCTAACTTAATCGATCGGTAGATCGACTAAAATCGTACAAAACCTAAACACGTTAACTCCAGGAATACAACAACATCAGAACAATAACAACAGACTTTTATTACATCATGGTAACGTAACATAAGAGTACAGAATATCAGTGTACATCGATAAATTACAGCGGAAGATAAATTACAATATTTTAATACATTGTAGCGGAAATAATAAAATAGATACAGCGGAAGATAACTATGCTCTGGACACAGCTTTAATCCAGCATCCTGCTCGAGATAAGGACCTGTAGACAAACTACTCGACTGCCCATATGGAAAAGAGGGCACCCGAGTTTGAAAAGGTGGAAACAAACAACGGGTCAGTCGTGGGACTGGTGTGAGAATTCCTAAATAATTTAACTAATAACAATAAGGCAAATCCAAGGACCACGCCGCTAACGCAGAACGGGTTTATTCCAGTGCATTGTCGTTTATAATTTAAAGTAAATCGTAAAACAACGCAATGCTTTTTTTAGAAAATGGAACCATCATAAGACTCAAGTCCCATCACACAATGCAACGCAAACCAGAGGATAGAGTTTTACCTTATGATAATTAAACACGCTTGGTACGATAAAAACGGATTTGATATTATTATTAGTGTATATACGTTTCAAAAACATTTCAAAGTAAATGTATCAATCCTAGGAAGCATAGCAACCATATACTATGCCTCCATACTAGTAATACAATCAAGTCCGTAGGGTCGTATTGGAAATTGGGCTTCCATCAAGAGTCAAGGCTAGGGAGGAGCTTCTTACCGATTTGAGACACTCTAGCTAATGTCTCTGGATTCCCCGTAGTGAACCCTTGGATAGATGTAAGGCCGGTCCACACATACAGCTTCGTGGATTGACAATTCCTAAACACACGTTTCCCTGTCCTATAGGACCTATCATCCGAGGCGCGCCAAATTCCATCATCCACATAAGTAAATATCAGCCAGTTTAAGCACCGACACCACTTCTAGCTAGAAAGAAACGTACTGCTCTCCCTGCGTTCCCTTCTCCCGTTTTAGACTCAACCGGGTTGTGAGGCTCGCGAAGTAACGTTATAACCACAAGGCCTGCTTTTCAACAAAGCCTTGATCATCTTCATCTTAGCATACCACGTTGACAATTCACGCCATGCGATTGATGACTGTTAATACACAACCTCTAAGGGCGTTAAGCAAGAGAATAAATTCTCCGCCGCCAACGGTCGTATCTTAATAGAAATAAAATTACATAGAACAAAATTCAACGTCAGACACAAATTCCATTTATGAGCTTATGCTCTGGGTCTGAGCGAAAGCCAAATCCGTACAAATCAACACTACGTTGAGATAACTACCATCTTAGCCCCGTCTTGGGAGCAAATTAATCAAGGGCCTCAACACTAGTTACCCATTCGATGTGAAGATCATCGGTCTTCAATCGTCGTCTTCAATTCTTCGAACATCGTATCATTATTTGGAATGAGAGTAAACTCGGACTTTTCAAATAATCTTCGCATAATTATCATTTAAATTATTTCATAACCGTTATTATTTATCACTATTTTTATTTTTTATAAAAATAGATATAAATCATTCCATGTAGTCATTAACATATAAGGTCAACGAATCAACCAAACAAACAGCGCACAATCATGTTCATTTACCATATCAAGGTATCATGTTCAATGAACATTCAATTCCATTCCCACATTTATTTATTAATAAATAACAACTAAAAGGTAACTTTCAATTTATTCTTTTACTGCATAGAAAATGTCATTAAAACATCTCTTTTTCTTGTTTATTTACAATACATGTGAATAAATGTTTTCCTTTTCTTTTCTTATTTACTTACCCAAATGTAAATAAGTGTTTTCCTTTTTTTTCTACATATCCTGTTTACAAGAAAATGTAAATTAAAGTGTCATCTAAAATAATTCTCTTTATTACATAAGAAAATGTAAATTTCTATTTCATATTTTATTTACATTCTTTCTCTCATTTTATTGGAAATGTAGTATTTCCTTCTTATTCCTTACACTATAGAAAAATGTGAATTTTCTTTTTCATTCTTTACACTATATTCTCTTTTATTACATTATAAAGAATGTAATTCTTCTAACTTCTTTTGTTACATAAAAAAAGTAATATTTCTTCTTTTGATTACATTAAGAAAAATGTAATTGACATTATACTGTAAAATCCTATCTTTCAATTGCATTGTAAAATTTCCTTCTTTAATTACGTTGTAAATGTAGTTAACATTACAGTGAAAAATTCTAACTTTTAAAATTACATTAAAGAAATGCAAATTTGATTACATCATCCCATTCTTCTTCTTAATTACGTTAAAATTTTAATTCTCAATATAACGTAAAATCCCTCTCTTTTAAATTACATTCAAAATGTAATTTTCGTAACAGTGCAAATTTCTATCTTTTAAAATTACATTAAAAAGGTAAATTTGGTTCTAATGTCCAATTCTTCTTCTTAATTACATTAAAAATGTAATTTTCAATATAATGTAAAGTCCTGCTTTAATTATATATAGAAATGTCATTTTTATTGCAAATTCTCATTCTTAATAAAAATGTGATTTATTTTACATGTACATAAACATGACATTTAAAATATAATTTTGATTCATATGCATTACCTTGACATTAAAATATGTTCTTATTTCATATGCATTATCATGACATTGAAATATGGTTTTATTTCATATGCATTTACGCTACTCCAAAACATGATTTTATATCATATACACTGACGCTACTCTAAAACATGGTTTTGTACCATATGCACTGACGCTACTCTAAAACATGATTTTGTATCATATGCACTATCATATACTAAAATATGATTCTATTTTCATATTTCTATTCAAACGCTAAAAGTATATTTATTTTCCTATTTCTACACATCCGGTAAAAATAAGTTTGTTTTCATATCCTAACTGTGATGCTAAAAATATAATTTTATTCATGTTTTAACGAAAATGATAAAAAAATTATGGTTATTTACATATTCTAACTAAAACGAAGAAAATATGATAATAATCATATTCTACCTAAGACTGCTAAAAAAAATTATAATTTTAATTCACTTTTTCCATTAACGCTAAAAATATAATTATAATTCACTTATTCCATTACACTAACAATATGATCATTCAAAATTATATAGCGCTTATAATTTTAATATATTAACATTACACTAACAATATGATCATTTTAATGTAATGACGTAGCGCTTAAAATATGTTCATTTTAACTAAGGTGACATAACACTAAATTTGTATTCATTTTAACTGAAATGACATAACGCCGAATTCATATTCATTTTAACTAAAATGACATGTCATAATTTCTAATGAAAACATTAGTAATGTAAACATATTTTCTAACGTAAACATATTTGCTAATTTAATTATTATTTTCTAATGTAAACATATTTTAACACAACGCTAAAATATGTTCATTTTTCGTATGATTTAACACAATGCTAAAATTTGATTCGCTCTCAATAAAATGACATAATGACAAAATTATGTTTACATTCACTATATTAACATAACGCTAAAATATGATTCATTTTCAATAAAATGACGTAACGTAAAATATGATTCATTTTCAATAAAATGTCATAACACTAAAATATAATTCATTTTCAACTAAATTTACATAATGCTAAAATGTATTCATTTTCTAAAATGACACAATGCCAAAATTTATATGTTAACCTTTTTCTATGTTTTCTAATATCGTATTAAGGAGTACTTCATATGTTAACATTTTTCCTATGTAAACTAATGTCAAATAAAGGAGTATCTTATATGTTTACATTTTTGTTTCATCTATTTTATTTCAATCAAAAGTGACATTTTGTTTATCTAAACTATTTTAACAAAATGAGTATTTTGTTAATTTATTATATTTTGGCAAAATGATAATCCTAATTCAAATTTGTCCATATTCATTTAACACAAATGTTAATTCTTGAAATAACAATTCCGACCAACACAACATAGTGATTTGGTTTAACACTAATTTTCAATTTACAACCCAATAACATGACATTGTGGTTTGGTTTATCACACTTTTCAATTTACAAATCTAATAACATAACATAGACTAACAAACACAACATTGCTTCCAGATCTGAAATAGATCTAAAAAAAAACTATGTCCATCACAGACACAGATCTAAGCTATCACATAGATTCATGAACACAGATTATAAATTAAGGAAAATAATTAAATAAAATAAAATAAAATAAAATTTAGAATTTCTCACCTTTGTATTTGTCAGAATTAGAACAAATTGAACGTCAGAAATTTTTTCACATCGATCTAAGATGTTGTGTGATGTTGCGTTGTCGCAGGATTGTCAAATTTGTCGGGTTCTATATCGAATTGGATCAAAAACATGTTTTTATTAATTAAAATTAAATTAAATTTAAAATTTCTCACCTAGGCCTTTGGATAGATAAATCAAAGAGAGGTAGAGCTTGTCACCGTTCCAAAATCATCACAATAGAATGAAACTTATTTTTTTCTTTTGATGGAGGAAGGAAGAAGAGAACGGCGTCTATGGCTTGGAGAGGAAGGAAAGAGAGGCGGCTCATTTTTCCCAAATGGGGATGGAGAATTACATGAGGTAGAAATGGGAAAGAAAATAAGAGGAGAGGGATGGTGTAGTAATTTATTTCCGTTTTATTCATATGTTACAAAATTCAAATTTTAAACGTATATAAATAATTTTAGCTTTGATCATGTAGATGTGTGTATATACATGCAAACGTTTATATATAATTTAAACCAATAAATCTCTTAATTAGTGTCATTCATTTTTTTTTCTTTTTTCCCCTTAGTTGACTGTTTCTTTACATTAATTACGACATTAATTTGTAACCTGTTTCATTACCCTTCCCTAATTTTTCCGTCATATACTTACCCTTTTATTCATATTTACAGAATTTAAACTTCAAATATATAAGACTAATTAACATTATATATTCCTGTGAAAATTTCCAATTCCGTTCTTTCTTATTATTATTTTTTACATACATTAATTACAAGTTATGGTACATTAATTTCAATTGTAATGTATGTTAATTAAAAATGTAACGTACATGAATTATTATTAAGAAGGGAAACTTATTAACAAGATATATAGGAATTCGAATTAAATTAAACTTTTAATAAGATGACTGAGGTTTTTTTTTTGTTGATCATCATAACGAGTATTTCCATAATATGAAAGCAAATTACATACCTGAAATTTGTTATAAGTAAATCTTCAACATTTTCATAAAAGAGTTCCATGTAAGTAGACTTTTTAATACAAGGTAACACTCTCATAAGTTATTATATCTTGCATAAAATAAAGGGAGGTTACATCTCAAATTTTGTTTTTAACTTTAATTTCAAAGATCAGTGTAAAATATTATAATTATTATATAAGTAACTACACAATGTATTTATTGTTCTCAAACTAACCATCATGTGCAAAGCATGACATGTACTGATATTAAGAGAAACAAAAATTAGCATAAAATTTCTATATATAAATTCATTTAATTTATGAACATATATATGTATAATGTAACATGGATGCACGTGCTTAAAATAAGGAAGGGAAGGGGCATTGAAAACTACTGCCACTATCCATGTTTCAAAAAATTTTATTTTTATTAATGAACAATAAAAATTTAACCGTTACACCATAAATTAAATGCCAGTGTTAACGCTAAATTCACAAATTTATTTCACCCATTATTTCTTTATTTAGAATTAAACTACATATAAAGTTAAAATATTCTCTATTAGCAAAACGTTCTCATTAAGAATTTAAATAAATAATCCATATATTACATGTGAATTATTTACGCTCCGTATTTACATTAAAAAGTATATTCTTGACATATTTTAAATATATGTTTCTTCTCTCTTTTAGCAGTTAATTTCTAGCAATGTTAAAAATAATGTTTTTAACACTTTTATATTTCTAACATATATCTTTCTTTACTTCAAATAAAATAAATTTTTAATCGTTATTATTTAAAATATCAAAAACTCGTTAAAATTACTTAAAATAAATTTTTAAATTTACCCCAAAATTCAGGGTTGTTACAGTAAACAGGATAGCCCTTGCATAACTCTGTCTTCAATTATCTTCATCATATTTGATCGCAACGCAACGGCCATACAAAATGGTTTTCAGATATTGAATCTGATCCTGGTCTCTCCGTATTGACGACGGAAAAATGGTCAAAAACTTCGATAGTCGGTGATTTAACCATCAAAGAAAAATAAGTGTACAAATAACGATCTTATTTCCAAGTAGGAATTTGATCGATCAATCATCAATCAACATTGGCCCCTTTAAATCAATTCCTTGTTATATTATCATTTACAAATTCTCATTTCCCATCTTTCGTATTATTTTGAAGCTCGATTTTCCCTCTTAATTCTTTGAAAAACATTTTCAATATTATAATTCCTTTATTCGAGAAAATATCTCTTATTCTAGTTAGAAAACATTTCTAAATATTCACGAATCCTTATTTTCTATATTCAGAAAATATACCAGATTTATATTGGAAAATATTTCCAATTCCCTTTCTTAATTTCTCGTTGACCAATTCTTTTCATTTTAACAACAGCGTTACAATCTCTATTTCCGAATATTTGATTTGTAAAACATTTTTTTAACAACAACATTCCAATCGCTGTTTAGAATTATAGAACACTTATTATAACAATAGTGTTAAGACCACTGTTAAAACAATTATTATAACGGCAACGTTAAAATTGCTATTTAGATTTACCAAAACATTTATTATAACGGCAGCTTTAAAATCGCTATAAAAATATTTGGTTTATAAAAATGCAACTTGTATTTATTTATTACAATCAATAAATTAGTAAGTAAATAAATAATTAATATATTTGATTCAAACGGAAAGTAAAACTACTTCCCTAATATCGATATAATCGAATTCCAATAAATAACTTCCTCTCGAATAATCTATATTCGTTTTGTATTCCGAACTTCGGATTTTATCTACCATTTCAGGTTAATTCAAATTCCAAATTCACTTTTGAATTCATCCTTTTCAAATCATTATCAAATTCCTTTATAACCATGTCACTTTGCAAAACGTTATCATAGTTTATTTCATATTCCAAATTTTGGAATAAAACTCATCATTTTCATTTTTAAAACGATTATCCAATTTACTTTTCCATCCAAGTTCCGATTTGGCTTTATATTTCAAATCTAAATTTCCTTTATCGATATTTCATTTGCAAAATATTTCCTTTAAACCATTATTCACTCTAAACGTGAATATAATTCCTTTATATATAATTTGATTTCATGCTTGTAAACATCTCTTAAATCCAAACTCTATTTATAACCTTTATTCAGAATTATTCATATCTAATCTCATTTGATTACAACCACTTATAATTCCCTATATAATTTCCTTTATAATTACCAAGTTCGAATTTTATTTCAAACATTGGTTTAAAAACCCATTTCCACCCTTATGTAAATTCAATTTGATTTTTTTTCTTCAGTTTATCCAATGATAAATAGTTCACTTAAGTTACAAACTCATTTATAAACAATTTCATGTTTATTCATTTAAACATATTTCTACTTTCAATTTTATTTGAAACTAAATTTTTATTTTTGAAAAATAAATTTCTTTTTAAATCCCAAACTTCTTTTCCCATATTCAAAAATATTTTATGGTACTTAAATACTAAAATTCTAGGGTCAGGGCAGCTCAAACACAACAAAGTCAATCACTGACTATATATATCACACCACACATCAAAATCAAGGATAAACAGTAATATAAATATTGAGGAACCCAGTTGGGTCCCTCCAACCTATTTCCCTGCATCCACAGATGTTAATAACATCAATAATATTATTTCACATCAATATGAAATATCAGAACTAATAATCGATCAACGATGTAATCATATCAACCAATTTTATCAACCATTCAACAAAGCAACCATCACATAGTATAAAATAAATTTAAAAACTCGTTTATATAAAAATATAAACGAAGCAGAGTTAGTGAGTTTACTCACCTTGTTCTACAGTTGATTATTCTGCTTTTGTTTCGCTTATAATCAAACATGTGTTTGATTTTAACTCGAAAACCATGTAGATCTATTCTAAATCAAGATAGTTCCACAGCATAGATTTCCTTGATGCGATACCAACGCCTCTTGTCGCGTTCAATTCTGTTCATGAACGAACAACTTATAGTTGTTATAAGTTTCAAGTCAATTAATTTTCCTAATTTTATTATTCAAAAAAAATTAGTCTAAATTATACCGTGAGTTATGTAATTAACGTGGTCAAACCCCCCATCATGCATTGCGTCAACTTGCTCCCAATCCGCTAATCACTCCTCTTAAGTCTCACGTCTTCTTCTTCTTAAACTTAGGTCGTTCCAACTAAATAAAAATACAACTCCTACATGGCCATTAGTTTTTAATAATATTTTAATTCAATTTATATTTTCCTAACTATAATTACGAACATAATTAATTATTAATTATAACTAACCAGCATTCTACGTTGATTCCTTTTCTTCTTATTGTAACACCCTTCTCCCTTCAGTTGAGAAAACCGCCATCATCCCTACACGAAATGCACATACGCCCTCAAGCGCGAGCGTCAACCTAGAACCATATCATCGGGGTTCGATGCTTCTCGATTTCCGTCTAATCCCATTCTGGTGTGAGCTATGACTTCACCCATCCTCCTTTTATCAACTCGCTACCAAGAATCCCAGTCCGTATTATCTATCCAAAGACGGTGCAACAGGAACCCGCAGCTTACTCAGGCCATCGGAACCCTCCAATCACCGTCAATTAACACGCTATGCTCCCCTAATCTCACTATAATCTCAGAGCAGCCTCCAAAACCCTTAGTTCATCGCACATCAGTGGTAGTTCGTTGTTGAAAGGGCAGCGCAGCAAACACCCAGGGCTCCATGCTTCTAATGTGAAGATTCACCCCTGACCGAGATCGAAAAGCACTATTTAGGGTATTTGTATTATTAATTTAATAAATGCCACGATCCCACTTTCGATTCCTCAAGAAGTGTGGCTTTCATGTATGATGGAGATGAGTACTAGAGGGAGGACAAGTTTGGAGTGTTTAAGGATATTAGCTGGGTCTCTGTAACGAAGATGGAAGAGGAAATTAGTGTTTGTTTTCGTTTTTACTTTTGGAACTGGAAAGATGAAATATCAGTATTTAAAGAGAAAGCAACGTGAGGGCCACGGGATTAAAACTTGGCAGGCACGGGGAAAACCAAACATGGAGAGCACGGTATCTATTGCCTTGGAATGCACGGTATCAGTTGCCTTGGAATGCACGGTTTCGATAAGGCTTGGCGGGCACGATATTATAATTGCCTTCGCACACAAGTGTTGGTACGTATAGGTATGCTAGGACAGCTTAGGCATGTGGTTAGGGTGTTTACTTTACTTGTCCATTTTATTTGTGCCAGGTAGTGTATGCGGTTGTTATATTCTTTCATTTAAAGTGATTTTGTTATAAAAATATTGTTCACAGTCTTGATACTAAGGCATCACGATGTATCTTCTTTTCCTTCAATGTAAAATATTCATGTATATTCAGGTACAGGTTGATTGTTATGTTGGGTACATAAGGTTTTCGTTCATGTCTGAACTGCTACGGAAAGAAATAGGAGTACGGTCGTGTCCAGCGAGGTTCCACGATCCCAAAAATATAATAATATCGGTAGTTTAACTTATATTATGAAACCCCAAAATATTGATATAGGGTGCAAAATACTCCAAATAAAAAGTTGTGTACGTAATTAATTAAAAATTACATTAAAATTCTAAAAATTAAATTATCACTACGTCTCAAAAGAATCCTGTTCAAATTCAAGACCGATATTTAAATATATTTAAATAACTGTTATGGCATATATATGATTTCACAACGACTTTTTGATATTTTGATTTGGATGAAATTCAAAATATATAAGACGAAATCTCTATTTTTCACTTCCATTAGAAAGATACAGTTAAACAGAACCAAACGTTTCTTGTTTTAAAGAAATCCGACTTATTTAGAATCTAGTATATTTAGTTGAAGTTTAAATCGTAAATTACGAACTACCGCGACTATTTCGAGCTCGTTTTAAATTATAATATAAATTATACGTTTAAATATCATTTTATTAAATAAATTCCTATATATAGTTTAAATAAAATATTTAAAACAAATTTAAATATTCAGAATTCAATGGCTAAAAATCCGGGTCGTTATAGTACTGTTTGATACAAGCGCGTCGCGAAGCTTTATTGCAAGTAATGCGGTTATGAAACTGGATTTTAAATTGTAAAAGCTCAAAGCACCCATGACTGTCCATAATCCGGTTGGGGGTTCGCTCAATCTTAGTTGGATTTGTAGGCTGCCTATCTCTTTTTCCCATTATCGGTTCCCTACCATCTCGATCATCATGAATCATACCGAATTCGATCTTATTCTTGGATTGGATTGGTTAACCAAATATGAAGCTGAGGTCAAATGTGCCGAAAGAGTTGTTAAGACAAAGACAAAGTTCAGGGCTATATAACCATTTCATGTAAAGGTCCGAATTCTGATAGAAAAGACTTTTGGTCAGCTCTTGATGTTTCTCATGCTCAATTAGAACATGTTCCTATAGTTACGAAGAATATTTCGGTCGACATTGAAAATATTCCTGTTGTCAAGAATTATACGGATGTGTTTGAAGAAGTTGTTAGCTTACCTCCGCGTAGATAAATTGATTTTAAAATCGCTTTAATTCCTAATGCAACACCAGTAGTTCACGCTATTCGAAGAATGACCTTGAAGGAAAAAGAAGAGTTAGACAATCAAACTCAACAACTTGTATGAAAGGGTCTGATCAGGCCTGGTTTCTCTGATTGAGGAGCAGCAGTGGTATTTGTCCCAAAGTCAGACGGTACTCTCAGATTATTCGTGGATTATCATGACTTAAATAAGCAGACATGGAAGAATAAATATCCATTGCCGTGAATTGATGATTTGTTGGATCGATTGAATGGCACACAAGTGTTTTCACGAATGGACCTAGCCATAGGTTTCCATCAGCTTCGTATTGCCTAAGAGTGTGTTCCTTTGACAACATTCAGAGGTCCAGATTTATTCTACGAGTGGTTAGTAATGCCATTCGGCTTATGTAACGCTCCAGCTTATTTTGTCGATCTAATGAACCAGGTATTCAGAGAATTATTGAATAAATTCGTACTGGTTTTCATTGATGACATATTAATCTTCTCTAAGTCAGAGGATGAACATGGAAAACATTTGGAACAAGTGTTAGAAATTCTCAAAAAGAATGTTTTAAAAACCAAATTTTCAAAATGTATATTCTGGCAAGAAGAAGTAAAGTTCCTTGGCCATGTTGTATCAAAAGAAGGAATTTCTATAGATCCCAGTAAGATCACTGCAATTCAGAATTGGAAACAGCCGACTACGCCCACCGAAGTCCGAAGTTTCCTCGGGTTGGCTAGTTATTATCGGAAGTTCGTTAAGGATTTTTTGAAGATATCTAGTTCCTTAACGAAGCTTACTAAGAAACATTCAGGGTTCAATTGGACTCCAGAATGTGAGGCAGCTTTCCAAAAGATAAAGTTAAAGTTGACAACTGCTCTAATGTTAACAATTATCGATGGCAATCAGGACTTGAAAGTCTGGATAGATGCTTCTAAAGAAGGTCCTGGTGCAGTGTTAATGCAAAGAGGCCAAGTAGTCGCTTATGCTAGCCGTCAAATGAAGCCACATGAGAAAATTATGCAACTCACGATCTTGAATTGTTAGCCATCGTGTTTGCTATAAAAATCTGGAGGCATTATCTATTGGGTGAGAAATTTGACTTATACACCAATCATCAATCATTGAAGTATTTATTCACCTAGGAAGATGTGGATATGAGACAGTAGTGTTGGTTAGAATTTGTTGTGGCATATGACCTTGATATTTTATATACTCCGGGGAAAGCTAATGTTGTGGTTGATGCGCTCAGCAAAAAGAATGTAATCATCGCCAGTCTTATCATCATGCCTTCATTGATTGATAACATATCTGCTCTTCAGAAGGATGATCACTTCATTCAAAAGATCAAAGAGAGAATTCAGAAAGGCGAGCCCTCGAGTTTTCAGGTTGATAACGATGGGATTTTGTGGTTAAAAGGCTAAATTTGTGTTCCAAACATTCCGGAACTCCGGAGAGAATTATTGGATGAATGTCACAAAGTCAAAATTAGTATCCATCCAGGAGTGAGCAAAATGTATAATGATATCAAATGCAATTTCTGGTGGAGATCTATGAAACAAGACATTTCCTTATACGTTAGCCGGGTTAGTACTTGTCAACAAGTCAAAAGCGATCAACAGAAACTCGCCGGATTGTTGCAACCGTTGGAAATTCTAGGTTGGAAGTGGGAATAGATTTATATGGATTTCATAGATGGTTTGCCCAGAACCAGGAAAGGAAATGATAGTATTTGGGTGATCGTAGATCGTTTCACGAAGACCGCCCATTTTATACCTGTAAGGTCGAATAGAACTGCTCAGAGTCTGGCGCAGATTTATTTTAAAGAAATTATATAGCTTCATGGAGTTCCCATGAATATCGTTAGTGATCATGACCCCACTTTTGCTAGTAAATTCTGGGAATCATTCGAAGAAAAATTGGGAACAAAACTGAACTTGACCACCGCTTATCATCCTCAAACAGATGGTCAAACTGAGAGGGTGAATCATATTCTAGAAGATTTATTGCAGGCTTGTGTTATTGATTTTGGAGGATCATGGGAAGACCACTTGCATTTGGCCGAGTTCTCATACAACAACCGCTACCAAGCGAGCCTGAAAATGTCGCCATTCGAAGCATTGTATGGTCGACCGTGCCGATCTCCCGCTTGTTGGGTAGAACTTGGCAATAGACTTGTATTAGGACCTTATATGATTCGTGAAGCTGCAGATAAAGTCGATTTCATTAAGAAACGATTACTAGCCGCTCAAAGCCAACAGAAGAGCTATGCAGATTCGAGAAGAAGGGATTTATCTTTTTATGTTAGTGACTATGTGTATCTATGAGTTTCTCCGATGAGAGGAGTAGTCCGATTTGGCAAAACAGGGAAGTTGGTGCCCAGATTTATTGGTCCATTTCCTATGATTGAACGGATTGGAATTCTCGCTTATAGAGTTCAATTTCCTGACTGGTTGCCTGGAGTGCATAATGTGTTTCACGTATCTCAACTTTGAAAGCATGTACATGATCCATACTTGGTCGTGGAAGAAGCCGCGCAACAAGATTTTGAAATTACTCCAGAATTAGCTGTGAGAATAGAGCCAATAAAGATTATTGGCAAAGAAATGAAAGAACTGAGGAACAAGAAGGTTCACTTAGTCAAAGTGCAATGGAGTGCAGATCCGCGAGACTATACTTGGGAAACTGAGGAAAGCATTAAGAAAGCATATCCCAATTGCAGAGTGGATGTCTCTGATTAACTCCGGTGCAAGGTACATTTACCATATTTTGCATTTCCGTTTTGTTTCCTACTTGGTTGTTGTTTTCTTTTCATGGTTGTAATTTTTTTAATTATATAGTCTGAATGGTTTTAAAAGAGTACATGAATTAATTACAATATTTTTGAAAAGTTAAAAATAAATTGATTTCTTTTTGTGTGGTGTGGTTGAGAATTTATTAATCAAATTATTGGAATGATAGTTAATTTAATCAATAAATGAATGGTAAATTTATGCAATGAATCAGATGTTAAACTAATTTGAAAATAGATAGAAATATATGCATGTACATTATATATGTCTGAACAAGTAAATGGATTTGCTGTTGAGTAAAGAATTTATTTGCATGCCCGACAAATAGGTAAACCTTAATGAGTTGGATGCACAATTTTATTATTATATCAACTCTTGTGAATGCCATTAGATGTGGAGTGCTGGTTGTTCTGTGTGTAATAATAAACGTCACCATAGGATAGTAACAATTAATTTTGAACTACACTACATGACATACTTCTTGAGGATAACATACTTTATCATATACCACATAAGCATTTGGAGTTGTGTGACGAGATTAAAGATTTACCATATTAGCGAGAGGCTTGTATGGTGATGACTATATTACAGGTTGAACCGAAGACTGATATGGAATATATAAAATATAACGACAAATTGCCAGATTAATAAAAACCCCACACGGGTCTGGAGATGACAATAAACGCGTCTCTCTGGTTATTAAGGCACAAAAACCATTTTTAGGGTGACGATAATTTATTCTCTGGAGTTATGATCTATACACACTCCCCTGTGGACACTGGAATATATCACTATAAATATGTGTATGCTTATTAGGATTTATTGGGTACCTAATACGGCCCAATAAATTTCCAAACCCCTCCCCGTACAAAGGAGGTTATGGCGAAATGTTTCGAAAATTTAGGGTGTTAACCAAAATTTTGAAGAATTTGAAAATTCTTAGAAACTGAAAAGTTGAAGAATGAAAGCCGGAATGAAAGTTGAGTTGGTTAATTAAACGACTTTCAGCTTCGTTCCTTTTCGAGGACGAAAAGATTTTAAGTGGGGAAGATTGTAACAACCCGGAAAATCAGAACCAATTTTAAAATTTTAATTTGGCTATTTCAATGAATTTTGAATATTTAAAATAAATTATTTTAATTAATAACAACCAAAAATTTGTTTTGATCGAAGTTATAGTGAATATATTTATTTTAATTATAAAACAAGGCCTGAAATGGCGCGGTAGTTTAAAAATTTGAATTCGAACTTTGACTGACTGTACTGGATGCAAAATAAAACAGATTTTAGTGTAACCAAAAATATTTAAATCTGTTTATGAATATCTTTCAAACGAATCTGAGAAATCGAAGTTTCATAGCGGGAATCAAAAGTTATGGCTAGATGAATTTTCAAAAAGGTCGCTATGGAGTTAATATCGCCCTTGAAAATAGACATTTTGCAAATGACCTCCATTTTCGACGAAACCATTTTTGTTGGATCCCGGATGTCGAATTATTGCTAGGTTTCAAATTCCATAATTTTTGGAGTTAAAATGTGAGCGTAGCAAAGGAAAACATGTTTGGTAAATTTTAGTCAATTTGGATCGACCAGATAATGGCCATTTTTCAAACGGTCTCCAAATTCGACGAAATCAGTTTTGTTGGGATCGTATCGTCCAAACATAGCTATATTTATTTTTCTGGAACTTTTGGGATCAGTATGTGGCACCGACAAATTGAAATGTATGTTCAAATCCATATTTGAATATTTTACATTTTAATTTGAAGAATAATTGACTGAAACAGTCGAATGGGCCTACAAAACATATTCCATTGTGTTCGAATGGTGGTATTTAGCTAGGGGTGATAATCATTGGGTTTGGATTGGAGTTCGTATGAGAAAACCCTAATTTTCAAATTTATACAAATAACGACCAATCAGAAAATTTCGTTTATAATTTTATTTTCCAAAAATAATTTTCCCTCTCCCCAATACTCCAGGTCGCGACGGCAGAAAACATGCCAGCCTTCTTTCCACAAATCTGATCAATCCATGCAATAAAACCATAGGCTCCGGTTGGGAAATTTGTAGATCTTCCCATTCTTTTCAAATCCATATAAGGTTTGAGATTTTTCATTGAGTGTTGTGAGAGAATCACCCTCGTGAAGTTTGGACCTTCGAAGACCCGCCGCCGCTCCGATCTGCCACCGCACCTGACCGCCCTACCCTCGTTCTGTGCGCCCTTCCGAGTACTTCATGGTGGCGCAACCTGATTTCTGTCTCGAGCAACGGTTTGGGTAAAAATCTGTGACCTAGTTTTGAAGATCGAGCTGAGGTAATAGCTGTTAATTTTCTAAAGGAATATAGCACTTTAAAGCAATATGAATTGTGATTTCACTGTAAAAATCATATCTTTTTGCTGTGTTGTCGAAATCCAGTGAAACAAGAGACATTGGACTCGTGTGGACGTCATCTACATTCTAGAAGAGACCGTATTTTTTATGAGCTTCCTACAATTTTTGGAGGAGTGGAACCCAAGTGAGATTTCTGAATTATAAACGAAATGGAATGGCGATGTATAAATTATATAATCGATGTATAAGTTATATAAGCATTGTACACCTCATGTATAAGCGTCGTATAAGTTATATGTGCGATGTATAAGTTATACATGCGTTATAAAAATCATATGTCCATTGAATGGAATTGAAATGATATTGAAATGAAATCGAAATATATTTATATACGTATATATTGTTGGATCTAGATTAACCCTAGAGGGGTGGGGGGTGAATAGGGTTTATTGCAGAATATCGCAGAGTATATAATATTAAAAATTATAACAGCACAGATAATAATCATAGTAAATAAATGCTGTAAATAAATAACACACAGATATACCCAGCTTCGGCAACCCTGCCTACTGCTGCATTCCCTAAGGTTTTTATTATAGAATTATACAGACTCCTGCATACACAAACTTACAGACTCGCAACCCTCGATCACCGCCTATACAGTTTTGTACACGTGTAATACCTGCTGCTGCACTAACTCTATACAAAAAAACCTTTATTGATCTTTGTCCCCAAGATCAGATTTCCCCTGGCTACAATCCCGTAGTCAGTAACCCCTAGTTTTACAGACTAGAAAACTGTTCGTTGAATTTACATCTCAAATTAAAAAAAAAATAAACAAGAAAAACCCTAGTATAAAATCAAAGAAAATTAAACTCCCTTTTAATATTTCCTTTTGCCTAAGTCCTTCTTTAATCAAGTCCGACCCATTTTCAAAACGTTGCACCCTCTATTCTTGGACCCGATCACTTTGCTGTGGACATCAAAAATGGCAGCTGAGCAATTTCTAGGGTTTTCTGAAATAAACCCCCAAATCAATTTCGATGCTTGATTGAATGATGTTCTCTGGTTGCTTTGATTCTCCTTGTTCCTTGCTCGATGATTCTGGGCTTTCAGACGATCGAAACACTTGAGAACAAAAAGTAAGTTATCTGAAAATTCTTGCTTTGAATTTCTTGAATTGATTTTGTGAGTTTCGATTCCTTATAGTTGCCAGTGATGATGTGGTGTTAGAAATAGGATTGTAAATCCTTAGTTCCTCTCTGATTTCGTTTAATGATTCGATATGATTCATGCGGTTTCCCCTTTTGCTTTATTGCCTGATTTTGCTCGACTTTGAATTGCTGCGAGATTTACTCTTGACTTGTATTTGTCCCGTGAATAAAATGCTTTCCTTCGGCATGATGATGTTGATAAATCTGGATATTATCTTTGATTTGAAGTTTTTTTTTAAAAAAAAAAACTTTCCTATGAACTTTCTTGCCTTGTTTGAATAGAGAAATTGATTACATGATTCAATGCCGAAAATAACTTTGTTTCCTGGATTGGGATTGAAATCAGTATTGAATTGTTGACAAAAAAAACATAATTTATGGAATTGATTCTTGTCAATTTTAAAGCATGCCAAACAAGCAGTTGCTGTTTTTCCCAAAATACTTTGTCAAAATCAAGGTTCACCAAAAAATGTCGCCATGATTTCTTTCCAGATTTGATGTCGTGACCCATTCACATGAATTTCTGGAGATCATGAATTTTTCTTATCATTTCTGAGATAATTTCATGCCCGTTAAACATTTTCCATAAATGTGTTCATTTTCGAAAACAAATTAATGTTTTCCTTTTTACTTTAAGCATGTGATACCTGGAAATATATTCTTGCCCCAAAAATTAAACTGTTGCCAAATTGCTTGTTGTTCTTCTTGAATGTTTCAAGGCTGAAATGAACATGCTTCACTGCTGCCATCTCTTTGAACGTTGCATGTACCATTTTTTGTGCTGTTTGTACCATGTTCATTTGCACTCTTGTCTGAACCCATACTCCATACAAATTTTCTGTGTATACTTTTATACACCCATATGCTTGTGCATTGCAGTCCAGAATACACATTTGTGTTTGCTCGAAACAAAGAAGCTCTTGTGTTTGGATGAGCATGCCATGTGCATGAGTTACTTGCCATATGCCATTTACATGCTGCTGTGTCAATGTATATATTTGTTGTTTGTATCATCCATTTAAATCACATTGCTTGCAGTAGATATGTACACCCATACTGAGTTGAAATCTGCCCTGTAACAGAAAAAGAAAATGCTATGATCCACCATGCTGTATATTGTAATAACACCTCGACCACTTATGTTTGCCATGTATACTTGTGTGATTCACATATGGACATGAATCATGTTTGAGCTTCATATGTTCTTGCTGTGTTGACTGTCCAGTTTTGTCATTCTTGTACATCATGTCCATGTTGACTCGACTATTTGGCATTGAGCCATGCTGAGTTTGTTGTACCATTGATCATTATTTGGCTTGTGTGTACTGAGTTACATTCTTGCACCATTCATATTTTGGAAGACCAGAACCATTGATCTGCAATTTTGCATTGTACCTGAAACTTGAACCATTTTAGTTGTGAAACTGTTTTGATTTTTAAGCTGCACCATCCTGTTGCATGCTCTTGTACATGTGTATGTGTGCTTTCACATTGCAATTGCTAGCCTTCATCACTTTGTTTGAGTATGATTTGCTGGCTTGACTTGACCATTTTTGTTGAGCTGATATGTTTTCCACCTTGTTTGGGCTGATCTGTCATTGTTGTATACTCGACCATGATTATGCTGCATGACCCATCCATGCTCTTGCTTGTTCCATTAACTTGCATCATTTGCTGTGAGCTCGACCATTATAATATGTTGCCACACACCATTGTGTTTGTTCTTGACATTGCACTGTGCCAAGCTTGGTCCATGTGACCGCTCCACAGCTGTATATACTGATTGGCGAGGCAGTGCACACGTGTATTTATACATGTGTGTATTTGCAGCCGTCAGACGAGTTATCCCTGTCCCTGCATTTAGATATATATGTTGTCTGCCTTGTGGTATGTACAGTGTTTCACTGTGAATATCACAAGTTGTCTTAGACACAGTCGGATTAAATCAGATCGAGTCAGAAAAATGATGAGAAACACACCGAAATTCTGAGGCAAATAGAATTTTAAAAATAAAATTTATATTCGCATGAGTTCTGTTTTATTTCTACTGCAGTGTACTGTGTGTATGTTTCATGTAAAGATAAGCATGAAGATGATGACTGGACTGACTGTGAAGACAGAAGACAAGAAGACATAAGGCAGAAAACAAGAACAGTGTGTGTAACAGTGAAAGTGTCTGTATATTGAGTCTGTGAATGTATAAGTGAAAAAGTACTGAGTGTTGAGTGATATAGTAAGGAGCTAATGTATATGAAAAAATGATTGTACTGATTATTTGTAATAAACAAAATATGTTTGAAATATAATATTATTTCATTGTTGTCAAGCAGACTTGTCTATTATATTCTGTTTATTTATAAGTACAAATATGTGAAGTAATTAAATATTGGAGTTAAAATAGATGTACTGTTTGAATGTTAGAAATATAATATTTATATTTCTAAATAAAATACAGTAAATATTTGAATTTCTATACAGATGTATTTAAATATAAATATTACATTCCTGTCTGTGATGTAAATATAGAACAATACAGTAACAAACACATTTATATATTTGGTTGTTATCAACAAACAAAAATCATATAATTGTGTATACAACACCGTTATATACAACAATCTCCCCCTTTTGATGATGACAAACAAATAAAAGATTTTGAATCCAACAAATGTGTTTTACAGTGAAAATTGAACTTCCCCTATTTATTAGCTCCCCCTACAACAGAAAACTCCCCCTATAACTGTGCAAGAGTGAATTGAACTGAATGATAATGAATTTTCAAAAGTAAAAATATTTATAAAATATTCACTCATAAATCAAAATCTAATTCATTTTCCCCTTTTGCTATCATCAAAAGGATACAGAGTTTAAAATACAGATGAAAATTGACTAAAAATATAATTTCAGCTTAAGAGTAAGAACGGTCATCATAAATTTCAATCAGTCAAACAAAAATCTTAATATTCTAAGAACAGGTGGCATATTTCACATTGTAGAGAATGACGGATATATGTTGAATTTTATATAAAATGGAGAGAGTTTAAAAAAAAATATTTCCAATTATTTTCCAAAAGAATTTTTATAAACAAATGAGGCACAAAAACAGTGATGGATTTGGACTATAATTATAATTTCAACTTAAGTGATAAAATCGAATACTCTCAAATCCCAATACTCATCAATCAACAAATCATAATACGTCATAAGATTTCAACACATTTCACAGACAGAAAATGGATTGATAGGATGGTTTATACACAAAGGAGAATTTCAGAACAATTTCAATTTATAGCACATTATTTCCTTTTTCTTTTTATTTTATTTAAGAGCACACTGACCACGCATAACCAGAGCTTGGATTTTTAAATGGGGTTAGTCGCAGCTTAAATTATAAGTTGTCTCTTAACCATGCATGACCAGAGCTTGGATTTTTAAATGAGGTCAGAGACACACTTATATATTTATTATATATATATTTATTATTTCAGCTTTAAAAGGAAAAAACTCCTCCATATATAAAATCAATATGAGTGATAGAAATGTGGTAGGTACAGAAATGGACTGTGAAATAAATTTCTAAATTAATTATATTATGAAATATGATCAAATGTACCAAGATCACTGAAAATTTTCAATCGTCACTAATTCTGAAAAAATAACATAGTCCAAATTCTATCATAAATATTTTTACTGTTTATTCAAGATGATTTTAAAAAAAATATTAAACTCTCCACATTAATATAACAAACATGATGGATGGCAGAATGATGATAGATAAAGAAGATGGTCATGAAATAATTGCCAATTCAAAGATATTATAATAATTGTTCAACCATCATGAAACTCTAAATAAAATCTCCTCTTGTTGTGAAATATACCGCAGTCACAATTCATCACAATTTCAAATTCTGATAATAATTTTGATGAATTATATATACAGTTCAATTCGGATATTGATTTCAATTTCTGAATGAATAATCAATAAATAATTTTAAAATTGAAAAACAATTACAAGAGGAATATGAAGAGCTATACCGGACAAGAGGGAAAATTTTGTACAAGGAAAAAAAGAGTGTGTGGATCTATACAAGGTGAAGATTAGAATCTAAGTACAGATAGGTGAAACAAATATAAGGTACTTCTGATACCACTTGGTGTCTCTATTAACAAATTTTAATCACAAAGCCCGAACAGACAGAATAACAGATTATGCACATGTATCAGAGCAGCAAACATATGAACAAGCAATTTCCAAACTAAATCTATATCATAACAGCGCAACAAACAATTTCAATTTAGACTTGACAAAATGACGGTCATATAAGATGACTCATGATCCAAGATTAAAAATACAGTTTATTTTAAATCATTTGATGAAATATGAAGATATCAGTATTCAATGAATTGATCACACCAAATTATTAATTTTTGATTCGAGATATGTGTGAGATTCAATAAATCAATAATTTCAAATGATTTTAAACAAACAAATATTTAAATCAAATAATCATGGAATAACAGAGAATTTTAAGACCGGTTTTACAAAAGAAATTTTCACAAGAGTTTCTAACAAGCCCAGAGAAAAAATAATATCATTTACATCAGGTTTGATAAATATTCATGATCCAAAATAATTTATTTGAAATCACTTGAATCAATGTCAAGTTTTGAAATATAATGAATCAGTCACACAAGGTTGATAATTTCAAATTTAGGAGGTGTGTGATTATTCAAAATATTAATAATTTCAGATGATTTCAAACAAACAAATTCTAACCATAATGATCATGAATAACAATGATTTTCAAGAAGTATCACTGAGATTCTAGACAATTTAAAATTTCCAAGCCAAACCGAAAATCAATGAAATTATCATGACTGAGAAGTAGCAGTGTGCTGTAATGAGTATAATATTTCAAGCTTTTCTAAAATTAATTAGAAGAAACTCAAAACAGCAGTGGTGTGTGAAACTTTATCAAATTTTCAGATCTTCAAGAATTTAGAATTTAAAATAACAGTGTTCAAGATATGACATTAATGCTTCAGCACTGTTAAGAATTCAAATAATCAGAAAACTAAACTTCAAAAACAATTGCAGATATATACAAGTTCAAATTCAGGATATGGAAATGATTAACACACGATGATTTTATACAAATAAAGCAAATTTCCAGAAAATCGTGAATTCTGCAACTGGAAGTTTAAGAAGTACAAACTAAGAAGAATATGGCAGTGTCAAATCAAAAACAAAAAACAGAAGGGGTAGAGGAAGAAATAAACACAAAAAATAAAAACAAAGAGAATATACAAAGGTGAGTTTAGATATCATACCAGAATCCAATGTAAAATAGAATCTCTAACTCAACAAGCTTGGCTTAGGAACTGTGGATAATACAAGAATATTGGGCAGCTCGAATTCAATTCTCTTTTGCAAAGCAGTTCCTCAGCCTCCTTCGGTACCTAACAGTTTATAGAATCGAGTGGTCTAACAAAATTTGTAAAACCACTCACAGTTGTATTCATTTGTTTTGGTACCCAGACTTGTTTATATAACAAACCATCAGAATTAACCTTTGTACCCTTAGGAACCCAAATATGTTTAAACTTAACGAAGACCGTTTTATTTCGTTTTAGGTTCCAAGAATGTTTAAAAGGTTTATTACAGAAAAAATTCACATTTTGCTTTTGATTCAAAAATCCTTTGGAGTTATCAAAGTTCAAATTATCAAAACGATTATTTCCAAAGCAGTTTGAGGGACTTTTCAAATCATTTGAATTTCGTTTTTCAAAAACATTGTTTTTCCCAAAATCGAGACCATGTTTATCTCCAACAGAAAATTGGTTTTTCAACAACATATTCAAAGATTTTTCTCCATCAGAAAATTTAGTCAAAGTTATTTCAAGTTGTTGAATTTTTGTTTTTAGATCACTGTTTTCTTTCATCAAATCTGAACATCGATTTTTAGTAATCTTCCTTTCAGCATCATATTGTTTCAAAATCAAATTTTCAGATTCAAGTAATTTAATTCTGGTTTGAGACTCAGAAATTTCAGATTCAAAGTGTTTTCGATTTTCAGATTCAAATTTCTTGAAATTTTCAATCTCGTTTTCAAGCTCTTTCAAAATCAAATCGGATTTCAACAAATTTTCTTTTTCAGCAATTTCAAATTTGGAATTTATATCAGACTTAAAAATTTCAAATTCCTTTTGTAAAGAATTATTCAAACTTGATAACTCAATCTTGTTCTCTTTTAAGATCAGAAATTCATTTTCAAACTTTTGAATATTTTTATTGAGATGAACAAGATTGGTTTTCAATTTCAAACAATTTTTGCAAACTGAATTTGAAGAATTTTTAATATATTCCAGTTGTGATTCCAAATCATCAATTTTGCTGGTCAACTCAAAATTCTTAGATTTCAAAGACTTAATTTTCAGTTGGAGTTTATCAACAGATTTCGTTAAATCAAGACACATGTAAACCAGATCTTCATATGAGAAATTTTCTATTTCAGCATTTGTTGATCCTCCATCATCTGATCCATCTGAAGTTTCATCTACATGACTTGTTAAGCATATATCTGAATCTGAGTTGTCATCCTGAGGTTTTGAGCAGCTGTTGTCAATTTGTCCATACTTCGTATTGAGAGCTGTCCATATTTCTTGCGTAGTTAAACAATGAGAGATCAGACTGTATTGATCATCATCAAGATAAGAATATAGAATATGTGTAGTACGAGAATTAAAAACCTTATCTACCATGTCGTACCCATTGATAACGACATCCCAACATTTAATATTAATAGATTTTAAATAAACTTCCATTTTGGATTTCCAGTTTAAAAAATCTATTCCAGTGAAAATAGTTGGAGATGAACTAGACTGACTCTCACTAGACTGACGACTAGGATTACCCATGACTCTAGAGTTAAAGAAAACCTTCTCTGATACCAATTATTGGATCTAGATTAACCGTAGAGGGGGGGTGAATAGGGTTTATTGCAGAATATCGCTGAGTATATAATATTAAAAATTATCACAGCACAGATAATAATCAGAGTAAATAAATGCTGTAAATAAATAACACACAGATATACCCAGCTTCGGCAACCCTGCCTACTGCTGCATTCCCCAAGGTTTTTATTATAGAATTATACAGACTCCTACATACACAAACTTACAGACTCGCGACCCTCGATCACCGCCTATACAGTTTTGTACACTCGCAATACCTGCTGCTGCACTAACCCTATACAAAAAAACCTTGATTGATCTTTGTCCCCAAGATCAGATTTCCCCTGGCTACAATCCCGTAGTCAGTAACCCCTAGTTTTACAGACTAGAAAACTGTTCGTTGAATTTACAACTCAAATTTAAAAAAAAAAAGAAAAACCCTAGTCTAAAATCAAAGAAAATTAAACTCCCTTTTAATATTTCCTTTTGCCTAAGTCCTTCTTTAATCAAGTCCGGCCCATTTTCAAAACGTTGCACCCTCTATTCTTGGACCCGATCACTTTGCTGTGGACATCAAAAATGGTGGCTGAGCAATTTTTAGGGTTTTCTGAAATAAACCCCCAAATCGATTTCGATGCTTGATTGAATGATGTTCTCTGGTTGCTTTGATACTCCTTGTTCCTTGCTCGATGATTTGGGGCTTTCAGACGATCGAAACACTTGAGAATAAAAAGTAAGTTATCTGAAAATTCTTGCTTTGAATTTCTTGAATTGATTTTGTGAGTTTCGATTCCTTATAGTTGCCAGTGATGATGTGGTGTTAGAAATAGGATTGTAAATCCTTAATTCCTCTCTTATTACGTTTAATGATTCGATCTGATTCATGCGGTTTTCCCTTTTGTTTATTGCCTAATTTTGCTCGACTTTGAATTGCTGCAAGATTTACTCTTGACTTGTATTTGTCCCTTGAATAAATTGCTTTCCTTCGGCATGATGATGTGTGATAAATCTGAATATTATCTTCGATTTGTAGTTTTTTTTAAAAAAAAAACTTTCCTACGAACTTTGTTGCCTTGTTTGAACAGAGAAATTGATTACATGATTCAATGCCGAAAATAACTTTGTTTCCTAGATTGGGATTGAAATCAGTATTGAATTGTTGACAAAAAAAATAGAATTTATGGAATTGATTCTTGTCGATTTTAAAGCTTGCCAAACAAGCAGTTGCTATTTTTCCCAAAATACTTTGTCAAAAACAAGGTTCACCAAAAAATGTCGCCATGATTTCATTCCAGATTTGATGCTATGACCCATTCACATGAATTTCTGGAGATCATGAATTTTTCTTATCATTTCTGAGATAATTTCATGCCCGTTAAACATTTTCCATAAATGTGTTCATTTCCGAAAACAAATTAATGTTTTCCTTTCTACTTTAAGCATGTGATACCTGGAAATATATTCTTGCCCCAAAAATTAAACTATTGCCAAATTGCTTGTTGTTCTTCTTGAATGTTTCAAGGCTGAAATGAACATGCTTCACTGTTGTCATCTCTTTGAACATTGCATGTACCATTTTTTGTGCTGTTTGCACCATGTTTATGTGCACACTTGTCTGAACCCATGATCCATACAAATTTTCTATGTATACTTTTATGCACCCATATGCTTGTGCATTGCAGTCCAGATTACACATTTGTGCTTGCTTGAAACAAAAAAGCTCTTGTGTTTGGATGAACATGCCATGTGCATGAGTTACTTGCCATATACCATTTACATGCTGCTGTGTCAATCTATATATTTGTTGTTTGTATCATCCATTTAAATCACATTGGTTGCAGTAGATATGTACACCCATACTGAGTTGAAATCTGCCCTGTAACTGAAAAAGAAAATGTTATGATCCACCATGCTGTATATTGTAATAACACCTCGACCACTTATGTTTGCCAGGTATACTTGTGTGATTCACATATGGACATGAATCATGTTTGAGCTTCATATGTTCTTGCTTTGTTGACTGTCCAGTTTTGTCATTCTTGTACACCATGTCCATGTTGACTCGACTATTTGGCAATGAGCCATGCTGAGTTTGTTGTACCGTTGATCATTATTTGGCTTGTGTGTACTGAGTTACATTCTTGCACCATTCATATTTTGGAAGACTAGAACCATTGATCTGCAATTTTGCATTGTACCTGAAACTTGAACCATTTTAGTTGTGAAACTGTTTTGAGTTTTAATCTGCACCATCCTGTTGCATGCTCTTGTACATGTGTATGTGTGCTTTCACATTGCAATTGCTAGCCTTCATCACTTTGTTTGAGTATGATTTGCTGGTTTGACTTGACCATTTTTATTGAGCTGATATGTTTTCCACCTTGTTTGGGCTGATCTGTCATTGTTGTATACTCGACCATGATTATGCTGCATGACCCATCCATGCTCTTGCTTGTTCTATTAACTTGCATCATTTGCTGTGAGCTCGACCATTATAATATGTTGCCACACACCATTGTGTTTGTTCTTGACATTGCACTGTGCCGAGCTTGGTCCATGTGACTGCTCCACAGCTGTATATACTGATTGGAGAGGCAGTGCACACGTGTATTTATACACGTGTGTATTTGCAGCCGTCAGACGAGTTGTCCCTGTCCCTGCATATAGATATATATGTTGTCTGCCTTGTGGTATTTACAGTGTTTCACTGTGAATATCACAAGCTGTCTTAGACACAGTCAGATTAAATCAGATCGAGTCGGAAAAATGATGAGAAACACAACGAAATTCTGAGGCAAATAAAATTTTAAAAATAAAATTTATATTCGCATGAGTTCTGATTTATTTCTATTGCAGTGTACTGTGTGTGAGTTTCATGTAACAGATAAGCATGAAGATGATGACTGGACTGATTGTGAAGACAGAAGACAAGAAGACAGAAGGCAGAAAACAAGAAGACAGAAGGCAGAAAACAAGAACAGTGTGTGTAACAGTGAAAGTGACTGTATATTGAGTCTTTGAGTGTATAAGTGAAAAAGTACTAAGTGTTGAGTGATATAGTAAGGAGCTAATGTATATGAAAAAATGATTGTACTGATTATTTGTAATAAACAAAATATGTTTGAAATAAAATATTATTTCATTGTTGTTAAACAGACTTGTCTATTATATTCTGTTTATTTATAAGTACAAATATTTGAAGTAATTAAATAGTGGAGTTAAAATAGATGTACTGTTTGAATGTTAGAAATATAATATTTATATTTTTAAATAAAATACAGTAAATATTTGAATTTCTGTACAGATGTATTTTATTTAAATATAAATATTACATTCCTGTCTGTGATGTAAATATAGAACAGTACAGTAACAAACACATTTATATATTTGGTTGTTATCATCAAAAAAAATCATATAATTGTGTATACAACACCGTTATATACAACATATATATATACCCCCTCGTCCACAGACCATGGATGATATATATTGATCGTGATTGTTTGGATTTTGGTTGTCGTGAAATTTAGTTGATAAATGCGAATGGTTGATAATGATTGTTTGTGGTTGAAACAAAATTGTAATTGTTTGTGGAAAAATCCATTGGGATATGAAAATGATGGAAATATTTAGATTATAAGGATAAGCCCTTTAGGGAATGCTGCGAGGCATAAGGTAGTGCGAGGAGCCGTACTCGGGACGGTGCCGGTTTTTAACCCCCTACTGTTACGCTGTCGAAATTTTCTGAAATATTTATGTATTTGATTTATATTCATGTATTGAAATATATTCATGTGATAGAAAATATTCATGTTTGAAAGAAATTGTTTGAAAGATCAAAATCACATTTTTTATTATGTATATGAAGTATATAAAATATCCATGTTTGAAATAAATTGTTTTAACAATAAAAATCACATTTTTATAAGATATATGAATTGTTAAAAATATTCATGTTTGAAATAAATTGTTTCAACAATAAAAATCGCAGTGTTTCAACAATAAAAATCAAATTTTTATAATATATATGAATCGCTAAAAATATTCATGTTTGAAATAAATTGTTTTAACAATAAAAATCTCATTTTTATCATCTATACGAAGTGTATAAAATAATCGTATTTGAAATAAATTGTTCTAAAAATAAAAATCACATTTTATTATATATATTAAGTCATGTGTTGAAATAGATATTTTTTGGATAAAAATATTATTTTTATCGCATATATAAAATGAAATGGTGTGGAAATCGAAGAACGGGTTATATATATATATATATATATATATATATATATATAAAATTTAAATAAATCAAATAACGAAGCTGCAGTTCATATTTTGAAACCGTGATTTTAAACGATTATTACGGGAGATCCGACTGTCGGATTTTCCCAAAACCGAAACCGTTGGGACCGCTTTGGAAATATTTTTCCAACGACATCAAATTTATAAAGATTCAACGGTTAGCTTGTCTGGAATGTTTAATTCAGATTTGAATAAAAACAACGCCAGAATGTATTATATTTATATATGTATATATAAATATAATTAAAATAAATCGAATAATGATGCTGCAGTTCGTATTTTGAAATCGTAACTTCAAACGATTGTACCGGGAAATTCGACCGTCGAATTTTCCCAAAATTGAAACCGTTGGGTCAGCTTTGAAAAGATCTTTTTAATGATATAAAATTGGTAAAGATCCAATAGTTGAATTTTCATATATGGGTAAATCAAATCTGAAGAAAAACAGCGCCATGGCCGTGTTATGGCCTGAAGTGTCGTTTGAATAAATTGGCTATTTTTTAAATAAATAAAATAGCGACAAATCGTTATAAAATATTATAAACGATATGGAATGGAAATAAACTAAATTTACCCGATTTATTGGATATTTGATGGTTGAATGTATTTGACGTGAAAATTACATTAATTGACTGAATTATGAATGTCAAATAATTTAACCATAGAAATGAATTGATTTGAATTTTAAATATACGTGAATTATTTGAAAAGGCTAAGTTAAATCTCATTTAAAATAATTAATTGATGATTAGAGATCGACGATGAAAACGGTGGTTGAAGACCGAAGGTCTTCACATCATTTGGTTGATTGCTGATGTCTTGATTGGAAGGCATCCCAAGACAAAGAAACAAGTGGTGGTCGTCCAGACGTACTTAGAGATCGATCGAATGTGCGAGGTCCTCTCTCCTGTATTGGACATGCGGGAAAGGAATAAGGTGCCTCCGGTTTCGTTCAGACCCAGAACAAACTTGTAAATGGATGTGTGTCCGACGATGTAGATTGACAACGTGGCATGCTGAGATGCAGTGATCAAGGCTTTTGTTGAAAAGCAGAGCCTTGTGGTTGATGATCAAAGCAGGGCTTTAAATTGCTAGCTTTTTGTTCGACATTGATTCGCGAGCCTCACACTCCGGTATGAACCAGAAACGGGAGAGGACTTCAGGGAGGACATGTGTTTCCTTCTAGCTAGGAGCGGTGTTTTTGGTTTTACGTGCCCCGACATTTTACTTATATGGATGATGGATAGTGAGGCGCCTCGGTTATTTCGGTCTCTGCGAGACAATGGATGGTCTTTATATAGACCAGATTTATGCCCCATAGGGCAGGGAAACGCAGTGTTCAGGAATTTTAATCCACTCCGTGTGGACCGGCCCTAACGATCTAAAGGCTTGACAGAGTACTTGCCTGAGACATGGGCTAGACTGTCCCAAGGTGGTAAGGACAATCCCTTGCCTTGGTTCATGATGGAAATCCAATTTCCAAATACGACATCGTGCAGTTTTGATTGTAAACCTATATATCGCGACGTGATATATAGTACCCATGCCATCTATGATTGATACTTATGATTGATTTTTTTTTAAACTTATGAATACTAGTGATAATATTAAATGCTTTTGTTTTACTCGTATCAAGCATATTTTGCCCATTATAAGGTAAAACTCTATCCTCTGGTTTGCGTTGCATTATGTGATGGGAACTGAGTCTTATAATGGCTTCATTTTTGTAAAAAGCAATGTGATTTTAAATGATTTAATTGTTTTAAGCGCTGGCAATCCAATGGAGTAAACCCGTTCCGCGTTAGAGGCGTGGTCCTGTGATTGCCCTTATTATTAAAATATGTTAAATAGATTTCTCATACCAGTACCATAGCTGACTCGTAGTTTGTTTCACTTGCAAACTTGGGTGCCCTATTTTCGACATGGGCAGCCTAGTATTCAGGTTTTTAGCAGGTTCTTTCTGGATAGCTATGGAGCTGAAGATAGATTCTATCATTTCTTTCTTTTTATGTTGTTCAGCTCCTGTTGTACATATTATGTTTTGATTCCACTGTAGACATTTTATGTAAAGCTGAACTGTATTTTGTACCAAGTATGATTTTGTATACTGTGTAACTCTGATGATTATGTTTATCCAGTGTGTTTATTATACATTATTTGGTGTATTTATATATTTCTGTTCTACTGTCATTTGTTTATGTGTTATATTCCAAAGATTACCCTTGTCACCGTGGAACGGGGGTTTGGGGTTGTCACAAAAGGCATTTAATTTAATCAAAATTTCTAGTTACTTCAGAATTTGTCCAGGTCAGTTCCATATTGTAGATCTTGAATTTACGGTTCCATCGCCACTGGAATTATTCGATTTAATTTATGTATGACAAAGTTATAGAATTTTGAAATTTAATTACCTTTATAAATAATTAATTTATTTATTAATCACATAATTAAGGGTAATGCACTTTCTTCCACATCGTTGCCTGTATAAGACCGAACCCAACTTCAACCTTCTTTGCTCCAGAACGCACCACCAACGCCACCACCGGACTTCGATCGGATGCTGACATCTTGACCGTCATCATCGACTCTCCCTGCGCCTCCATCATGGTGCAACTCGCACCCCCCTCTCGATCGCAAACCACCCATGAACAGCATGGCTTTCAAGGGAAATCCGGCCATATCGGTTCACCGACGATCTCCACCGTCCAAGAGCTCACTAATCTCTTTACTTTCCTTTTTGAAGTTTCGAATTTCGTATAGGGGATTGAGAGAATTCATGGATTGAATTTTAGAACGCTCTAGCCATTGATTTCAAAGAATGGCGGCTGGCTTAGGGTAAGAGTGGGTTAGGGTTTGATTAGTGTATATTTATAATATAATATTATTAAACTCTGTTAATTATTGATTTTAGCCCATTAATCCTTAACAGCTTCAATTTCAGCCCATCAAAAGTTGTTCCTACCAAATTGCCCCCGTTTCGGAACCAAATGGGTTAGGTCCCGTCACCACAGTCAATCGTCTTCGGCCTGTTTTCTTTAATTTAAAATTTAAATCATTTATTTATATAATTCGATCATAATTTAAATTCACTAGAGCCACATACGGACTCCAAAAATTCCCAAAAAAGCAAATCTAGCTATGTTTTAACAATACGGTCCTAGCAAAACTAATTTCGTCGAATTTGGAGATTGTTTGAAAAATGGCCATTTTCTGGTCGATCCAAATTGTTTGAAATTGACAAAATACGTTTCGATTTGCCGTGCTCAAATATTAATTTCAAAAATTATGAAAATTGGAATCTTGCAATAATTTGACATTCCAGATCCAACCAAAGTGGTTTCATCGAAAATGGAGGTCGTTTGCAAAATGGCTATTTATACGGGCTATATATTATGTTAAATTCTATAGCGACTATTTTGAATATTTAATTGACCATAACTTTTGATCCCCGCTATGATATTTCAATTTTTCAGATTTGTTGGAAAGATAATTGTAAATAGATTTAAATATTTTTGGTTTCACTGAAATCCGATTTATTTTGAATCCTGTACATTCAGTCAAAGTTCAAATTCAAATTTTCAAACTGTCGCGCTATTTCTAATCCCTTTTAAAATTAAAATAAACATATTCTTTCTAACTTCAATTTAAATAAATTTTTAATCTTTATTATTCAAAATAAATTATTTTAAAATTTTAAAATCCATTAAAATTGCTAAAATAAAAATTTTAAATTGGTTCCAAAATTCTGGGTTGTTACGATCTCCCCCACTTAAAATTTTTCGTCCTCGAAAAGGAATGAAGCTGAAAGTTGTTTAATTAACCAACTCAATTTTCATTCATTTATTAGTTTCAATAATTTTGTTAGTTAATTAACTTTTCAAATATATATAACTTTTATATATCAAAAATCATATTTTTTAAGATCGGATCATATACATAATCACAAATACGTTAATTATGAACTTGTCACTCTCAACTCATTCTAGGGCATTTCTAACCCCATCTCTAACGAGTTTTCTCACTCTAGGATACTACTAATCCTATCTCTGATGAGTATTCCTTTATAGGATATTACTAATCCTACCTCTGATGAGTCTTTTGTTCAGTTCTAACGAGTTGTAACCCAAAGATTTGTGCTAACCAGAGCTCTGATACCAACTGTAACGATTTGGATTTCACCCGGACCTAATCGACCGCAAAGTCGACCAAGACCGTTCAAAAACCCGAATACGCTAACTTTGGGCGTACAACACATTAGAACAAATAACAGAAGACTTTGATAAACATTATAATAATGTTACATCAGAGTACAAAATATATCAGAGTACATTGATAAATAATAATACAACGGAAGATAATTTACAATAAATGTAATACACATCATTGGAATAAGTAAACTGATACAGTGGAAGACAATCAATGCTTTGGACACAACTTTAAGCTTCGATCCAGAATCCTGCTCAATATATCTGCAAAATAAGCTACTCGACTGCCCGTGTGGAGAAGAGGGCACCCGAGTTTGCAAAGTGAAACAAACTACGGTTCAGTCATGGGACTGGTATGAGAAATCTTTACTTAACTTAACTAGTAATAAGGCTAATCACAGGACCACGCCGCTAACGCGGAACGTGTTTACTCCATTGGATTGCCAGTGCATAATTTAAATAAAGTAAATCGTTAAACAACGCAAAGCTTTTTAGAAAAATGAAATCATTATAACACTCAAGTCCTATCACACAATGCAACGCAAACCGGAGCATAGAGTTTTACCTTATAATGGTCAAAAATGCTTGATACGATAAAACGGATTTGATATTATTATTAGTGTATATATGTTTCAAAAATATTTCAATCATAATGTATCAATCATAGACGGCATAGCTACCATATACTATGTAACCATACTAGTTTTCCAATCAAAACCGCATGGTGTCGTATTGGAAGTTGGATTTCCATCATGAGTCAAGGCTAGGAACGATCTCCTTACCGATTTAAGCCACTCTAGCAAATGTCTCAGGATCCTTCACAGCGAACCCTTGGATCCTGCAGGGCCAGTCCACAAATACGTTAGTAGATTAGTTATGCCTGAACACACGCTTCTCGGTCCTATTGAACCTATAAATTGGTCACTATCGACCAATATAACCAAGGCCTCGAAATCCATCATCCACATAAGTAAAAATGTCAAGTCTTGTAAACGCTGACACCACTTCTAGCTAGAAAGAAAAGTGTGCACTCCCTGCATTCTCTTGTCCCGTTTTTGACTCATAACCGGGTGTGAGGCTCGCGAAGTAACGCTATACAAAAAGCTACGCCTAAACAGGCTGTGCTTTGATCATCAACCACAAGGCCCAGCTTTTCAACAAAAGCCTTAATCATTTGCATCTTGGCATGCCACATTGACAATCCATGCCATGCGATCGGTAACCACCAATATATAACCTCTGAGTTCGTGCATCTCAAAGAAGGGTGTTATGCAAGAGAATAAATTCTCCGCCACCAAACATATATATGTTGAATAGAAATCAATTTACATAGAATGAAATCCAATGTCAGACCCAATTCCATTTACAAGTCCGTTCTGGGTCTGAACGAAACCGAAGACACATTATTCCTCGTCCGTATGTCCAATACGGAAGAGAGGTGCTCGCTTATCCAGACAATCAACAAGTACGTCCGGACAACTACCACTGTAACCCTTTCCTGGGACCAAATCAGTCCAGGGCAACAGTAGTCATCCATTCGATGTGAAGATCACCGGTCTTCAATCACCGTCATCAATGTCTTCGACTTTTAATCATCGTATAGTTATTTGAAATGAGATTGAACTCAGTCTTTTCAAATAATTCTCGAATATACATAATTTAAAATCATTTCATATCGTTAATATTATTTTATAACGATTTCTCGCTATTTTTATTCATATAAAAATAGACCAATTTAACTTAACGATGCTTCGGATCAATAGGTGGCCCTTGCGCCGTTTTTATCAAAATTTGATTTACACATATCTCGATATCTAACCGTTAGATTTCAATGAATTTTATATTGTTAGAATGATCTTTCCAAAGCGGACGTAAGGTTCCACTTTTAGGAAAATCCGATGGTCGGATCTTTCGGTATAATCGTTTGAAGTTACGATTCCGAAAAGATAACTACCGCGTGCGATTCATTTAATTATATATATATATATATATATATATATAAATCATTCGACGATTCTAGTAACGTATTTAACACGCCAAATAAAAGAATATTTTATTGGCATAGCACAACTAAATGTTTATAATGCTAAATAAATATGTATTTCATTTACATGACATCTTTGCTAATGACAAATAAAAAGATAATTTTTATTTTCATTATTTGTATGCAATTTCTATTTTATACTTTAACAAATAAAAAGAAATATTTTTATTTGTTATTAGTTTTAATGTGTGACATGACACACATAAAATTTTTTATTTTAATTTGCATACAAACTCTAATATATATTTTGACAATAAAAATGTATTTTTAATTTATACAAGATTCTAATGTGTATTTTTGCAATAGAAATGTCTCTTTAATTTATACACAAATTCTAATGTGTATAGTGCCAATGAAAATGATTCTATAATTTGCATACAAATTATATTTCAACAAAATGCATAAAAGTGATACATTCATTTTTATTGACAATTCTAGTGCAACAAAATGATTAAAAAGTGATTCATTCATTCTGTTGACAATTCTAGTTCAGCAAAATGATTACTAGTGATAGTTTTTTTTTTTTGAACAATTCTAGTGTAACAAAATGAATACAAGTGATGATTGCATTTATGTTGACATTTCTAGTTTAACAAAATGAATAAAAAGTGACAATTTCATACTGTTAACAATTCTAATTTAACAAAATGAATATTAATGATATTTCATATTGTTAACAATTCTAATTTAACAAAATGAATATTTTTGTTGTAACATAAAGCTATTTACCAAAAGTGCTATTTGTTTTTTGACACAAACCTATTTAACAAAATGCTATTTTTGTTTTGACACAAACCTATTTAACAAAATGTTATTTTGACAAAAGTGTATATTTTGACAAAAATTTATGTTTTGATTCAACTAATCTATTTCAACAAAACAATTAAGATGATGACTTTGTTTTATCGACAAATCTATTTCAACGAAACAATGAAGATGATGACTTTGTTTTTGTCGACAAATCTATTTCAACAAAACAATAAAGATGATGACTTTGTTTTGTCGACAAATCTATCTCAATAAAACAAATAAAAGTGATAGGTTTGTTTTGTCGACAATTCTAATTCAATAAAACGAATAAAACTGATACGTTTGTTTTGTCGATAATTCTAGTTCAAAAAAACTAATAAAAGTGATATGTTTACGTTTTCCTCTTCAACCTAACAAATAAAAATGATAATTTTATTTGTTTACAATTTCTATTTCTACTTAACAAATAAAAATGATAGTTTTATTTGTTTACAACTTCTACTTAACAAATAAAAACGATAATTTTATTTGTTTACAATTTCTATTTTGCATAAAACGATATTAATGTTTTAACATAAATCTATTTGACAAAAATGTAGGTCCAACTCAATTCTAATTTACAAAAATGTAATTTTTTTTCTAACCATTATATTTTGACAAAAATGCCAATTTTGTTTCAACTGTTATATTTTGACAAAAGTGGCAAATTTGTTTCAACTTTTATAGTTTGACAAAAGTGACAAATTGGATTTCAACTAATGTGTTTTGACAAAAATGTATATCTTGTTCAGCAATTATAATTTGACGAAAATGAATGTTTTTATTTCAACTATACTCATTGACAAAAATGAATGTTCTTGTTCAACTAAACTATATTGACAAAAATGAATATTTTTGTTTAACAAAACTATATTGACAAAAGTGAATATTTTTGTTTAACTAAACCATATTGACAAAAATGAATTTTTTTTTACTAATCCGTATTGACAAAAATGAATATTTTTGTTTAACTAAACCATATTGACAAAAATGAATATTTTTAATTGTCATTCTTTACATTCAATAAAAATGTAAATTTTCAATGTTGAACTTTTCTATTTCAAATAATGATCATTTCTCATTATTTCTTACATAAAATAAAAATGTAAATTTTTATTGTTAAACTTTTCTATTTCAACAAGACACATAAAAATGATTCTTCTGTTTTTTTGACTATTCTAATTCAACAAACATGACACTTTTATATTCGACATTTCTAATTGAACAAAAATGACATATTTATTTTGTCCATTCTAATTCAACAAAAATAACACATTTATTTTGTTAATCCTAATTCAACATAATTGACATGTTTATTTTGTCAATTTTGATTTAACATAAATGACATGATTTATTTTGTCAATTCTAATTCAGCATAAATGACATGATTTATTTTGTCAATTTTAATTCTATAAGGACCCATAACTTCCCTATGAAGGAAAGAGCGGATACTTTGAGAACAACACACAAAAGAACGCAGACAGAAGAACATTTCTGAAGCGACCCGAACTTCCCCGGTCTTTCAAGAGAACGGAAAGAAGGAATTACTTTGAGGACAAGACGAATCAGAACGCAAACAGAAGAACATTTCATTGTATATTACAACAATTCATCAGATTACAAGAATATAT
This sequence comes from Allium sativum, assembly GCA_030737875.1. NCBI lineage: Eukaryota > Viridiplantae > Streptophyta > Magnoliopsida > Asparagales > Amaryllidaceae > Allium > Allium sativum. The sequence goes on along the minus strand of CM060909.1, from coordinate 751,429,831 downwards.
AGAGTAAGAATAAATATTACATAGAAAATATCAGAGATTTAAATTACATTTAAATACATCGCAGCGGAAAATAATACAAAACACAATCAGAAGGAGATATACGGATACAAAGCTTTTCGGATATCATTCTAGCTGTAAACCAGGATCCTATGAATATAAATCTGCAAAACCAAAACTACTAGCTACCCGCGTCAAAAAAAGAGCACCCAGAATTTAGGTTAAAACAATAAACTCCAGGTCAGTCATGAGACTGGTGTGAGAACTAAAACAGTTATTAATCTTTATTCTAAAATTAGGTAAATCAAGGGACCACGCCGTATAACACGGAACGAGTTTCCTCCCAAGAATACCAGTGTATAAATCAAACAACACAATGCTAAATAAAGAAAAATGAAGCTATTATAAGACCTAGATCCCATCACACAATGCAACGCAAGCTGGAGGATAGGGTTTTCCCTTATAATAGCCAACATGCTTAGTACGTTTAAAACAAATCATTTGATACTATTGTAAGTGCATAGTGTATAAAACAACTTCAAATCATAAGTATCAATCATGGACGGCATGGGTACCATATATCATGTCGCCATACTAGGCTATATAGTCAAAACCGCAAAGTCACATATTTGGAAATTGGATTTCCATCTATGAACCGAGGCAAAAGATAGTTCTCTACCGATTCGAGACTCTCTAGCCCGAGCCTCAGGCAAGCGCGCAGACAAGCCTTGGATCGTCAGGGCTGGTCCACCGATGTGGATTATTATGCCTGAACACAGCATTTCCCCGCCCTTTGGGGCGTAAATGAGCCAATGAATGACTCCATCGGCTTCACATAGTAACCGATATATCCGAGGCGCCTTGCAACAACAACAACCACATAAGTCAAACTCGTCGGGGCGTGTAAAACCAGTGACGCCACTTCTAACTAGAAAGAAACGCATGCCCTCCCTGATGTCCTCTCCTGTTTCTGGTTCACAACCGGGGTGTGAGGGTCGCGAATTAACGCTGCACAAAGCTGTGCCATACAGGCTGTGCTTTGATCATCAATCACAAGACTCTGCTTTTCAACAGAAGCCTTGATCATTTGCGTCTTAGCATGCCACACAGGAAATTCATGCTATGCAACCGATATCAATCACACAGAATGAAATCCGATGTTAGACAAACATCCATTTACAAGTCCGTTCTGGGTCTGAACGAAAACGGAGGCACCTTGTACCTTGCATCTCCATCGATCTCCAAGTACGTCTGGACGACCACTAACTGATTCCCTCCTCTTGGGTGTACGGCCCAATCAAGATCATTAGTAATCACCCAAACGACGTGAAGACCTCCAGTCTTCAACCACTGTCTTCATCTTCGACTTATCTTCATATCAGTTATTCAGAATGGGATCAACCCGGTCTTTCTGAATAAATTGCGTATATAATAAATAAGTGTTACACAAACACAACATACGCCTCATTCCAATTCATCAGTCACTAACCGTAAACTAGCAAGAGAATAATTCCTAAATATTAACCCCGAAGGCCGAAACCAACATCAGATCAATATCCAAGAAACCATCCAACGTAGCTAACCTACAGTTAGTTTCTAAATTTCACGTTCTTAGGGAGAGGTTCCCATTAATTTTATCAAAGATAAATTCTTTTAAATTTATTCTTTAATCTTCCTTTGAATATCAATTCAAACTAGTCGGAATTAGCGAACCACACCGAAGTAATCATTTATTCTATTTCCCAATCCTAACCTATTTATCCCATGAAGTAAAACTAGTCATACTTCATATCTAACACCATGGTGTTATCAGTAAATTCAATTACCATTTCACATTCAAATCTAATTAAAGATTTAACTATCGCCTGGAGCAAAACTGGTGATACTCCATTCTCGATCTTTTCAATCTAATTAAAGATTCATTAAAACTCCACTTAGTTTTAGTCTTTAACTTGGGTTAAAGAACCAATGTCAACACGGCTCACGATAAACCCCAAAATCACATCACATTTCAATCAGTCCCTAACCGTAAAATAGCAAGTGAGCAATTCCCTAATCATTAACCCCAAACGCCGAAACCAACATCAGATCAATACCCCAGAAACCATTCAACTTAACTAATCTCCAGTTAGTTTCTGATTCTCTTAACTCCTTTGGGTCTAAGAACAATATTATTGAAGATACTGTTCACGACAACCCAAAATCACATTCTATTAATTATTGGGTTAAAGAACAAGTGTTATTTAAAACGCTGTTCACGATAAACCCAAAAATCAATACCAATTCAATTCCAATTAAATATTATTTAATTGGTACACTTCATTAAATCTAAATAAAAAGATTTAATCTTTTTCTCAACTGGGCTTAAGAACAGTGTTAATGAAGACACCATTCACGACAAAAACAAATCACATTTGATATTAAATACAAGGCTCTGAATAGAAAATATATCGGCTTATATTCAATATCAAATTCTACGACCAACAAATATCGTATTGGAAATAACTATATATATATATCTTTCAAATTTCTAGAACACTATCTGTATAATTACGAAATCCAACATCGAAATATTCCGAAGACAATTTCGAATCAAATCCATTCCAATTCAATTATTGGACATTCTGGTTACTTTTAAAACCCTTTTCAAATTCAATTTATTTATTTAAAAATAAATAGAATTATAATTCTAGTTCAAAACTAGTTCATTTCGGTAAAAATCTATTTTTATCTTTTCAAATATGGAGTTTTTCATTCCAATTCTTCCCAAATCATTTCTTATGATTTTACACAAATTATTACTATTTTTAATAATTTTATCAAGGCCCGTACAGTCGATTTCCATCAGCGGCCATCGAACTGCACTTACAACGACCTTTTCCAAATTTGATTTGGACATAATTCCAAATCCAACTGTTAGATTTCAAATATTTGATATTCATTAGAAAGATCTTTTCGATATAAACCCAACGGTTCTGGTTTTAGGAGAATCCGACGGTCGGATCTCCCATAATATCCGTTCGAAGTCAATGGTCATAATTCGCGATCTACCGCAGCGCGACGCGTTCTATTCAGGCCATTATATTATATATATGATATATATATATATATATATATATATATATTATATACTTCATCGATTTCCTTTTAAAACGTATTTTATAAATTGTTTTAAATTCGTTTTCGAAACGAATTCAACTTCATTTCAAATTCAAATCAAAATTGAATTTTTCCTTATAAATTCGTTTTAAATTCATTTCAAATTGATTTCAATTCAAATCAATTTTTAATTCAATTTCAGTTCGTTTTCAATTCAATTCAATTTCAATTCAAATTCATTTCTATTAAGTTTCAATTCGAATTCAATTCTATTCAATTTCAATTCGAATTCATTTCCAATTCGAATTCATTTTATTTTCAATTCAATTCGAATTCTAATTCGTTTCAATTCAATTCGAATTCTAATTCATTTCAATTCAATTTAATTCGAATTTCATTTCAAAATATTCGATTTTGAAATCACTTTTGAATATTCATTATAAAAACGAATATAATTGACATAAATATAGTTCGTGTCAAAATAGCGCATATCTAATCAACACGGCTTTATATAATTCGATTTCAAATATTCTATTTAAATATTTCGTTTCATATATTTCTTCCTAAATATGTTATTCAAATATTTCTATTCAAATATTTCTATTTCAAAACTGGAATGAGGCCCAATCAATAACCATAGATTTTATTTCTATGGATTTCCATACAACGCATGTATATATCAACAATGACAAATAATCAGCCATCATCCAAAGTTCATTCTACACTGTATAAGCATCAAATATAAATATTTAAAGCTCATAACAGTTTGTCAACAATCGATCGACATACAACTAATTATTGGGATTAGTGTATGTCATATATCATCCCAATACATGTGTGGGGTTTCAAACAATCAAACACAGATTTTATTTGTGCAGTTGGGCGATGTGTAAAATTTATCGCCCCAATCAATATTAGTCAAATGTGTGTATATAAACAAATCGTCCGATTTGTTTATATTTATTTCATTTTAAATACACGTTAAAAATTCTATTTTCAACTATAAAATATTTTTAACTATATAAATATTTTATTCCATTTCACATCACATCACACAATCAACTACACATCTAAATCAAACAAACAAACATACAAGCCGTCAATGGTCTGTGGACGACGGGTGTCGGGTGCTACTAAACACCGTCTGCATCCTAGTATATATTTCAAACTAGAAATAAAAATAAAAGTGAGGAGTTCTCACCGACTAGCTAAACCAAATGCCACGACTCTTCATTTGTAGGAGATCTTCGTCGTGCTTCCTACGAGATCTGTTTCACGCGGTATATGTTAAAAAATATATTTTTAACGATGCTATATATTCAAAATCACATTTTTATCATGTTGATCACACTATAAAAATCACTTCTTTATACCGTTGTTATTTATATAAAAATCAACTCCTTATACCGCTACTTATATATAAAAGATCCCATCTTTACATCGCTACTCATATAATAAAAATCGTATTTTTATTCAAATAAAAATCACATCTTCATAATATTAAAAATATAAACTTCCATTGAATAAAAATCTATTCTTTTCACCTTGTTAAAAATCATGTTTTTAAACCATAAACAAATCCAATTTATTTCATAACCACAGATATAAATTTTCTACCTTTATCTAACTAAAGATCAAAGCTTTTATAAATTCTAATCGAAGCATTTTGTAGTAAAAACCGTACCATTATATAAATAAAATAAAATAAAAACTGGTTTTCCTATAACTAAATAAAAATAATAATAAAAAATTCACTGTTTTCAGTCAGAGGGGTTCGCGGTGGTCCTTGGTGGTGGTCGGAGGGGCGCTGGAGGTGGCGGCATCCTTCCAGGTGGCGGCGGCCTGGCTGCAGGCGGGCCCGGGGTCGTTGCCGATATCGATTTGGGCATTCAGAAGAGGGGTGTCGGTTTTATTGGAAGAGGGGGGAGCTGACGTCGGGACTGGAGGGTGGCCTTCACCGGAGGCGGCGGCGGCATGGAGAGGGGGGTGGCGGCTGGAGCGTGTCGGCGGCGGAGGGGGCTAGTGCACGATTGATTTAGGTTTTTTTATTTCGTTGAAGGAAATTGTCGGGGAGAGAGAATGAAGAGTGGGGGTTATTATATATATTTAATTTATTAATATTTTATTCAATAAAAGTCGATTCCACATTCGATCTCCAAACGAAGCTCAATGACTGTCCGTCATAGTACATTACCCCCATTCCGAACACAATGGGATATGTATCATAAGCCGATTCGATTGTTTCGATTAGTTTCCATTAAATTTAAAATATAAATCAATATATTGAATTTGAACGCACATTTAAATTTACCGGGGCCACATACGAACTCTAAAAATTGCAGAAAAATTATTTCTAGCCTCTTATTAACGATACAGTCCTGACAAAACTAATTTCGTCAAATTATAAGACCGTTTGAAAAATGGCCATTTTCCAGTCGATTAAAATCAACTAAAACCGGTCAAATGCGTTTTCGTTTGCCACGCTCATATATTGATTCGAAAAATTACGAATTTTGGAATCTATCAATAATTTGACATCACGGATCCAACAAAAGTGGTTTCTCCGAAAATCGAGGTTGTTTGCAAAATTTCCATATTTAAGGGCCAAAATTCCATAGTGACTATTCTGAAATTTCAACTGGACGTATCTTTTGCCTCCCGCTAAGAAATTTCAATTTTTCGGATTCGTTGGAAAGATATTCTCAATTAGATTCAAATATTTTTTGTTTCACGAAAATCCGGTTTATTTTGCATCCTGCACATTCATTTGAATTTTGAAATCGAATTATCAAACTACCGCGCCATTTTCAATTCCTTTTATATTCATAAATAAATATTTATATTCTAACGACGACATATATAAATATATACGTTCTAATTCTATTCAAAATAAATTTCTCGTCGCCATTATTTAAAATAATTCATTTAAATATTCAAAATTCATGAAAATTGCCAAAAAAAAATTAAATTGGCTCAGATTTCCGGGTTATTACAATCTCCCCCACTTAAAACTTTTCGTCCCCGAAAAGGAACGAAGCCGAAAATTGTTTAACAAACCAACTCAATTTTCACTATTTTCTTTACGGCTTAAGTTCTTCAACTTTTCAGTTTCTAAGAACTTTTCAAATTTTTCAAAATTTTTGCTAACACCCTAAATTTTCGAATTTTTTTGCCATAACCTCCCCTGCACCGGGGACTTCGGGATATTTCATATAGCCTCCCATGGCCTTCTTCAATCCAAAAGAAAAAGAAAAAGCCAAGCGGCTAGCCAATCGGCTCATAAAATCATCATCACTCAAACAAAACAGTAAATTATGGTAAACATATACCTATTTGCCGTCCAAACAATTTTATTCCTCTTCTCTAGCCTCCTTGCAATGACCTGTTCAATGTAAGTACATGTATATGCAAGCAAATGCGATAAATTTTCAATACAATTTACTATATGATACAATTTGCCTAAATGGTTCAACATTTAATTAATTAAACAATAATCAAACAACACAACCATCAATCATTTAGTTGGTTATCATTTCAAATTCATAACTTTGATATATAGTCAAAAATCAGATTTTTGATGCCAAATCACAACAAGAAGCCCTATCTAATTTTGGTTCTCACACCAGTTAATAGGAAATATATAGAAATCCCACTTTCGAAACTCGAATATAAAAACTAGTAATGTGATCACAATTATCAGTATCATCCCCGAGCGACTAGAGTGTGATTCTATATCTATCCAGTATATTAAAACTCCGAATACCCATGGATCAGAAGTATATGCAAAATCTTTATATACCTGATTGTCCAAATTCAATATATAATAAATAATCAAATACGTATATTTGAATTTTATTTTCAAAACAAAAATTGTTTTCATTTTAAAAATATACTCTTCACACTCGTTCTAGGATACTACTGATCCCATCTCTAACGAGTCATTCTTATTGGATAGTACTAATCCAATATCTGATGAATTCTTTCGTATGGTTCTTATGTGTCTTGTTCTCTAAGCTTTGTAAACCACAGCTCTGATACCAACTGAAGCAGCCCGACAAAATCCGGTAGGCTTTGCAACCATCCCTTCATCTCCCAAAGCAGCAGGTAAACCCCACTGTGGCTTCCAAGTGGTCCCTCAGTACGCTTGTTTTACGGAGACCCTCTCGAGCCTCCCGGCCACTACCTAACCAACCCCTGCAAGGGACATGTGGGAGTAAGAGTCTCCCGTTCGCCATCAAACCGCGAAGCGAGAACCCCCCATTATGCCTGCAACAAGAACTGGTGATACTCCATTCTCGATCTTTTCAATTTAGTTAAAGATTAATTAAAACTCCACTTAGTTTTAATCTTTAACTTGGGTTAAAGAACCAATGTCATTTAAAAACACGGCTCACGATAAACCCCAAAATCACATCACATTTCAATCAGTCCCTAACCGTAAAATAGCAAGTGAGCAATTCCCTAAGCATTAACCCCGAAGGCCGAAACCAACATCAGATCAATACCCCAGAAACCATTCAACTTAACTAATCTCCAGTTAGTTTCTGATTTTCTTAACTCCTTTGGGTCTAAGAACAATATTGTGGAAGATACCGTTCACGACAACCCAAAATCACATTCTATTAATTATCGGGTTAAAGAACAAGTGTTATTTAAAACACTGTTCACGATAAACCCAAAAATATATACCAATTCAATTCCAATTAAATATTATTTAATTGGGGCACTTCATTAAATCTAAATAAAAAGATTTAATCTTTTTCTCAACTGGGCTTAAGAACAGTGTTAATGAAGACACCATTCACGACAACCCCAAATCACATTTGATATTAAATACAAGGCTCTGCATAGAAAATATATCGGCTTATATTCAATATCAAATTCTACGACCAACAAATATCGTATTGGAAATAACGATATATATATCTTTCAATTTCCATAATGCTATCTGTATAATCACGAAATCCAACATCGAAATATTCCGAAGACAATTTCGATTCAAATCCATTCCAATTCAATTATTGGACATTCTGGTTACTTTTAAAACCCTTTTCAAATTCAATTTATTTATTTAAAAATAAATAGAATTATAATTCTAGTTCAAAACTAGTTCATTTCGATAAAAATCTATTTTTATCTTTTCAAATATGGAGTTTTTCATCCCAATTCTTCCCAAATCATTTCTTATGAATTTACACAAATTATAACTATTTTTAATAATTTTTCAAGGCCAGTACAGTCGATTTCCATCAACGGCCATCGAACTGCACTTACAACGACCTTTTCCAAATTTGATTTGGACATAATTCCAAATCCAACCGTTAGATTTCAAATATATGATATTCGTTAGAAAGCTCTTTTTGATACGAACCCAATGGTTCCAGTTTTAGGAGAATCCGATGATCGGATCTCCTGTAATATCCGTTCGAAGTTAATGATCGAAATTTGTGTACTACCGTGGCGCGATGCGTTCTATTCAGGCCATTATATTATATATATATTATATATGTATATATACTTCGTCGATTTCCTTTTAAAACGTATTTTATAAATCGTTATAAATTCGTTTTCGAAACGAATTAATTCATTTCAAATTCAAATCAAAATTGAATTTTTCCTTATAAATTCGTTTTAACTTCATTTCAAATTGATTTCAATTCAAATCGATTTTTAATTCAATTTCAGTTCGTTTTCAATTCAATTCAATTTCTATTCAAATTCATTTCTATTAAATTTCAATTCGAATTCAATTCTATTCAATTTCAATTCGAATTCATTTCCAATTCGAATTCATTTTATTTCCAATTCAATTCTAATTCTAATTCTAATTCGTTTCAATTCAATTTGAATTCTAATTCGTTTCAATTCAATTTAATTCGAATTTCATTTCAAAATATTCGATTTTGAAATCATTTTTCAATATTCATTATAAAAACGAATATAATCGATATAAATATCGTTCGCGTCAAAATAGCGCGTATCTAATTAACAAGGCTTTATATACTTCTATTTCAAATATTCTATTCAAATATTTCGTTTCAAATCTTCTCAAATATTTTATTCAAATATTTCTCTTCAAATATTCTATATCAAAACTGGAATGAGGCCCAATCAATTACCATAGATTTTATTTCTATGGATTTCCATACAACGTATGTATATATCAACAATGACAAATAATCAACCCTCATCCAAAGTGCATTCTACACTGTATAAGCATCAAATATAAATATTTAACGCTCATAACAGTCTGTCAATCAATCGATCGACATACAACTAATTATTGGGATTAGTGTATGTCATATATCATCCCAATACCCGTGTGGGGTTTCAAACAATCAAACACAGATTTTATTTGTGCAGTTGGGTGATGTGTAAAATTTATCATCCTAATCAATATCAGTCAAATGTGTGTATATAAACAAATCATCGGATTTGTTTATATTTATTTCATTTTAAATACACGTTAAAAATTCTATTTTCAACTATAAAATATTTTTAACTATATAAATATTTTATTCCATTTCACATCACGTCACACAATCAACTACACATCTAAATCAAACAAACAAGCATACAAGCCGTCCATGGTCTGTGGAAGACGGGTGTCGGGTGCTAATAAACACCGTCTGCATCCTAGTATATATTTCAAATAAGAAACAAAAATAAAAGTGAGGAGTTCTCACCGACTAGCTAAACCAAACACCACGACTCTTCATTTGTAGGAGATCTTCGTCGTTCTCCCTACGAGATCTGTTTCACGCGGTATATGTTAAAAATTATATTTTTAACCATGCTATATATATTTTCAAAATCACATTTTTATCATGTTGATCACATTATAAAAATCACTTCTTTATACCATTGTTATTTATATAAAAATCACCTCCTTATACCGCTACTTATATATAAAATATCCCATCTTTACATCGCTACTCATATAATAAAAATCATATTTTTATTCAAATAAAAATCATGGCTTCATAATATTAAAAATAAAAACTTTCATTAATTAAAAAACTATTCTTTTCACATTGTTAAAAATCATGTTTTTAAACCATAAACCAATCCAATTTATTTCATAACCATAGATATAAATTTCCTACCTTTATCTAACTAAAGATCAAAGCTTTTATAAATTCTAATCGAAGCTTTCATATAGTAAAAATCATACCATTATATAAATAAAATAAAATAAAATAAAAATTGTTTTTCCTATAACTAAATAAAAATAAAAATAAAAACTCACTGTTTTCAGTCGGAGGGGTTCGCGGTGGTCCATGGTGGTTGTCAGAGGGGCGCTGGAGGTGGCGGCATCCTTCCAGGTGGCGGCGGCCTAGTTGAAGGCGGGCCGAGGGGCGTTGCCGATCTCGATTTGGGCACTCATAAGAGGGGCGTCGGTTTTATTGGAAGAGGGGGGGAGCTGACGTCGGGACCGGGGGGGGCCTTCACCTGAGGCGGCGGCGGTGCGGAGAGGGGGGTGGCGGCTGGAGCGTGTCGGCGGCGGAGGGGGCTAGGGCACGATCGATTTATTTTTTTTCGTTGAAGGAAATTGTCGGGGGGAGAGAATGAAGAGGGGGAGGGGGGTTATTATATATATTTAATTTATTAATATTTTATTCAATAAAAGTCGCTTCCACATTCGATCTCCAAACGAAGCTCAACGACTGTCGCCCATAGTACATTACCCCTATTCCGAACACAATGGGATATATATCGTAAGCCGATTCGATTGTTTCGATCGGTTTCCGTTAAATTTAAAATATAAATCTATATATTGAATTTAAACGCACATTTAAATTTACTGGGGCCACATACGAACTCTAAAAATTGCAGAAAAATTATTTCTAGCCTCGTATTGATGATACGGTCCTAACAAAACTAATTTTGTCAAATTCAGAGACCGTTTGAAAAATGGCCATTTTCCAGTCGATTAAAACCAACTGAAACTGGTCAAAAGCGTTTTCCTTTACCACGCTCACATATTGATTCGAAAAATTACGAATTTTAGAATCTAGCAATAACTTGACATCGCGGATCCAACAAAAGCGGTTTCATAGAAAACCGAGGTCGTTTGCAAAATTTCCATTTTTAAGGGCCAAAATTCCATAGCGACTATTCTGAAATTTCAACTGGACGTATCTTTTGACTCCCACTATGAAATTTCAATTTTTCGGATTCATTGGAAAGATATTCTCAATAAGATTCAAATATTTTTGGTTTCGCCAAAATCCGGTTTATTTTGCATCCTGCACATTCATTCGAATTTTGAAATCGAATTATCGAACTACCGCGCCATTTTCAATTCCTTTTATAATTATAAATAAATATTTATATTCTAACGACGGCGTATATGAATATATACGTTCTAATTCTATTCAAATAAATTTTTCGTCGCCATTATTTAAAATAATTCATTTCAAACATTCAAAATTCATGAAAATTGTCAAAATAAATATTTTAAATTGGCTCGGATTTCCGGGTTATTACAATTTCATTGTATATTACAAAAATTCCATGAGAATACAAGAATATCCAGAGTATGATTAAATATTACACAACAGAAAAATATCAGAGATTACAATATATTACGTAGCAGCAGAAAATAATATGATACACAACTAGAAGTAATACACGCATACAGAGCTTTCCGAGTATTGTTCCAGCTGTAAATCATGATCCTGTGAATATAAATCTGCAAAACCAAAACTACTAGCTGCCCGTGTCAAACTAAGGGCACCAAGAGTTTACGTTAAAACAATATACTCCAGGTTAGTAAAGTGACTGGTGTGAGAACCAAAACAGTTATTAATCTTTATTTTAAAGTTAGGTAAATCAAGGGACCACACCGTATAACACGGAACGGGTTTCCTCCCAAGAATACCAGTGCATAAAACAACAGCGCAATGCTAAATAAAGAACAATGAAGCTATTATAAGACCTAGGTCCCATCGCACAATGCAACACAAGCCGGAGGATAGGGTTTTTACCTTATAATAGCCAAGAATGCTTGGTATGTGAAATTTCATCTTTTATTATTACTATAAGTGTATAGTGTCAAAACAATTTCTAATCATAAGTATCAATCATAGACGGCATAAGCGCCCCATCCCACTATGTCACCATACTAGGCTCTACAAATAAAACGGCAAAGTCACGTATTGGAAGTTGGATTTCCATCTGTGAAGCGAGGAAAAAGATAGTCCTCTACTGATTCGAGACGCTCTAGCCTGTGTCTCAGGTCAGAGCTCGATTGACCTTTGGATCCTCAGGGCCAGTCCACTGATGTGGATTAAACTTAAACCCTAAACATGCGTTTCCCCGCCCTATGGGGCGTAAATGAGCCAACGAATGACTCCATCGGCTTCAAATAGTCACCGATATATCCGAGGCGCCTCGCAACAGCAACAACCACATAAGTCAAACTCGTCAGGGCATGTAAAACCACTGAAGCCACTTATAGCTAGAAAGAAACGCATGCCCTCCCTGATGTCCTCTCCCGTTTTGGTTCACACCGAGGTGTGAGGCTCGCGAATCAACGCTACACGAAGCTATGCCACACAGGCGGTGTTTTGATCATCAACCACAAGACTTCTCTTTTTAACAGAAGAATTGATCAGTTGCCACTTAGGCATGCCACACAGGCAATTCACTCCATGCGATGGATATCCATCAATATATAACCCCTGAGCTCGTACGTCTCAGAGAAGGGCGTTAAGTAAGAGAATAAATTCTCCGCCGCCAAACAGATGTATATTTAATAGAAATCAATCACACAGACTGAAGTCCAATGTCAGACACACAGTCCATTTACAAGTTCGTTCTGGGTCTGAACGAAACCAGAGGCACCTAGTACCCCCCATATCCATCGATCTCCAAGTACGTCTGGACGATCACCAACTGATTCCCTCCTCTTGGGTGTACGGCCCAATCAAGATCATTAGTAATTATCTAAACCACATGAAGACCTCTGGTCTTCAACCATCATCTTCATCTTCGACTAATCGTCAAATCAGTTATTCAGAATGGGATAAACTTGGTCTTTCTGAATAACTCGCGTATATAATAAACAAGTGTTACATAAACACAACATACGCATCATTCCAATTCATCGGTCACTAACCGTAAATTACCCAGATAATAATTCCCCAAATATTAACCCCGAAGGCCGAAACCAAAATCAGATGAATACCCAGGAAACCATTCTTCTTAGCCGACCTACAGTTAGTTTCTAAATTTCACATTCTTAGGGATAAGTTTCCATTAATTTTATCAAAGATAAATTATTTTAAATTTATTCTTTAATCTTCCTTTGAATATCACTTCAAACTAGTCGGGATTAACGAACCTTACCGAAGTAATCATTTGTTTTATTTCCCAATCCCAACATATTTATCCCATGAAGTAAAACTGGTCATACTTCATATCTAACACCACGGTGTTATCGCTAAATTTAATTACCATTTCACGTTCAAATCTAATTAAAGATTTAACTACCGTCTGGAGTAAAACTGGTGATACTCCATTCTCGATCTTTTCAATCTAATTAAAGATTCATTAAAACTCAACTTAGTTTTAATATTTGACTGGGTTAAAGAATCAGTGTCATTTAAAACACAGTTCATGATAAACCCCAAAAATCAATACCAATTCAATTCCAATTAAATATCATTTAATTGGTACACTTCATTAAATCTAAATAAAAAGATTTAATCTTTTTCTCAACTGGGTTTAAGAACAGTGTTAATGAAGACATCGTTCACGACAAACCCAAATCACATTTGATATTAAATACAAGGCTCTGAATAGAAACTATATAGGCTTATATTCAATATCAAATTCAACGACCAACAAATATTGTATTGGAAATAACGATATAAATATATCTTTCAAATTCCCATAACAATGTCCGTATCATCACGAAATCCAACATCGAAATATTCCAAAGACAATTTCGATTCAAATCCATTCCAATTCAATTATTGGAAATTCTGGTTACTTTTAAAACCATTTTCAAATTCAATTTATTTATTTCAAAAATAAATTGATTTTAATTCTAGTTCAAAACTAGTTCATTTCGATAAAAATTTATTTTTATCTTTTCAAACATGGAGTTTTTCATCCCAATTCTTCACAAATCATTTCTTATGATTTTACACAAATTATTATTATTTTTAATAATTTTATCAAGGCACGTACAGTCGATTTCCATCAACGGCCATCGAACTGCACTTACAGCGACCTTTTCCAAATTTGATTTGGACATAATTCCAATCCAACCGTTAGATTTCAAGTCTCTAATATTCATTAGAAAGCACTTTTCAATATGAACCCAACGGTTCCAGTTTTATGAGAATCCGACTGTCGGATCTCCCGCAGTATCTATTCGAAGTCAATGGTCGAAATTCGTGAACTGCCGCAGCGCGGCGTGTTCTATTCAGGCCATTATATTATATATAATATATATTTCGTCGATTTCCTTTTAAAACATATTTTATAAATCGTTTTAAATTCTTTTTCGAAACGATTTCAACTTCATTTCCAATTCAAATCAAAATTGAATTTTTCCTTATAAATTAATTTTAAATTCATTTCAAATTGATTTCAATTCAAATCGATTTTTAATTCAATTTCAGTTCATTTTCAATTCAATTAGAATTCATTTCTATTCAATTTCAATTCAAATTCAATTCTATTTAATTTCAATTCGAATTCATTTTCAATTCGAATTCATTTCAAATTGATTTCCATTCAATTTCAATTCAATTCGAATTCATTTTATTTTCAATTCAATTCGAATTCTAATTCATTTCAATTCAGTTTAATTCGAATTTCATTTCAAAATATTCGATTTTGATATCACTTTTCAATATTCATTATAAAAACGAATATAATCGATATAAACATCGTTCGCGTCAAAATAGTGCATATCTAATCAACACAGCTTTATATATTTTTATTTCAAATATTCTATTCAAATATTTCGTTTTAATTATTTCCTCTCAAATATTTTATTCAAATATTTCTCTTTAAATATTTCTATTTCAAAACTGGAATGAGGCCCAATCAATTACCATAATTTTATTTCTATGGATCTCCACACAACGCATGTATATATCAACAATGACAAATAATCAGCCATCATCCAAAGTGCATTCTACACTGTATAAGCATCAAATATAAATATTTAACGCTCATAACAGTCTATCAATCAATCAATCGACATACAACTAATTATTGGGATTAGTGTATGTCATATATCATCCCAATACCCGTGCGGGGTTTCAAACAGTCAAACACAGAATTTATTTGTGCAGTTGGGCGATGTGTAAAATTTATCGTCCCAATCAATATCAGTCAAATGGGTGTATATAAACAAGTCATCCGGTTTGTTTATATTTATTTATTCACATTCATGCTAAAAATTATATTTTCAACTATAAAATATTTTTTAACTATATAAATATTTTATTTCATTTCACATCACATCACACAATCAACTACACATCAAAATCAAACAAACAAGCATACAAGCCGTCCATGGTCTGTGGACGACGGGTGTCGGGTGCTACTAAACACCGTCTGCATCCTAGTATATATTTTTAACTAGAAATTTAAACTAAAGGTGAGGAGTTCTCACCGAGGGTTCCACTCTGCCGTTTTTATTGCTGAACGGTTCCATCGCAATCTATTTCACTCTGTTCATAGTAAAAATCACATTTTTATTATTCATTTTCACTTATAAAAATCATACTTTTGCATTGCTATTTCTATAAAGATCACATCTTTATCTTCACTTCATATATATAAAAATCGAATTTTTTTCTTCACTACTATATAAAAATCATATTTTGATGACGCTAAAAATTATATTTTTACATCACTAAAAATCAAATCTTTACTTCATTAAAAATCCAACCTTTCTTGGCTAATACCATATTTAAAAATCAAACTTTTCTATAATTAAAATCTTATCTTTTCCCTCCTTCTTTTATAAATTAAAAACCCATGCTCATATAAATAAAGACCTAATCTTTATATGCTAAAAATATAAATATAAATTATATTTTTATATTGTGATATATATATCAAAAATCACCTCTTTTTCAATATAAAAATCTAAACTTTCCCTATCGTAAAAATCATAACTTTATAAATTTTTTCCCTATATAAAAACAACTTTTTACCATGCTATTTTAATTAAAACTGAAAATAAAAATTCAGTTTATATTCACTTACATTCTATCGATTGTCGTGGTGGAGTAAGGAAGCGTCGGGGTGCTGAAGCTCGTCGGCGGGCAGCCGGAGATGGCAACAACGATTTCAGAGCAACTTTAAAGGCTTGGATTTCGGATTGGAGAGGGAGGAACGGCGCTTGGGGCTGAGGACAGCAGGGGGGCCGTCGCGGTGGGGCAGGGGGTAGGCGGAGGGCTAGGGCTGGCCGGCGGTGGCTAGGGCTGAGCCTGGTGGGGCGGTTTAGGGTGAGAAGGGCTTGGGGCTCGTTCATTCCAGGAGGAGAGGGAGGAAGAAGTGGAGATCAAGGAGGGGGAGAAGTCCGCGCTAGAGGCGGCGGGACGGAGGGCGCGGTGGCGCTCACGTCGGAGGAGCGACGGGCGGAAAAATAGGTGGGGCGCACCCTTTTTTTTTCTTTTTATTTGGTTTAGATCTGAAGAAGAGGAGAGAGAAGAGGGTAAAAAGGGGTGTTATGTAATTTAATTTTATTATTTAGTTATTTAAAATTCCTGCAAAGCAACTTTTTATTTTTAACTCGAAATCAAACCCATCGACTGTTGCCCCTAACGTATTACCCCCATTCTGAACCCAATGGGATATGTTACGCAAGCCAAACTGATCGTTTCGACCAGTTTTCGTTAAAATCAACATATAACTCTATATATTGAATTTGAACGCGAATTTCAATTTACCAGGCCCACGTACGGACTCTAAAAATTCCCGAAAAATATTTTCCAGCTTCGTATTGACGATACGGTCCTAACAAAACTAGTTTCATCGAATTCCGAGACAATTTGAAAAATGGCCATTTTCCAGTCGATTAAAACCAATTGAAACTGATCAAACGCGTTTTCCTTCGGCACGCTTACATATTGATTCGAAAAATTACGAGTTTTGAAACCTAGCAATAATTTGACATCACGGATCCAACAAAAGTGGTTTCGTCGAAAACCGTGGTCGTTTGCAAAATTCCCATTTTTAAGGGCCAAAATTCCATAGCGACTATTCTGAATTTTCAACTGGACGTATCTTTTTACCCCCGCTATGAAATTTCAATTTTTCGGATTGTTGGAAAGATATTCTCAAATAGATACTAATATTTTTGGTTTCGCTAAAATCTGGTTTATTTTGAATCCTGTACATTCATTTGAATTTTGAAATCGAATTATCGAACTACCGCACCATTTTCAATTCCTTTTATAGTTTAAAATAAATATTTATATTCTAACGACGATTCAAATATATATATATATATATATTCATTCTAATTCTATAAAAACAAAATTTCTTGTCATTATTATTTAAAATAATTCATTTTAAATATTCAAAATTCATTAAAATTGCCAAAATAAATTTTTTAAATTGGCTCAGATTTCCAGGTTATTATAATCTCCCCCACGTAAAACTTTTCATCCCCGAAAAGGAATGAAGCCGAAAGTTGTTTTACAAACCAACTCAACTTTTATTGTTTTCTTTATGGCTTAAGTTCTTCAACTTCTCAGTTTTTAAGAACTTTTCAAATTTTTCAAAAATTTGGCTAACACCCTAAATTTTTGAACAATTTCGACATAACCTCCCCTGCACCGGGGACTTCGGGATATTTCATATAGCCTCCCATGGCCTTCTTCAATCCAAAAGAAAAAGAAAAAGCCAAGCGGCTAGCCAATCGGCTCATAAAATCATCATCACCCAAACAAAACAGTAAATTATGGTAAACATGTACCTATTTGTCGGGCAAACAATTTTATTCTTCTGCTCTAGCCTCTTTGCTATGACCTGTACAATGTAAGTACATGTATATGCATGCAAATGAGCCTAATTTTCAATACAATTCACTATTTGGTACAATTTGGCTAAAGGTTCAACATTTAATTTATTAAACAATAATCAAACAACACGACAACAATCAATCAGTTGATTATCATTTCAAATTCATAACTTTGATACATAGTCAAAAAAAATCATGTTTTTGATGCCAAATCACAACAATAGGTCCTATCTAATTTTGGTTCTCACACCAGTCAATAGGAAATATATAGATATCACACCTTCGAAACTCGAAAACAAACTACTGATGCTACATAGTTATCAACAGAATCATCTCCGGGCGACTAGAGTATGATTCTATATCTATCCGGTATATTAAAACTTCGAATACACGTGGATCAGACGTATATACAAAATCTTTATATATTGGATAGTCCAAATCAATATAAAATAAATAATCAAATATGAATAATTGATTTTAAATTTTCTAAACAAAACTTGTTTTCATTTTAAAAATACACTCTTCACACTCTTTCTAGGATACTACTGATCCCATCTCTAACGAGTAATTCCCGTTGGATGTTACTAATCCAATTTCTGATGAATTCTTTCTTATGGTTCTAATGTGGCTTGTTCTCTAAGCTCTGTAAACCAAAGCTCTGATACCACTGTAAGGACCCATAACTTCCCCGTGAAGGAAAGAGCGGATACTTTGAGAACAACACACAAAAGAACCTAGACAGAAGAACATTTCATTGTATATTACAACAATTCCATCAGAATACAAGAATAACCAGAGTATGATTAAATATTACAGAACAGAAAAATATCGGAGATTACAATATATTACATAGCAGTGGAAAATAATACAATACACAACTAGAAGTAATACACGGATACAGAGCTTTTCGAGTATCGTTCCAGCTGTAAATCAGGATCCCGTGAATATAAATCTACAAAACCAAAACTACTAGCTGCCCGTGTCAAAATAAGGGCACCTAGAGTTTAGGTTAAAACAATAAACCCCAGGTCAGTCATGTGACTGGTGTGAGAACTAAAACAGTTATTAATCTTTATTTTAAAGTTTGGTAAATCAAGGGACCACGCCGTATAACACGAAACGGGTTTCCTCCCAAGAATACCAGTGCATAAAACGACAGTGCAATGCTAAATAAAGAACAATGATGCTATTATAAGACCCATGTCCCATCGCACAATGCAACACAAGCCAGAGGATAGGGTTTTTACCTTATAATAGCCAAGAATGCTTAGTACGTGAAATTTCATCTTTTATTATTACTATAAGTGTATAGTGTCAAAACAATTTCAAATCATAAGTATCAATCATAGACGGCATAAGCGCCCCATCCCACTATGTCGCCATACTAGGCTCTACAAATAAAACCGCAAATTCACGTATTGGAAGTTGGATTTCCATCTGTGAAGCGAGGAAAAAGATAGTCCTCTACCGATTCGAGACGCTCTAGCCCATGTCTCAGGTTAGAGCTCGAGTGACCTTTGGATCCTCAGGGCCAGTCCACCCGATGTGGACTAAACTTAAACCCTGAACATGTGGTTCCCCGCCCTATGGGGCGTAAATGAGCCAACGAATGATTCCATCGGCTTCACATAGTCACCGATATATCTGAGGCGCCTCGCAACAGCAACAACCACATAAGTCAAACTCGGCAGCGTGTGTAAAACCACCGACGCCACTTCAAGCTAGAAAGAAACGCATGCCCTCCATGACGTCCTCTCCCGTTTTGGTTCACACCGAGGTGTGAGGCTCGCGAATCAACGCTACACAAAGCTATGCCACACAGGCGGTGCTTTGATCATCAACCACAAGACTTTGCTTTTCACCAGAAGCCTTGATCAATTGCCACTTAGGCATGCCACACTGGCAATTCACTCCATGCGATGGATATCCATCAATATATAACCCCTGAGCTCGTACGTCTCAGAGAAGGGGGTTAAGCAAGAGAATAAATTCTCCGCCGCCAAACAGATATATATTTAATAGAAATCAATCACACAGACTGAAATCCAATGTCAGACACAGTCCATTTACAAGTTCGTTCTGGGTCTGAACGAAACCGGAGGCACCTAATACCCCGCATATCCATCGATCTCCAAGTACGTCTGGACGATCACCAACTGATTCCCTCCTCTTGGGTGTACGACCCAATCAAGATCATCAGTAATTATCTAAACGACGTGAAGACCTCCGGTCTTCAACCATCATCTTCATCTTCGACTAATCGTCGAATCATTTATTCAGAATGGGATAAACTCGATCATTCTGAATAACTCTCGTATATAATAAACAAGTGTTACATAAACACAACATTCGCTTCATTCCTATTCATCAGTCAACCGTAAATTAGCCAGAGAATAATTCCCCAAATATTAACCCCGAAGGCCGAAACCAACATCAGATCAATACCCAGGAAACCATTCTTCTTAGCCGACCTATAGTTAGTTTCTAAATTTCACATTCTTAGGGATAGGTTCCCATTAATTTTATCAAAGATAAATTCTTTTAAATTTATTCTTTAATCTTCCTTTGAATATCACTTCAAACTAGTCGGGATTAACGAACCTTACCGAAGTAATCATTTGTTTTATTTCCCAATCCCAACATATTTATCCCATGAAGTAAAACTGGTCATACTTCATATCTAACACCACGGTGTTATCGGTAAATTCAATTACCTTTTCGCGTTCAAATCTAATTAAAGATTTAACTACCGTATGGAGTAAAACTGGTGATACTCCATTCTCGATCTTTTCAATCTAATTAAAGATTCATTAAAATTTCACTTAGTTTTAATATTTGACTGGGTTAAAGAATCAGTGTCATTTAAAACACGGTTCACGATAAACCCCAAAAATCAATACCAATTCAATTCCAATTAAATATCATTTAATTGGTACACTTCATTAAATCTAAATAAAAAGATTTAATCTTTTTCTTAACTGGGTTTAAGAACAGTTTTAATGAAGACACCGTTCACGACAAACCCAAATCACATTTGATATTAAATACAAGGATCTGAATAGAAAATATATCGGCTTATATTCAATATCAAATTCTACGACCAACAAATATCATATTGGAAATAACGATATAAATATATCTTTCAAATTCCCATAACAATGTCTATATCATCACGAAATCCAAAATCGAAATATTCCAAAGACAATTTCGATTCAAATCCATTCCAATTCAATTATTGGAAATTCTGGTTACTTTTAAAACCATTTTCAAATTCAATTTATTTATTTCAAAAATTAATTGATTTTAATTCTAGTTCAAAACTAGTTCATTTCGATAAAAATCAATTATTATCTTTTCAAATATGGAGTTTTTCATCCCAATTCTTCACAAATCATTTCTTATGATTTTACACGAATTATTATTATTTTTAATAATTTTATCAAAGCCCGTAAAGTCGATTTCCATCAACGGCCATCGAACTGCACTTACAGCGACCTTTTCCAAATTTGATTTGGACATAATTCCAAATTCAACCATTAGATTTCAGATGTTTAATATTCATTCGAAATCTCTTTTTGATACGAACCCAAGGTTCCGTTTTTAGGAGAATCCGACGGTCGGATCTCCCGCAATATCCATTCGAAGTCAATGGTCGAAATTCGCGAACTACCGCAGCGCGGTGCGTGCTATTCAGGCCATTATATTATATATAATATATATTTCGTCGATTTCCTTTTAAAATGTATTTTATAAATCGTTTTAAATTCGTTTTCGAAACGATTTCAACTTCATTTCCAATTCAGATCAAAATTGAATTTTTCCTTATAAATTCGTTTTAAATTCATTTCAAATTGATTTCAATTCAAATCGATTTTTAATTCAATTTCAGTTTGTTTTCAATTCAATTCAATTTCAATTCGAATTCATTTCTATTCAATTTCAATTCGAATTCAATTCTATTCAATTTCAATTCGAATTCATTTTCAATTCGAATTCAGTTAAAATGGATTTCCATTCAATTTCAGTTCGATTCGAATTCATTTTATTTTTCAATTCAATTCAAATTCTAATTCATTTCAATTCAGTTTAATTCGAATTTCATTTCAAAATATTCGATTTTGAAATTACTTTTCAATATTCATTATAAAAACGAATATAATCGATATAAACATCGTTCGCGTCAAAATAGAGCATATTTAATCAACACGGCTTTATATATTTCTATTTCAAATATTCTATTCAAACATTACTTTTCAAATATTTCCGCTCAAATATTTTATTCAAATATTTCTCTTCAAATATTTCTATTTCAAAACTGGAATGAGGCCCAATCAATTACCATAGATTTTATTTCTATGGATTTCCATACAACGCATGTATATATCAACAATGACAAATAAACAGCCATCATCCAAAGTGCATTCTACACTGTATAAGCATCAAATATAAATATTTAAAGCTCATAACAGTTTGTCAACAATCGATCGACATACAACTAATTATTGGGATTAGTGTATGTCATATATCATCCCAATACCCGTGCGGGTTTCAAACATTCAAACACAGATTTTATTTGTGCAGTTGGGCGATGTGTAAAATTTATCGTCCCAATCAATATCAGTCAAATGGGTGTATATAAACAAGTCGTCCGATTTGTTTATATTTATTTATTCACATTCACGCTAAAAATTATATTTTCAACTATAAAATATTTTTTAACTATATAAATATTTTATTTCATTTCACATCACATCACACAATCAACTACACATCAAAATCAAACAAACAAGCATACAAGCCGTCCATGGTCTGTGGACGACGGGTGTCGGGTGTACTAAACACCATCTGCATCCTAGTATATATTTTTAACTAGAAATTTAAACTAAAGGTGAGGAGCTCTCACCGAGGGTTCCACTCTACCGTTTTTATTGCTGAACGGTTCCATCGCAATCTATTTCACTCTGTTCATAGTAAAAATCACATTTTTATTATTCATTTTCACTTATAAAAATCATACTTTTGCATTGCTATTTCTATAAAGATCACATCTTTATCTTCACTTCATATATATAAAAATCGAATTTTTTTCTTCACTACTATATAAAAATCATATTTTGATGACGCTAAAAATTATATTTTTACATCACTAAAAATCAAATCTTTACTTCATTAAAAATCCAACCTTTCTTGGCTAATACCATATTTAAAAATCAAACTTTTCTATAATTAAAATCTTATCTTTTCCCTCCTGCTTTTATAAATTAAAAACCCTTGCTCATATAAATAAAGATCTAATCTTTATATGCTAAAAATATAAATAAAAATTATATTTTTATATTGTGATATATATATATATATGTCAAAAATCACCTCTTTTTCAATATAAAAATCTAATCTTTCCCTATCGTAAAAATCATAACTTTATAAATTTTTTCCCTATATAAAAACAACTTTTTACCATGCTATTTTAATTAAAACTGAAAATAAAAATTCAGTTTATATTCTCTTACATTTTATCGATTGTCGTGGTGGAGTAAGGAAGCGTCGGGGTGCTGAAGATCATCGGTGGGCAGCGGGAGATGGCGGCAGCGATTTCTGGGCAGCTTTAAAGGCTTTGATTTCGGATTGGAGAGGGAGGAACGACGCTTGGGTTTGAGGACAGCAGGGGGCCATCGCGGTGGGGCAGGGGGTAGGCGGAGGGCCAGGGATGGCCTGCGGTGGCTAGGGCAGAGCCTGGCAGGGCAGTTTAGGGTGAGAAGGGCTTGGGGCTCGTTCGTTCCAGGTGGAGAGGGAGGAAGAAGCGGAGAGCAAGGAGGGGGGAGAAGTCCGCGCCAGAGGCGGTGGGACGGAGGGCGCGGTGGCGCATGTAACACCCCGTAATTTTATAACATTAAAATTCACAAATTAAAGTATACTTAATTTTTAGAAAAAAATTAAGTGAAATGGGTTGCGCAGAGAAATATATATATATATATATATATATTGATATATATATATATATTGATATATATATATATATATATATATATTTAAAAATTAAATAAATAAATATGCGAAAAAGTTCAAAACAGCGAATTGGGAGGGGCAATAACCGAATCGGCCCATTTTTGAGGTCGACCCGAGCCCTGCTGGGTCGACTAGGGGTTAATTCAGGGTGTTTGGCTGTCAACCCGTGGGCCGATTCGCTCAAATGCAGATTTTGCATTTGATTGGTTCTCATGGTTCAGGGTTAATCTAATGGTCCTAAATAACCTCCTACACCTATAAATACATCCTAATGCTAACCCTAAACCTAATTAAAATAGAATAGTTACCGTCGCCATGGAAATAGATGGAGCCGCCGCCAACTAAGAAAGAAGAAAAAAAATTCAATTCTAATTCTCTCAACCCTAAAGCAAAGCAAAACTCTCTCTTTTCTTCTCTAAATTGTGAGTATGATGATCTTAACAAGATTATTATCATTTTAATTAGGTTGAGTTATGAATGGATTATGAGTAGATGATGTGAATTATCATATATGTTGTTTTAAACCCCTTTTGCTATCATGTATATTGTAAATCCAATGTTATGTGATGATGATATCTTATATGTTGTAAATCATGCTATGATGATTTATGTATGTTGAAGGTTTCTATGCTAAGTTGTGATGAATCATACATGTTAAAAAGGCCATGATGTTACGATCTATGCTAGTTGGTTCATATTAATTAAATCATCATGTTTGGGTTATGTTGATCTATATGACAAGTCACATATGCAAGTTAGATTGATTAGAAAAGTTATGAACATATGCCAAGACGTCTATTATGACATCTAGAATTATGCTATGACATATGTGATATCCTATGCTAGTTCACATCATCATTATGTTGCCTAAAAACCCCATATGCAAGTTTATGTATAGATTTGGGCTATGACCATATCATGTAAATTGAGACATTTAACAAATTGACACCTTTTGATCCTTAACATGTGTAGTTTATGCAAGTTTCACCCCTATTATGATTAGATTTATTTTAATTGTCTATATGTTGTGATAATTTATCTTTGTGCTAGGTGTTAGACTATACAAGTCTAGCCTATATTATGCGGTGAATAAGCGAACGTATAAACGTGGGGTAGAGGTAATATTAAGGATTTAATATTAAAAAGTTGGGGTGCAATTGATATGATTTTGCATGCCATATGTGGATGGCCATAATTGAGTCAATTATGGACATCATTAAAAGTTGACTTAATTAATAATTTGAATAGGGAATTATTAAAACTGGGGTAAAATATTTTAAGTGTTAATCAATGCTTAGGACACGAGGTTCTCGTTTGTGACGTAAACCTGCCCGGACCCGCCCGGCAAATCCAGTGGTCACAAATGTCAGCCCAATGTGAGAGGTCCTAGGCCTAAACTAAAGCATAACGGTTGTAAAGACACAAGGTTAGACTCTTTTATGGTGTAAGACTGCCCGGACCCGCCAGGCAAATCCAGCTGCCATAAATGCCAATCTAATGTGAGAGGTCTTTATGAGGTTATGGCCTAAATGAATTAAGAAATACTTAACTAGATAAACATGTAAGGTGGGACATGGGGGTTAAGTAGGTGCCTTGGGTGGCATGAGGAATCTAGGGGGTTCCCTTAGTGACATGTGAAATACGATTAGTAAGACTTAACCAAACACACATGTAAATGAACATGACTAAGAGGGTTAAGTGGGATATACTAGTGATAAGCTTAGGTGGGTAGCTTGTGGGGGCCCATTTCGACCAGTATCCCAAACGTATCTTTGTGGGCTCGACCCAAGTCGAGGACGGGACACGCATGCTGGGTTCGACTGTAAGAGGCCAGAACGGGGAGCGGTGGCAACGCAAGTCCAACGGGTTTTGTATGCGTGTGTGGACCCGGGCTGGTAGGTAAGACGTTGTTGCATCGTGTAGGTATAAGCCGTGCATTCTCAAGTTGTATCGGGTTTCCACTTTAGGGGAGTGATACACCCCACTGTGGGGCCAACACGGGTATCTACGAGTTGGGAGCCGATCGAAAGTGGGTAGTGGGGTACACCTAGTGGAGATAGGGGCAGACGACACCTATGTAGTCAGCTAGGGGTACGTAAGGCTATTTATAAAGTTTCTGTGTGAAGCAAGTGGGATCAAACAATAGGGTGACTGGTGTGGTGCAGTGTAGTAATGTGTGGTGCAGTGTATTAATGTGCGGTGCAGTGTAGTAATCATTCGTTAGTAATTAGGTGTGCCTTTACCGTTATCTTAAACGCTATCTTTATCTTCCTAAGAGTTCATAGACATTTACTTGTCTTCCAGCTTATGCCTTAGTCTAGTTATTTTGATAATAATATTGTTAGAATTATCATACTCGCCGGACTTTATGTCTGACCCCCTCTATTTCTATCCCTTTTCCCCCTCCAGGTCCTCAGGTTGGGCCCAGCTCTAGTGGAGTTTGATCATCTCTCTTTGGAAAGCTTGGACCGTTGAAGTAAAGTCCAACTTGTTATCTTTTTAATGGCTATTTATGTAATGGGATTATGTATTTTGTTTTTATGAAGATGGATATTGTACTTGGTTATGATCTATGGTTTTATGATGTAACAAACATGTTTAATTTCCGCTGCAATAAAATGAAGTTTTAGATTTTCAAATACTATTTATTATCTGTCTTGTTGTAATTTTTCTGTTCTATATTCACTTATAACCTCCATGGAAGTTAATGCATTCCCTTTGTGAGTGACATTAATGGACGTGGGGTGTTATAGCGCTCACGTTGGAGGAGCGATGGGCGGAAAAAAAAGTGGAGGCACACCACTTTTTTTCTTTTTATTTGGTTTAGATCTAAAGAAGAGGAGATAGAAGAGGGTAAAAGGGGGGTTATGTAATTTAATTTTATTATTTAATTATTTTAATTTCCTTAAAAGCAACTTTTTATTTTTAACTCGAAATCAAACCCACCGGCTGTCGTCCCTAACGTATTACACCCATTCTGAACCCATTGGGATATGCTACGCAAGCCAAACTGATCGTTTCGACCAGTTTTCGTCAAAATCAACATATAACTCTATATATTGAATTTGAATGCGAATTTCAATTTACCGGGCTCACGTACCGACTTTAAAAATTCCCGAAAAATATTTTCCAGCTTCGTATTGACGATACGGTCCTAACAAAATTAGTTTCATTGAATTCTGAGACCGTTTGAAAAATGGCCATTTTCCAGTTGATTAAAATCAATTGAAACTGATCAAACGCGTTTTCCTTCGGCACGCTTACATATTGATTCGAAAAATTACAAATTTTGAAACCTAGCAATAATTTGACATCACGGATCCAACAGAAGTGGTTTCGTCGAAAACCGAGGTCGTTTGCAAAATTTCCATTTTTAAGGGCCAGAATTCCATAGCGACTATTCTGAATTTTAAACTGGACGTATCTTTTTACCCCCGCTATGAAATTTCAATTTTTCGGATTCGTTGGAAAGATATTCTCAAATAGATTCTAATATTTTTGTTTTCGCTAAAATCTGGTTTATTTTGAATCCTGTACATTCATTTGAATTTTGAAATCGAATTATCGAACTACCGCACCATTTTCAATTCCTTTTATAGTTTAAAATAAATATTTATATTCTAACGATGATTCAAATATATATATTCATTCTAATTCTATTAAAACTAAATTTCTCATCGTTATTATTTAAAATAATTCATTTTAAATATTCAAAATTCATTAAAATTACCAAAATAAAAATTTTAAATTGCCTCAGATTTCCGGGTTATTACAAATTCTGCGTAAATGACATTTATATTCTAACTAAAAGATGACATTTTATATTCTAACTAAAAATGACATTTATATTCTAACAAAATATGAAATTTATATTCTAACTAAAAAATGACATTTTATATTCTAACTGAAAATGACATTTTATACTGAAACATAACATTATCTAAATAAATGGACATTTCTATTTCACATAACATTTATAATAAGAGGATATTTTTTATCTAAAATAACATTTTTAATAAAATGATATTTTTTATCTAACATAACATGTTTCTAACATAATTGACCTTTTTATTTACATAACATGTTTCTACATGAATGACGTTTTATTTACATAACATGTTCCTAACATGAATGAAATTTTATTTACATAACATGTTTCTAACACGAATGAACTTTTATTTACATAACATGTTTCTAACATGAATGACCTTTAATTTACATAACATGTTTGTAACATAAATGAACTTTTATTTACATAACATGTTTCTAACATAAATGACCTTTTATTTACATAATATGTTTCTAACATAAATGACCTTTTTATTTACACATGTTTCTAACCAAATGATATTTATGATTTCATACAAATCTAATTTAAAAAAAATGACATCTGTGTTTTCATACAAATTTAATTTAACAAAAATGATGTCTATGATTTCATACAAACTTATTCTAGCCAAAATGATATTTACGATTTCATACAAATCTAATTTAACCAAAATGATATTTTTAGATGACAATTCTAATCCACATAAAAAGGACATTTTTATATGACATGACAAAGCTTAAATTTTTAGCTCACATAAATGCTATTCAACAAATCATCACAACCAGAATTAGTCAATCAATCTCAATTATATACGGTGCATATATTAATATCACAATCAATATAAATATAAATATATATATATATATATATATATTCTAGATATACATATTTAATTTTAAATTTTTATATCGAGAAATCTCACCTTGATCGGATTAAATTGTTGAATATGATGATTTTAATTAAATTAAAAAAAGGTGCTTAATTTAATCAAAGTTTCCAGTTACTTTAGAATTTGACCAGGTCAGTTCCATATTGTAGATCTTGAATTTACGGTTCCATCGCAACTGGAATCGTTTGATTTCATTTCCGTATGACAAAGTTATAGAATTTTGAAATTTAATTACCTTTATAAATAATTTATTTATTTATTAATCGCATAATTAAGCGTAATACCCTTTCTTCCACATCGTTGCCTGTACAAGACCGAACCCAACTTCAACCTTCTTTGCTCCAGAACGCACCACCAACGCCACCACCGGACTTCGATCGGACGCCACCACCTCGACCGCCATCATCGACTCTCCCCGCGCCTCCATCATGGTGCAACTCGCACCCCCCTCGGGACCGCAAACCACCCATGAATGACATAGCTATCAAGGGGAAATCCGGCCACATTGGTTCATCGGCGATGATCTCCACCGTCCATCTTCAAGAGCTCACTAATCTCTTCAATTACCTTTTTGAAGTTTCGAATTTCGTAAAGGGAATTAAGAGAATTCATGGATTGAATTTTAGAATTCCCTGGCCATTGATTTCAAAGGGTGGCTGCTGGCTTAGGGTAAGAGTGGGTTAGGGTTTGATTAGTGTATATTTATAATATAATATTATTAAACTCTATTAATTATTGATTTTAGCCCATTTATCCTTAACAACTCTAATTTCAGCCCAACAAAAGTTTTTCCTACCCAATTGCCCCCGTTCCAGAACAAATGGGCTAGGTCCCGTCAGCACAATCAATCGTCTTCAGCCTGTTTTCTTTAGTTTAAAATTTAAATCATTTATTTATTCATTTATTTCGATCATACATTTAAATTCACCAAAGCCACATACAGACTCCAAAAATTCCCAAAAAAATAAATCTAGCAATGTTTTGACGATATGGTCCTAATAAAACTAATTTCGTCGAATTTGGAGACCGTTTGAAAAACAGCCATTTTCTTGTTGATTCAAATTGACTAAAATTGGCAAAACACGTTCTGATTTGCCATGCTCACATATTAATTCCAAAAATTATGAAAATTGGAATCTTGCAATAATTTGACATTCTGGATCAAACTAAAGTAGTTTCATCGAAAACGGAGGTCGTTTGCAAAATGACTATTTATACGGGTTATATATTATATTAAACTCTATAGCGACTATTCTGAATATTCAATTGACCATAACTTTTGATTCCCGCTATGAAATTTCAATTTTTTAGATCCATTGGAAAGATAATTGTAAATAGATTTAAATATTTTTTGTTTCACTAAAATCCGATTTATTTTGAATCCTGTACATTCAGTCGAAGTCCAAATTCAAAATTTCAAACTATCGCGCTATTTCTAATCCCTTTTAAATTTAAAATGAACATATTTGTTCTAACTTCGATTTAAATAAATTTTTAATCGTTATTATTTAAAATTTCCAAAATCCATTAAAATTGCTAAAATAAAAAATTTAAATTGGTTCCAAAATTCTGGGTTGTTACACCCATCGACGTCATATGCGAAGTCACAGTTTCATGATATTGGTCAAAGGAAATTCTTTCAGGCCGTATTCTATGCAGTCTGTATGTATGTAATTTCTATGAAGCATGGAATAACTATTGTTCTAGACTGCTATGCTGTGTGGTTCGTCTTGGTGCAGTTTGGGTGACATTGTTTGTAACAACCCGCATTCTACGCATCGGAGGATCGTAGAATATTTCTTTCTTTCTTATATGAAGGCGTATGGACATGTAACTTTGGGAAACGACTATTGAGGTCATTTCTCATGATCGTGATTTTTGCCAATTTTTAAATGACCGTTTTGCCCCTAGCTGGTACTGTTTTGGTCGTAACTTTTGACTGGAAAGGTATTTTGACCTAAAACCACTTCCATTAGATTCAATCGATGGTTTACCTTTCCGTAGATTGGTCATAATAGCCAAACAGACTTACCGTTTGGGAGATATGGCTGAAATAAGGTTTGGAAGGTGAAAAACTGCTTAACCGGGCCAAATAGGGTGATTAGTGAATGGGCCCATAACCCATTTCGGGATTAGGGTTATGGGGAGGCTGAAAAGAGTTAGGGATTCATTCCATTTCAGTTTTCTAGCCTCCACTTACCTCTTAGAAACCCTAAAAATGGCCTCCAACTTCTAAATTACTCCAAATCACTTTCTAATCAAGGATTAAGCTTAGCAACATCAAATCAAGGGAGATCTTCGCCAAATCAAGATTAGAGCTGCTGATTTGCATTTTTTATTCGTGCCAAATAGAGATTTATTTCAGATCTAAAGTTTATTTGTGGCTAAGGTGAGTGATTTGCATAGTTCCTCACTAATGATGGTTAATTAAGGGTAGTTAGTGTTAATTAGCGAATTTAAACATGATAAAATTCTGGAAAAATATTTATAAATTCTTAAATGATGTTTAAGACCTCTGATATGAATTTGGGTTAATTTGGTTAAGTTTTGCTAATCCTATCATTAATTATGCTTGAACATGTTTAAGGGAAAATATGGGGTTTTGGCTATGTTTGATCCATTTTAACCTATCATATTGTTGTTTTGGTGTTTGCGGTTGATTATACATGTTGCTTTGTGATTAATTAGAATAGTTGAAATGGTCGAAAACGCCATCGAGTGGTGTAAACTGCTTGCTGGAAAAAGTGCAGGAAAGTGGCCGATCCGGATCGGAACGGAGAAAATGACCCGATCTGTACCACCTCCCACGTGAGTTCAGAAGCTCCGATCCTCTCCGTTAACATTGTATGGCAACGCGAATTGGAGACTTCGAACCGACCCGGTGCTCTGAAGGAGGCCGACCTAAGAAGACCTCCGATCCGACGTTGGGAGAAAAGGAGGAAGCCTGTGCTCCGACCCGAACCGATGGTACCTTCCGATCCGATCCGAAGAAGCTTGCCAGGGAGTGTAGACCTCGATCCGATCCAGAGCAGAGAGGAAGGTTTGTGCTGGAGATTCCAAACCGATCTGATTGCATAAGGAGGAGCATTCCGATCCGAACCGAACTGATAATTAGGAGGAGATCCGAACCGACCCGGTGATGACCAATAACCCGAGATGCAAAGGTAGCCTAAATGGAAGTTAGAGCTCAGGATCGAGTTGAGAACCAATGAGTTCCCTTCATGGTTGGGCTTTGCTGCGGGACGTGTGCTAAGGAGTTGTCGACATTCATAACTTCGATTCACCGCTGAAAAGGAATGATGGGCTACGTATCAGTGCAGTAGAGTCATTGTGACTCGAGGGGCAAAGTGATCATAACAAGACTATGAGCCAGTGCAGTGGAGCCATTGTGACTCCATGGGGGCAGAGTGGACATAGTAAAGGATTAGTAAGGCTATGAGCCAGTGCATGGGGTGTGAACGACTCCATGGGGCAAAGTGGACATAGCGAAGGATTAATGGCTATGGATCAGTGCAGTGGGGTCGTTATGTCTCCATGGGGCACAGTGATCATAGCAAATTATTGGGTGATCGAACTGGTGGATATCGTAGGCTTTACGCACTGAGTGACAGATGTGAGGATGGTTGCTATGTTTGATTGTTTTCCATCACTATGACATGCACACCCCACCCCCTTTATCTTTACACGATTTATTCAGTGACACCTTAGAGTGTTGTACAGTATGTAGTGCTAACTCTTTGGTTGTAGGTCCAGGTTCAGGTATGGTTTAGTATACCTGTTATTGTTTTGTTTAGCTGCTTATCGCTCATACCAGACTTTTTGTCTAACCCAGAGTTTTCTTGGTATGGTTCTGTAACACTCTTTTATTATGACTAATAATAAAATTATTATGACTAATAATAAAATTACATTAGAAACTGGTTGGCTATGCCAAAAAAATAATCTGGCAGTAGAATAAAATAATATAATAGTAGCTACCAAGAAAAATACATTAGAGTTCCATAAGTAAATACATTAGAAGTCAAATACACAGAGGTTCAATAATGCAAACTGACTGAAATAAGGACGTGATTGAAAATAGATAAATAGTTAGGTAAGTTTTAGGCAAGTCTCCAGCTCCAAAAAGTGCACCTCAAATACTATAATACTTAGGTGGACCCAAGCATAAAGTTAAAAAACAAAACACTCGAGTCAGGACTAACATTCTTATGCAAGTAAATCAACTCAGGTGAAATGCATGCAGTTGAAAGGTACAATTAAATAAAAGAATGTTTGGGATCTCCATCCTTTAAGGATCTGTTAAGCTGCTTACATATGTGTTAAGGCATTATGATCGTATCTCCCTTAACAAATTTTATATAAGCATTGTAGTATATACAGTACCATAAGCCCACCGTAAACTGGTGGCATCAGAGGGAACTCTATATGTACAATGTAAACTAGATTCGTAATGGACTCGATCAAGAAAATAAGACAAGGCACACACACATTGCCCAGGTTAGGTATCTACCATTTATAGAACCGGGCTAGTGGTACCACATAGCTGCAGCTACTGCGCACCTCGAATAACACTTCTATAACCGTGATTGCACATCAAATCAAACCAAACCGATGAATTGAAATAACAAACAAAGAAGTGAGTCCGATAGGGGGAATGACCCCACTTGGCTTCCTCTTACCTTTTGTTTTAATCATTTAATTTATGGCATGAATATCAAGGTTACCCATCATCATTCTCGTTGTTCTTCCCAGTAATCTTTCGTTAATCCATCCTACTTCATTCTAGATCATCCACCACGTACATAGTGTTAAAATGTTTCTTGGTATTAATAGAGAGTTTGCCGATAACAGGCCTTAGTTTCTTTAACAACCAAACAAAATATTTCACTCCGTGGTCATTATGTTTAAATAAACATCATATTTCTATTTTTATAAACCAATTTACTTCAAATATTGATCTTTTTTATTATTGTTTTCCCAAATTGATTAATTATTGATTTAACTTTAAATTTTAAAACTCATGTTACAAAACGGTTTATTATCAAAACTCATATTTTGATTTTAGATTTCTATATCATAAATATCCTTATTAAATGAAATATTTATATTTAAAACATTTGAGCTTAAACTTTTCGGATTGGAAAATAGGCTTTTATTTAAAAATAGATAAATTTAATGTAAATTGTTTAATATATAATACTTATCAAAAAATATATAAAACTTAAATTTTTATAAATGGTTTAATCAAAGTAGTCATTACAATATAATTGTTTAATTATAATAGTCATTATATATAACTCGTTTATTTTTAACATATACATTTATATTTCTGCAACATATTTAACATTTTATCTTTTGCTTCAACACAATTCTTAAGAAAACACTGCCTAACATGAAAATCATTATTTGCTTATATTTTACAATCCATCACAACAAGATAGCCCAAAAATATCAAATCACTAATTCTTACTCCAAAAAACATTTACAAAGATATTTCTAATATTTATTTTCTATTTTTTCTCTTATTATATAATTAAGAAATTTCAATTTATTTCAAAAGCCCAATATATTATAAAATCCGGCTTAGCTTTGCTTGAAAAAAAACCCTAATATATTTATAATTTATTAGTTCTCTTAAATTCTTATTAAATGTCATTGACTTATTTTATTTTAGACTTCACGCTAACCTCATATTTATACATATAGGTATTCATACGATCCCACACATTTATATTTGTACTAATTTTTGCCAAGCTCCCAAAACTAACCAAATAATCTTTTGTAAGAGAACCCCAGATTATCACAAAACTAATTGGCAATGTGCAGGGTGAACACGTAATAGTTATACAGGATTTATTTCACAAATTCCTGATGTAGGACTTGTCTCAATACACCCCCGCACCCGTGGCATATCATGAGCCTAACACGTTATTTTATCGGGTGACGTGGACAAGTGTGAAAGTTGCACACGAATTAAACCCGCTATAATACCATGTTAGAGAACCCCGAATTATCACAAAACCAATTGACAATGTGAAGGGTGAACACTTAATAGTTATATAGGATTTTATTTTTACAAATTCCCCAATGTGGGACTTGTCTCAATACGCACTTGCACGTGTGGCATATCCTGAGCCTAAGACGTGGATCTTATTGGGTGACGGGACAAGTGTGGAAATTGCACACGAATTAAACCCGCTTTGATACCATGTTAGAGAACCCCAGATTATCACAAAACCAATTGGCAATGTGAAGGGTGAACACTTAATAGTTATATAGGATTTATTTTATAAATTCCCCAATGTGGGACTTATCTCAATATCTTTCCTCTGAATTTCTCCCATTAATTCCCACTTGTAGTTAATTAATTCCCATTCTAACTAAGCAAGCCCAATTCCTATTACAAATGACATTTATTTCATGATTAATAGATTATAGTTCACATTATAATTCATAAATTACTACAACAGGTAATCGTCTAAAGCTAGGGTTGTTACAGATCTCCTTACAAAAATTGTGTCCTTGCAATTTTCTTAGGACAAGCTAATTTATTCATCCACGCAAAAAAATAAGCAATGAATGAGATAAGTTAGAGTATAGAATTTCTCCTTCCAGTCTTGAAAAATTAGGAAACTAGATACACACACTTAATAAACTCACAAGGCTCTCCAAGTACAGTCATCGGGATTATATTACTACTATAAATTTTTCTTAAGGCCTCAAACCATCAAACAGGATCACACTTAGGGTATTGCATGAAACAAATTACATGAAAGATTTCCCTCTAGCACAAACAAACGAACATAAGCGCAAAACCAAAATCCGGTCAGCACTTCCATAATTTAGGAGACAAAAAGCACGACATGAGCTCCTAGGGATCAACAATGAAGTGTTACACACAGAGCACCGGGATTGTTTTAGGTATGATTACCAGAAGTAAACTCAAGAGACCTTTTATAGATGCATGTAAAGGGATTGAGGCAATCTGATGTCCCTCACATTCTCGATCAAAGATATGCTTCCATATATGCTTCACGAATCGTGTATGGATATAATATTTGCTTTCGCCCACACTGAACTCGACAAGCGGGCAATTGACACAAACGTCCATATAAAGCTTTGGAAGGAGCCATTCCAACCTAAGTACAAAAGCTGAGGTTGTAAGAGGTTTAAGAGAAAAGGGAAATTGTTTTTCTCAAAACCATTTATCAAAAAAACAACCATGACATATTCCTCTACAACATGATTCACGTATTTAGTCTAGTCACCTGACTGTGGTGGGAAGCGATTTAGAAATTAAGCTTTGTACTCAAAGCTTTCTGGAGATTCTGCTAGCATTTACGTATAACTAGAAGATTCCAATCACAAGCATCATAAAATACATTACACGAAATCTCACAGCATCTTCAACATAAAGATGAAAAGAAGAGAAGGAGTTCAATTGGATTTGATAGGGAAGGATGATCAGTTCAAAAGATGGCTATCCCGTCCTTCTTGCGGAAACAACAAAGAGCTTAGATGTTGCATTCTTTTAGCACATGAAAGGCTTCAGGCTTACACAGTAAGATAAGATACACAAGCTCGAGACCTTGATTCAGAATATCGACATTATGATACAGTAGACTGGAAGAATTTCCAAAAGTTATTGTCCTTTCTAAATAAAAATTATCAATTTATCTTTCAAAAATTCACCTGATTAATTTCTCCATTATCTTTTGATTTTACTTCTAATATCAAACCACTAAAAATATTAAAACCATTTCAAGTACCAAATAACCATTAACTTCATATTTATAAATGGCTACAAGGTTTTTAAACTTTAGTTTCCTCGTACGTTTATTCACTGCTATTATTTCTAGACTTTAAATCTCAATAATTCTCTTATAACAACCCAATTATCACAAAATTTACTTATTATTAGTTAATTTTACAAAATTACCATATGTTCTATGAAACTAAATCTTTTACACAACCTTAATATCAAAACACATTAGAAGAAATCTACTTTAAAAAAATATTTTCCTCAAAATTCTGTTATCCATCTTTATAGATTTCAAAACCCATGACTAAATTAAAAAAAACTAAAAATAAAAAATTGGTATTCAAATCCAATTATATTAACTTTGTTTAAATTTCAAATTCCATCAAAATGTAAGTTATGAATCAATTTACTGGATGACTACAAAATCATTCCTTATTGTTTATTAAAAATTAAGTTCCATTAAACCCTTTTTATCAACTTGGATTCATAAATTAATCAACTAGAATGATTTAAAAAACCAACAGTTTTTTGTAAATCTTTATATCGATTGTTTCTCATGTCAACCATGCATCATACATCGTTTTGGAACCCCTATCAACACAAGGTGTCCTTTTCTCCGTCTAGGCACATCAATACAATTGATAACCACACTTTCACTTAATCATCCCTATTAACAAAATAGCATAGTAACTTGATCTCCAAATATTTACAATTCAGTACCCTGCTTCTTATTATTTTACTAATTATAGAAAATACGCTTTAAAAAAATCTCCAAGTATATTTATTAATCTATGTGCTTAGCTGAAACAATCTACTAGCTTTCGGTGTGTACTCTGATTAGTTTACATTATTTATGTTGGTTATTAACAAAGTTTAAACCAATTTAGCTCCATAATAAAGAATACAAGAAATAAAATTTGAACATGGAAATCCCATAAAACGAGTCGAGTGTCTAAACTTCATGATAACAAAGGGATATGATGTGAGAAGGAAATCACAAATATCACTGAACGATAAGGCTTCATATTCCTACGTCTGCGACAAAGGTTTCTAATCCTTGGATTTTAAGAAAAGCAAGAAGTTCTAAAGTCACTAACGACTTCTGGAAGTTAATCGATTAATTGCTTAAGGTTAATCAGATTATAAGGTTTTCGGCCCTTTGTCCAACAGGGCTACACTTATAGCATGCCGTTTGCCCAAGGTATGCTACACTAAATGGACTAATGTTCACACACTTTCCATTCTTATTAAACATATTTGAACTGAATTCACGGGAAGAGAGCCTTTTGTTTGAATTATTTTGAACTACCAACTCACCAAAAGACTCTTTTCCTTGCTTGGTCACTTCTAAATGTAGAGTAAAGTCAATTGGTTCTTCATTAGAAATTTGGAGTTAAAGGGTCACATTCTTCTTATGCGAAGGAGATAATTGCAACACCCCGGAATTTCAGAACCTATTTAAAAAATTTATTTTAGCTATTTTAATGAAATTTGAATATTAAAAATGATTAATTTTAAATAATAATGACTAGAAATTTATTTTGAATAGAATTAGAACGAATAAATTTATTTTAATTATATAACGAGCCTAAAATGGCGTGGTAGTTTGAAAATTTGATTTTAACTTTAACTGAATGTATAGGATTCAAAATAAATCGGATTTCAATGAAACAAGAAATAATTGAATCTGTTTAATAATATCTTCTAACGAATGTAAGAAAGTGAGATTTCACTTTATAAATTGAAAGTTATGTCCAATTTAAAATTTAAAATAGTCGCTATGGAATTTATATATATTTTAATATAATATATAGCCCTTAAAAATATTCATTTTGCAAACAATCTCCGTTTTTGACGAAACCACTTTTGTTGGATTCAAATGTCAAATTATTGCTAGATTCCAATTTTCATAATTTTTGGAATTAATATGTGAGAATGGCAAAAGAAAATGTGTTTTGTCAATTTCAATTGACTTGGATCGACCAGAAAATGGCCATTTTTCAAACGATCTCCAAATTCTACGAAATTGGTTTTGTTAGGACTGTATCGCCAAAACATAACTAGATTTATTTTTCGCGAATTTTTTGAGTAAGTGTATGGACCTAGTAAATTAAAATGTGCTTTCAAATTCAATATATATTGATTTATACTTGAATTTTGATAAAAACTATTCGAAACGATCGAATTGGCTTTAAAACATATCCCATTGTGTCCGGAATGAGGGTATTTAACTAGGGGCGACATTCGTTGGGTTTAATTTGGAGTCCAGACGCAGTTAAACTAATTGGAGAATTAAATAATATTATTTAATTATATATATATATATATAAATTTTAACTCCAATCTCCCAATTGCTCAAAAACTGCCGCCGTCAATAAAGGGAAATGAATGGCCCTCGCTCTCCGGATTTTTATCCTAAAATTCTCCAAATCCACTAAGAAATTCAACCCAATTCCAAAACATAAATTTAAGAAGGAAGTTCGATCTTTAAATCTATACTTGTTTGATCATACTTGGTGTTGAATAGAGTGGGAATCTCGAGCGTATACAGCTGCCGTTCGAAGCGGACTCCAGGGCATCAGGCGGCATCGAACTGGGCGTGCTTTAGGGTGGTGGGGGAGTTCACGTGCGACGTCGATGGGAAGGTCTTTGATCGAAGACGCAACAAGTACGGTGGCCAGAATCTGGAACCCCAGTTTTGAAGCAGGTTTCGGCTGAAAAGGCACGACGTGTTTTGCTGGAGTAAATAGCAACAGAAATGGCAGCGCTTAGTGAATGTGATTAAAGGTATTAATTTTGTAATTAAGCTTTAATTAAAAAAATTAATATATAATTAGCAATATTTTTTAAATATATAATTAGCAAATTTTTTAAATTTATAATTATCATTATTTTTAAACTACAAAACAGCATTGCTTTTAAAAATAAAAATAAGCATTGTTTTTAAAATAAAAATATGGTTTATTATAAATGGCTTAGAATAAAAATATGATTTTTACATAATATACCATAGAAATAAAAATGTGATTTTTAATTTATATAACAATATATGATTTGTGTATATATATATATATATAGAATAAATAAAAATATGACTTTTAATGTGTATAACATTGTATAAAAATGCGATATATATATATATCGTAATAAAAATATGATTTTAAAAATATAAATTTTATTATATATAGCATAGTATAAAAAATGATTTTTATATAACTAGCGCTGTAATAAAAAATGGGTTTTTATATGTACAACTTTGAAATAAAAATATGATTTTTATTATATGAAAAACATTATAAAGATATGATTTTTATATACAATAAAAAGGTAATTTTTATGTAAATAGAATAACAATAAAAATGTAATTTTTATCTATATAGCGTTAAAATAAAAATGTGATTTTTAGATATAAAAATCGTGTGAAACAGATTACGATGAAACTGACTGGAAGTAGAGCGGAATCCAAATCGTCCAATAAAGAATGGAGGAGGGTAATCGACGGTGAGAACTCTTTCTCAAACAATTTATGTTATAGTTAAATATATACTAGGATGTAGATAGTGCTTAGTAGCGCCCGATACCATTTATTGTACAAACCATGATTGTTTGTTTGGATTGAATTGATTGTATTGTGTGTTGTTTATGATGTTGAAATGTTTAACATATTAAAAATAATGTTAATATTAACGTGACAATGAAATTAAATTATAAGTATTCATATATAATTTAAATAGTAAAATTGGCTAAGTAGAAGAATAATTCAAACCGAATTAGAATTGGTTAAATTTATTAACCAATGATTTATTTAAACAGACTGCTGTTGTTTGAAAACCCCACACGGGCATTGGGATGATATTTGACATACACTATTCCCAATATTTAGTTGTATGTTAATCGATGGATTGGCAGTCTGTGATGAGCGTTATTTATTTGTTTCAATGCTCGCACAATGGTAAATTTCACTTTGGATGTGAATAGATTGTTTAATGGTTATTTATCATTACTGTTGAACACATGCGATGTATGAAATCCATATAACTGAAAATTATATGGTAATTGATTGAGTCACATTCCAATTAAGAAATAAAGAATATTTTAAAACAAAGAATATATTAAAATAAAAATATATTTTTGTTAGTCAAAAACATCATTTTTAACCTGTTAATGAAAAATAAAAGAACCATGTGTTTAAATATATTTTTGTTAGTCAAAAATGTCATTATTAACATGTTAATGTGGTAATAAAAATAGTCATACATTGAATTATATTTTTTCTTAGATAAAATAAATTTAACATGTTAATGAAGTGAATAAAAATAGTCATGTGTTGAAATTAATGTCGGTGTGTAGAATATTTTAAAATAACAAATATTTTAAAATAATATTCAATGAAGAGTAAAATTATGAATTTGATGTCCGATTTTGGATGGATGCAAAATTATTGAAATTTGTGGAGCCGAATTAAGTAGAAAATGCCATTTTAACCCGAATGGGTTTATTGATTGATTTTACTCATTCTATAATGAATAAATAAAAGGTGTGATTTCAAAATCTTATATTTGAAAATATTGTCATTTTAATATGATAAAGATATAGAATATTCAATTTTGATTTAAATTTGAAATAGAAGATGGAATCATTTTAAAATGAATTTATAAACGATTTATAAAATACGTTTAAATGAAAATCAATGAAATATATAATATATATATATAATTTCATGAATAGAATGCGCCACGTAGCGATCGTTCGCGAATTTCGACCATTAACTTCAAATGGACGTAACGGGAGATCCGACCATCAGATTCTCCTAGAACCAAAACCATTGGATTCGTATCGAAATGAGCTTTCAAATGAATATCAGAGATTTGAAATCTAAAGGCTGGATTTGGGATTATGTCCAAATCAAATTTGGAAATGGTCGCTATGGATGCAGTTCGATGGCCGTTTTTGGAAACCAACTGTACGGGGCTTGACAAAATTATTAAAAATATGGAAAAATTATGTAAAATCATAATATATAGTTTGGAAAGATTTTGGATGAAAAAATCCATATTTGTAAAGATAAAAATATATTTTTATCAAAATGAACTAGTTATTAGCTAGAATAATAATCCAATGTTTTTGAATAAATAAATAAATTGGATTTGTAAATGGTTTTAACGTAACCAGAATTTTTTAAAGTATGAATAGGAATGGAATTTATCTTTGGAATATTTCGATATTGAATTCCGTGATTATGCAGATATTGCTTGTAATGACCCATAATTTCTGGCCAATTATTGGATTATTTTATTTAAAAATGTCGATTTGAATTTAAATGGCTTGAATTTAATTAATTTGAATATATTATTTAAATAAATAGTATAAGAAAATTTTATTTCAAAATATTTGGAAAATGTTGAATTTGCAGTACAAGGTGAACACGTAGTTTAAAATGGTGAAATATTGTTTGTTTTGAAATTATAATAATGATTTCGTTAATTTAACGGTGTAATAACGTTTAATTTATAATTTAATTATAAATCGAGCTACAGCGGTGCGGCAGTTTGTAATATTGGGTTTTGAACATTAAATGGTTGTATAGGATTCAATATAAGTCGGATTTTCTCGAAACAAGAAACGTCGGAATCTATTTGACGATATTTTTCTAATGGAAGAGAAAAATCGAGTTTTCATAGCGTAGATTTTTTTTTATGTCCAAATCAAAATTTGAAATTGTAACAACCCGTAAAATCTGAACCAATTTAAAATTTTTAAATTGGATATTTTAGTGGATTTTAAATATTTAAAATAAATATTTTAAATAATAACGACGAAAAGTAAGTTGGAATCGATGTTTGAAAACGAATATAATTAATTCTAATTATAAGTAAGGCCTGAAATGGCGCGGTAGTTTCAAAATTTGAATTCAAACTTCGACTGACTGTACCGGGTGCAAAACAAAACGGATTTTAGTGAAACCAAAAATATTTAAATCTGTAAGTGAATATCTTTCTAACGAATCTGAAAAATCAAAGTTGCGTAGCGGGAAGGAAAAATTATAGCCAAACGAATTTTCAGAAAGGTCGCTATAGAATTTATATAGCCCATGAAAATGGCCATTTTGCAAACGACCTCAGAATTCGACGAAACCACTTTTGTTGGATCCGGGATGTCAAATTATTGCTAGGTTTCAAATCTCATAATTTTTGAAGCTAGTATGTGAGCATGGCAAAGGAAAATGTGTTTGGTCGATTTCTATTAAATTGGATCGACCGGAAAAGGGCCATTTTTCAAACGGTCTCAGAATTCGATGAACCAAGTTTAGTTGGGATCGTATCATCAAAACATAGCCAGATTTATTTTTTGGGAATTTTTAGAACCAATATGTGGCCCCGGCAAATTGAAATGTACGTTCAAATTAAATATTGAATGTTTTATATTTTTATTTGAAGGAAAACTGACTGAAACAGTCGAATAGGCCTACGAAACATATTCCATTGTGTTCGTATTGGGGGTATTTGGCTAGGGACGACAGTCGTTGGGTTTGGATTGGAGTATGTGGAGAGGGGTATTTTCGAATTTTTAAAAATATTTAAATATAAAAAAAATCATTGGTCAGTTGTTTTTCTCTCTCCCCGTAACCCTATATCGAGCGGCGGCTACCACCTGCCACCTTCCCTCTTTTATTCCTTCCAAACCGTGCATCAAAACCCTACGCCCCAGTTGAACTTTTTGAAGATCCCACTGTCCTCTCCAAATCCATACTAATTGCTGAATTTTTCATTGAGTATTTTGTTCGTTTGAAGCCTCCAAAGTCCAGTCGTTTCGAGCCCGATTCTACCCCCGCCGCCGCACCAAGTTGAGTGCCACCACCCTCGAAACGCGCGCCCTTCGGAGCTCTTTCAGGTGGCAGTGGCTGATCTTCCCATCGCACGACGGATTTCGCAAAAATCCCGACACTAGTTTCGAACCAAATAGAGAGGTAACGGTTTAAATTAAATTAAACTATATTATAGCAATTTAAAGCGCTACGGTTTTTTATTTCACTGTAAAAATCATATCTTTTTCATTTCTTGACGAAATTCAGTGAAATAAGAGACAGTGAACTCGTGTGGACGTCTTCTACATTCTAGAAGAGACCGGATATTTTTCTGAGCCTTCTGCTATTTTTGGTGGAGTGGAACCCAATGTGAGATTTCTAAATTATAAACAACGTGGAAAACGACGATGTATAAATTATATAGTCGATGTATGAGTTATATAAGCATTGTACACCTCATGTATAAGCGTTGTATAAGTTGTACGTTCGATGTATAAGTTATATATGCGTTGTAAAAATTATATATATGTTGAGTAGAAGTGAAATACACTTATATAAATGTGTATATATATATATATATATATATATATATAT
This sequence comes from Allium sativum, assembly GCA_030737875.1. Lineage (NCBI taxonomy): Eukaryota > Viridiplantae > Streptophyta > Magnoliopsida > Asparagales > Amaryllidaceae > Allium > Allium sativum. Next base: position 751,385,849 of record CM060909.1, on the reverse strand, counting down.
ATATATATATATATATATATACGCCCCTCGTCCACAAACCATGGACGATATTTATTGGTTGTGATTGGTGTGAAAATTGGTTGATAGCGAATGCTTAATTAGAATTGTTTGTGGTTAAAATTTATTAATTATGGTTGAAAAATACCCATTTGTGGTTGAGAATTATTTGGTTGAAACCACACAGGATTAGTTTGTGGAAAAGAAAGAAAATAAACATGCCGCCTGCGTGCGAACTAGATGCATGAAATCCCCATTGTCAAAAGCTGCGAGGCTTTAAGGTAGAGCGAGGAGCCATACTAGGGACGACCCCGGTTTTAACTACCCTGCCGTTATGCTGCCGAAATTTTCAATAATATTCATGTGTTAGAATTATTTTCATGTGTTGAAACTATATTTGTGTGTTGAATAGAAATTCGTGTGTTGAATAGAAAATCATGTGTTGAACAACATTCATGTTTTGAAATAAATTGTTTTTATAATAAAAATCATATTTTTTCTCATCTATATGAACTATATAAAATAGTCGTGTTTTGAAATAAATTGTTTTATAATAAAAATCATATTTTTCTCATCTATATGAACTATATAAAATAGTCGTGTTTTGAAATAAATTGTTTTATAATAAAAATCATATTTTTATCATTTATATGGACTATATAAAATAGTCATGTTTTGAAATAAATTGTTTTACATTAAAAATCACATTTTTATTATATACATGAATTGTTAAAAATAGTGAAGTGTCGAAATAAATGTCTGTTGGATAAAAATATCATTTTTATCAAATGTATGAAAAGAATATGGTTTTGAAATCGAAGAATGGATTATATTTGTATATATATATAAGTATAATTAAAATATATCGAATAATGAAGCTGCAGTTCGTGTTTTGAAAACGTGATTTCAAACGATTAGTGCGGGAGATCTGACCATCGGATTTTCCCGAAACCGAAACCGTTGGGTTCGCTTTGGAAATATTTTTCAAACGACACCAACTTTGTAAAGATCCAACGGTTAGATTGTCTGGAATTTTTAATTCAATTATGAAGTAAAACAGCGCCATAATCAATTATATATATATATATATATATATATAAATATAATTAAAATTAATCGAATAATGACGCTGCAGTTCGTATTTTGAAATCGAAACTTCAAACGAGTGTACCGAGAGATCCGACCATCGGATTTTCCCAAAACTGAAGTTGGATTCGTTTTGAAAAGATCTTTCTAATGATATAAATTTTGTGAAGATCCAACGTTTAGATTTTCAGATATGTGTAAATCAAATATGAAGAAAAACAGTGCCACGGCCGTGTTATGACCTGAAGCGTCGTTTGAATAAATTGGCTATTTTTAAATAAATAAAAATAGCGATAAATCATTATAAAATATTATAAACGATATGGAATGGAAATAAACCGAATTTACCCAGTTTATTGAATATTTGATGGTTAAATGTGAAATTTATAAACTAACTGGAGGTTAGCTAAGTCAGATGGTTTCCTGGGTTTTGATCTGATGTTGGTTTCGGCCTTCGGGGTTAATATTTAGGAAATCGTTCTCTTACTAATTTACGGTTAGTGACTAATGAATTGGAATAAGGCGTATGTTGTGTTGGTGTAGCACTTGTGTAATAACCCGGAAAGTCTAGGCCAGTTTAAAATTTTTATTTTGGCAATTTTAGCGAATTTTGATTATTTAAAATGAATTATTTTAAATAACATCGATGAGAAAATTTCTTTTGAATAAAATTCAATCGAATATATTTATATAGATTGACGCTAGAATATAAATAATTATATGTATAATTATAAATAGAATTGACAATGGCGCGGTAGTTCGATAATTCGATTTCCAACTTCAATTGAATGTACCGGGTGCAAAACAATCCGGATTTTAGTGAAACTAAAAACATTAGGATCTAATTGATGATATCTTTCCAACGAATCAGAAAAATCAAAATTTCATAGCGGGAATCAAAAGATACGTCCAGTTGAAAATTCTGAATAGTCGCTATGAAATTCAGGCCCTTAAAAATGGGAATTTTGCAAACGACCTCGGATTTCGACGAAACCACTTTTTTTGGGTCCGTGATGTTAAATTATTGCTAGATTCAAAATTTCATAATTTTTCGAATCAATATGTGAGCGTGGCAAAGGAAAACGTGTTTTGACCATTTTCCCAACGGTCTCAGAATTCGACGAAACTAGTTTTGTTAGGACCGTATCGTCAATACGAAGCTAGAAAATATTTTTCTGGAATTTTTCTAGTTAGTATGTGACCCCGGAAATTTGAAATGTACGTTTAAAATTCAATATGGTGATTTAAATGTAAATTCAACGGAAACTGATTCAAACGATCGAATCAACCTGCGATACACATCCCATTGTGTTCGGAATGGGGGTGAAACGCTATGGACGACAGGCGGTGGGCCTCGTTTCGAGGTCGTATGTAAAAGTCAACTTTTTGAAAAAAAATTAAAAAAAAAAATTAAATCTCTCTTCCTCCCCTTTAACCCGCTTTGCCCCCCCCCCCCTCTTATCATTCAGAATCGATTTTTCAGAAGAAAAAAAAACAGTCGGATCTCGAAATCGTCCCTCCACCTCCTCGTACCGCAAGCCACCGCCCCCCTTCGCGCCGACGATCTCTTGCTTCCCCCCCCCCCCTCACCTTCGGCGATCGAGCCTCTCTCCCTGTCGCGAGTTCCAGGACCCACGAGACCACGACCCGCCCTAATCCCCATCTCCACCTCGCGCCGGACCCTCTCCCCTCCTCGAGGCGCCACCTTCTGATCCAACTCTGGTGAAACGGTGGAGCCGCAGATTCAAACCCTACGGGCCAAGCTTTGAGCGTGAATGGGTTCATCAGGTACCGCATACCATAGAGACAATGAAGAAGGAATCAAGTGAGTGTTTATTTGATTTAAATACCTTGTAAAATCAGTTTTGATTGAAAAATAAAATAGCAAAGATTAGAACTGTTTTTGAAAAATAAAATAGCAAAGATTAGAACTGTTTTTGGAAATTAAAATAGCAAAGGTTAGAACTGTTTTTGAAAATTAAAATAACAAAGATTAGAACTGTTTTTGAAAATTAAAATAGCAAAGATTAGAACTGTTTTTGAAAAATAAAATAGCAAAGTAAAAATATGATTTTTATATTTTTTAAAAGAATTAAAAATATGATTTTTATATTTTTAAAGTATTAAAAATATGATCTTTATTATGTAGAAAAGGCTAAATCTATCTCTTTGAAAAGGCGAAATCTATATTTTTGAAATAGAATTTTTATCTATATAACATCGAAGTAAAAATTCGATTTTTATATATTGAACAACAAAGTAAAAATTCGATTTTTATATATTGAATAGCGAAGTAAAAATTCAATTTTACATATGTAGTGAATACGGGCAACGAAAGCGACAAAGAACGAGAACAGTGAAGATTTCCTGCATTGGAAGTGCCGTGAAGTTGGATAGCTATCTATGAGAATTTCTCACTCTTTATTTTTATTTTTCTAGTTATATATATATACTAGGATGCAGACGGTGTTTAGTAGCACCCGACACCCGTCATCCACAGACCATGGATGGCTTCTTTGTTAAATTGTTTGGTTGTGTAGTTGGTTAGATTATTTGGTTTAAATTGAATTGTTTGGTGAAATAAAATTGTTTTAATTGATGTGTGAATGGCGTGGGCCTTCACTAGACCGGGGATAAGGCTATGCCTCGTCCCGTTTCTAGTATCGTGCCGTTATGCCACCGAAATTTTCTAAAAATAAGTTAGAAAAATAAAGATAACATTTTATTTAATAAATAAATATTCATTTACAAACCGGACGGTTTGTTTATGTACACCTATTTGAAGGACATTGATTGGGACGATAAATTTTACACATCGCCCAACTGCACAAATAAAATCTGTATTTGATTGTTTGAAACCCCACACGGGTATTGGGATGATATTTGACGTACACTAATCCCAATAATTAGTTATATGTCGATCGATTGATTGACAGGCTGCTATAAGCGTTGAATATTTAGATTCGATGCTTATACAGTGTAGAATGCACTTTGGATGATGGTTGATTATTCATCGTTGTTATTGTATACATGTGTTGTAGAAAATCCATATAATCAACATTATATGGTAATGGATTGGGCCTCATTCCAGTTTCGAAATAGAAATATTTGAATTAGAAATATTTGAAATAGAATATTTGAAAATCGAAATATATGAAGCCGCGTTGATAGATTGATACCATTTTGACGTGAATCGATATTTATATCGATTTTATTCATTTTATAATGAATATCGAAAGTGATTTCAAAATCTAATACTTTGAAAAGAATTGAAATTCGAATTATATTTAAAGTGAATTGAAATTCGAATTAAATTGAATTGATTTGAAATTTGAAATACACTGAAATGATTTGAAATTCGAATAGGAACGAATTCGAAAAGAATTGAATATAAATGAATTCGAATTGAAATTGAATATAAATGAATTCGAATTGAAACGGTATAGAAATGAATTCGAATTGAAATTGAATTGAATTGAAAACGAACTGAAATTGAATTAGAAATCAATTTGAATTGAAATCAAATTGAAATCAATTTAAAATGAATTTACATTGGAATATTCAATTTTGATTTGAAATTGAATATGAAGTTGAAACCATTTTTAAAATGAATTTAAAACGATTTATAAAGCACGTTTTGAATTGAAATCGATGAAGTATATATTATATATATAATATAATGGCCTGAATATAACGCGCCGCGCCGCGGCAGTTCGCGAATTTCGACCATTAACTTCGAACGGATATTACGGGAGATCCGACCGTCGGATTCTCCTAAACCCGGAACCGTTGGGTTCGTATCGAAAAGAGATTTCTAACGAATATTAGAAATTAGAAATCTAACGGTTGGATTTGGAATTATGTCCCAATCAAATTTGAAAAAGGTCGCTGTAAGTGCAGTTCGATGGCCGTTGATGGAAATCGACTGTACAGGCCTTGATAAAATTATTAAAAATAGTAATAATTTGTGTAAAATCATAAGAAATGATTTAGAAAGAATTGGGATGAAAAACTCCATAATTGAGAAGATAAAAATAGATTTTTATCGAAATGAACTAGTTTTGAACTAGAATTATAATTCTATTTATTTTTAAATGAATAAATTGAATTTGAAATGGTTTTGAAAATAACCAGAATTTCCAATGATTCCATTGGAGTGGATTTGAATCGAAATTGTCTTCGGAATATTTCGATGTTGGAATTCGTGATTATACAGATGTTGTTATGGAAATTTGAAAGATATATATATTTATATCGTTATTTCCAATACGACATTTGTTAATCGTAGAATTTGATATTGAACATAAGCCGATATATTTTCTATTCAGAGCCTTGTGTTTAATATCAAATGTGATTTGGGTTTGTCGTGAATGGTGTCTTCATTAACACTGTTCTTGAACCCAGTTGAGAAAAGATTAAATCTTTTTATTTAGATTTAATGAAGTGTACCAATTAAATAATATTTAATTGGAATTGAAATGATATTGATTTTTGGGTTTATCGTGGACAGTGTTTTTAAATAACACTTGTTCTTTAACCCGATAATTAATGGAACGTGATTTTGGGTTTATCGTGAACCGTGTTTTAAATGACACTGATTCTTTAACCCAGTTAACGATTAAAACTAGGTGGAGTTTTAATGAATCTTTAATTGGATTGAAAAGATCGAGAATGGAGTATCACCAGTTTTACTCCAGGCGATAGTTAAATCTTTAATTAGATTTGAACGTGAAATGGTAATTGAATTTACCGATAACACCGTGGTGTTAGATATGAAGTATAACCAGTTTTACTTCATGGGATGAATAGGTTGGGATTGGGATATAAAATAAATGATTACTTCGGTGTGATTCGCTAATCCCGACTAGTTTGAATTGATATTCAAAGGAGATTAAAGAATAAATTTAAAGAATTTATCTTGGATAAAATTAATGGGAACTTTTCCCAAAATATAGGAATATTTGAATAAAAGAATATTCTGAATTGGAATGAGGCGTATGTTGTGTTTGTGTAACACTTTTGTAATATATACGCAAGTTATTCAGAAAGACCGGGTTTATCCCATTCTGAATAACTGATACAACGATAAGTCGAAGATGAAGACGGCGGTCGAAGACCGGAGGTCTTCACATCGTTTGGGTGATTACTAATGATCTTGATTGGGCTGTACACCCAAGAAGATGGAAACGGTTGGTGATCGTCTAGACGTACTTGGAGATTTATGGATATGCGGGGTATTAGGTGCCTCCGGTTTCGTTCAGACCCAGAACGGACTTGTAAATGGACTGTGTGTCTGACATTGGATTTTAGTCTGTGTGATTGATCTCTATTAAATATATAACTGTTTGGCGGCGGAGAATTTATTCTATTGCTTAACGCCCTTCTCTGAGACGTACGAGCTCAGGGGTTATATATTGATGGATATCAAACGCATGGAGTGAATTGCCTGTGTGGCAATTGAACGAGGCTTCTGTAGAAAAGCAAAGTCTTGTGGTAATGATCAAAGTACGACCTTTGTGGCGTAGCTTTGTGTAACGTTTACTTCGCGAGTTTCACACCCGGTATGAACCAAAAACGGGAGACGGACCTCAGGGAGGGCATGCGTTTCTTTCTAGTTAGAAGTGGCGTCAGTGGTTTTACACGCCCTGACGAGTTTGACTTATGTGGTTGTTGCTGTTGCGAGGCGCCTCGGTTTGATCGGACGATCCGGGTCCGATGGAGTCATTCGTTGTCTCATTTACGCCCCATAGGGCGGGGGAACGCATGTTCAGGGTTTAAGTTTAATCCACATCGGTTTACCGGCCCTGACGATCCAAAGGCTTGACTGAGTACTTGCTTGAGACACGGACTAGAGCATCTCGAATCGGTTGAGGACTATCTTTTGCCTCGGTTCATAGATGGAAACCCAATTTCCAAATACGTGACATTGCGATTTTGATTGTATAACCTATATATGGCGACATAGTGGTATGGGGCATTCATGCCGCCTATGATTGATACTTATGATGTGAAGTTGTTTTATACACTATGCACTTATAATAGTATCAAATGATTTGTTTTAAACGTATCAAGCATTTTTGGCTATTATAAGGTAAAAACCCTATCCTCCGGCTTGCCTTGCATTGTGTGATGGGACCTGGGTCTTATAATAGCTTCATTTTTCCTTATTTAGCATTGCGCTGTTGTTACATGCACTGGTATTCTTGGGAGGAAACCCGTTCCGTGTTATACGGCGTGGTCCCTTGATTTACCTAACTTTAAAATAAAGATTAATAACTGTTTTAGTTCTCACACCAGTCCCATGACTGACCTGGAGTTTATTGTTTTAACCTAAACTCTGGGTGCCCCTATTTGACACGGGCAGCTAGTAGTTTTGGTTTTGCAGATTTATATTCACAGGATCCTGGTTTACAGCTGGAATGATATCCGGAAAGCTTTGTATCCGTGTATCTACTTCTAGTTGTGTATTGTATTATTTTCCGCTGCTATGTATTTAAATGTAATTTAAATCTCTGATATTTCTGTGTAATATTCATTTATACTCTGTATATTCTTGTATCTGATGGAATTGTTGTAATATACAATGAAATGTTCTTCAGTCTGCGTTCTGATTTGTCGTGTTCTCAAAACAATTCGTTCTTTCTCTTCTCTTCGGAGGCAGGGGAAGTTCGGGTCGCTTCATTTGGTATCAGAGCTTTGGTTTACAAAGCTTAGAGAACAAGAAACATTAGAACTATAAGAAAGAATTCATCAGTTATTGGGTAAGTAATATCCAATGGGAATGACTCGTTAGAGATAGGATCAGTAGTATCCTAGAACGAGTGTGAAGAGTATATTTGAAAAATGAAAACCAATTTTGTTTTGAAAGTTTAAAATCAATTATTCGTATTTGATTATTTATTTTATATTGATTTGGACAGTCCAGTATATAAAAATTTTGCATATGCGCCTTGCAAACGTATATTCGAAATTTTAATATACTGGATAGATATAGATTCACACTCTAGTCGCCCGAAGATGATTCCGATGATTGTAGCTACGTCATCAGAATTAGTGTTCGAGTGTCGAAGGTGTGATATTTATATATCTCCTATTGACTGGTGTGAGAACCAAAATTAGATAGGGCTTATTATTGTGATTTGGCATCAAAAATTTGATTTTTGACTATGTATCAAAGTTATGAATTTCAAAAGCTAATCAACTAATTGATTGATGTTTGAGATGTTTGCTAATTTTTAGCCATTTAGCCTAATTGAACCAAATATTGAATTGTATTGAAAATTGGTCGCATTTGCTTGCATATACATATATTTATATTGAACAGGTCATAGCAAGGAGGCTAGACCAGAGAATAAAATTTGTTTGCCCGACAAATAGGTACATGTTTACTACATAATTTACTCTTTTGTTTGGGTGATGATGATTTTATGAGCCTATTGGCTAGCCACTTGGCTTTTTCTTTTTCTTTTTGAGATCAGAAGGCCTATATGGCAATTTCGGGATTTTCCCGTGGCTCCCGGTGCATGGGAGGTTATGGCGAAAATTTTCGAAAATTTAGGGTGTTAGCCAAATTTTTGAAGAATTTGAAAATTCTCAGAAACTGAAAAGTTGGAGAATGGAAGCCAGATCGAACGTAGAATTGATTAATCAAGCCACTTTTGACTTTATTCCTTTTCTGGGACGAAAAGTTTTAAGTGGGGGAGATTGTAATAACCCGGAAAATCTGGGCCAGTTTAAAATTTTTATTTTGGCAATTTTAGCGAATTTTGATTATTTAAAATGAATTATTTTAAATAATATCGACGAGAAAATTTATTTTGAATAAAATTCAATCGAATATATTTATATAGATCGACGCTAGAATATAAATAATTATATGTATAACTATAAATAGAATTGAAAATAGCGCGGTAGTTCGATAATTCGATTTCAAACTTCAATTGAATGTACCGGGTGCAAAACAATTCGGATTTTAGTGAAACCAAAAACATTAGGATCTAATTGATGATATCTTTCCAACGAATCCGAAAAATCAAAATTTCATAGCAGGAATCAAAAGATATGTCCAGTTGAAAATTCTGAATAGTCGCTATGGAATTCAGGCCCTTAAAAATGGGAATTTTGCAAACGTCCTCGGATTTCGACGAACCACTTTTGTTGGGTCCATGATGTTAAATTATTGCTAGATTCCAAATTTCATAATTTTTCGAATCAATATGTGAGCGTGGCAAAGGAAAACGTGTTTTGACCATTTCAGTTGATTTTAATCGACTGGAAAATGGCCATTTTCCCAATGGTCTCAGAATTCGACGAAACTAGTTTTGTTAGGACCGTATCGTCAATACGAAGCTAGAAAATATTTTTCTGGAATTTTTCTAGTTAGTATGTGACCCCGGAAATTTGAAATGTACGTTTAAAATTCAATATGGTGATTTAAATGTAAATTCAACGGAAACTGATTCAAACGATCGAATCAACCTGCGATACACATCCCATTGTGTTCGGAATGGGGGTGAAACGCTATGGACGACAGGCGGTGGGCCTCGTTTCGAGGTCGTATGTAAAAGTCAACTTTTTGAAAATAAATTAAAAAAAAAATAAATCTCTCTCCCTCCCCTTTAACCCGCTTTGGCCCCCCCTCTTATCATTCAGAATCGATTTTTCAGAAGAAAAAAAAACAGTCGGATCTCGAAATCGTCCCTCCGCCTCCTCGTACCGCAAGCCACCGCCTCCCCTTCGCGTCGACGATCTCTTGCTTCCCCCCCTCACCTTCGGCGATCGAGCCTCTCTCCCTGTCGCGAGTTCCAGGACCCACGAGACCACGACCCGCCCTAATCCCCATCTCCACCTCGCGCCAGACCCTCTCCCCTCCTCGAGGCGCCACCTTCTGATCCAACTCTGGTGAAACGGTGGAGCCGCAGATTCAAACCCTACGGGCCAAGCTTTGAGCGTGAATGGGTTCATCAGGTTCCGCATACCATAGAGACAATGAAGAAGGAAGCAAGTGAGTGTTTATTTGATTTAAATACCTTGTAAAATCAGTTTTGATTGAAAAATAAAATAGCAAAGATTAGAACTGTTTTTGAAAAATAAAATAGCAAAGATTAGAACTGTTTTTGGAAATTAAAATAGCAAAGGTTAGAACTGTTTTCGAAAATTAAAATAGCAAAGATTAGAACTGTTTTTGAAAATTAAAATAGCAAAGATTAGAACAGTTTTTGAAAAATAAAATAGCAAAGTAAAAAATATGATTTTTATATTTTTTAAAAGAATTAAAAATATGATTTTTATATTTTTAAAGTATTAAAAATATGATCTTTATTATGTAGAAAAGGCGAAATTTATATTTTTGAAAAGGCGAAATCTATATTTTTGAAATAGAATTTTTATCTATATAACATCGAAGTAAAAATTCGATTTTTATATATTGAACAACAAAGTAAAAATTCGATTTTTATATATTGAATAGCGAAGTAAAAATTCAATTTTACATATGTAGTGAATACGGGCAACGAAAGCGACAAAGAACGAGAACAGTGAAGATTTCCTGCATTGGAAGTGCCGTGAAGTTGGATAGCTATCTATGAGAATTTCTCACTCTTTAATTTTATTTTTCTAGTTATATAGATATACTAGGATGCAGACGGTGTTTAGTAGCACCCGACACCCGTCATCCACAGACCATGGATGGCTTGTTTGTTAAATTGTTTGGTTGTGTAGTTGGTTAGATTATTTGGTTTAAATTGAATTGTTTGGTGAAATAAAATTGTTTTGATTGATGTGTGAATGGCGTGGGCCTTCACTAGACCGGGGATAAAGCTAGGCCTCGTCCCGTTTCTAGTATCGTGCCGTTATGCCGCTGAAATTTTCTAAAAATAAGTTAGAAAAATAAAGATAACATTTTATTTAATAAATAAATATTCATTTACAAACCGGACGGTTTGTTTATGTACACCTATTTGAAGGACATTGATTGGGACGATAAATTTTACACATCGCCCAACTGCACAAATAAAATCTGTATTTGATTGTTTGAAACCCCACACGGGTATTGGGATGATATTTGACGTACACTAATCCCAATAATTAGTTGTATGTCGATCGATTGATTGACAGGCTGCTATAAGCGTTGAATATTTAGATTCGATGCTTATACAGTGTAGAATGCACTTTGGATGATGGTTGATTATTCATCGTTGTTATTGTATACATGTGTTGTAGAAAATCCATATAATCAACATTATATGGTAATTGATTGGGCCTCATTCCAGTTTCGAAATAGAAATATTTGAATTAGAAATATTTAAATTGAATATTTGAAAATCGAAATATATGAAGCCGCGTTGATAGATTGATGCCATTTTGACGTGAATCGATATTTATATCGATTTTATTCATTTTATAATGAATATCGAAAGTGATTTCAAAATCTAATACTTTGAAAAGAATTGAAATTCGAATTATATTTAAAGTGAATTGAAATTCGAATTAAACTGAATTGATTTGAAATTTGAAATACATTGAAATGATTTGAAATTCGAATAGGAACGAATTCGAAAAGAATTGAATATAAATGAATTCGAATTGAAATTGAATATAAATGAATTCGAATTGAAACGGTATTGAAATGAATTCGAATTGAAATTGAATTGAATTGAAAATGAACTGAAATTGAATTAGAAATCAATTTGAATTGAAATCAAATTGAAATCAATTTAAAATGAATTTACATTGGAATATTCAATTTTGATTTGAAATTGAATATGAAGTTGAAACCATTTTTAAAATGAATTTAAAACGATTTATAAAGAACGTTTTGAATTGAAATCGACGAAGTATATATTACATATATATTATGTATATAGTATAATGGCCTGAATAGAACGCGCCGCGCCGCGGCAGTTCGCGAATTTCGACCATTAACTTCGAACTGATATTACGGGAGATCCGTCCGTCGGATTCTCCTAAACCCGGAACCGTTGGGTTCGTATCGAAAAGAGCTTTCTAACGAATATTAGAAATTAGAAATCTAACGGTTGGATTTGGAATTATGTCCAAATCTAATTTGAAAAAGGTCGCTGTAAGTGCAGTTCGATGGCCATTGATGGAAATCGACTGTACAGGCCTTGATAAAATTATTAAAAATAGTAATAATTTGTGTAAAATCATAAGAAATGATTTAGAAAGAATTGGGATGAAAAACTCCATATTTGAGAAGATAAAAATAGATTTTTATCGAAATGAACTAGTTTTGAACAAGAATTATAATTCTATTTATTTTTAAATGAATAAATTGAATTTGAAATGGTTTTGAAAATAACCAGAATTTCCAATGATTGCATTGGAGTGGATTTGAATCGAAATTGTCTTTGGAATATTTCGATGTTGGAATTCGTGATTATACAGATGTTGTTATGGAAATTTGAAAGATATATATATTTATATCGTTATTTCCAATACGACATTTGTTAATCGTAAAATTTGATATTGAACATAAGCCGATATATTTTCTATTCAGAGCCTTGTGTTTAATATCAAATGTGATTTGGGTTTGTCGTGAATGGTGTCTTCATTAACACTGTTCTTGAACCCAGTTGAGAAAAGATTAAATCTTTTTATTTAGATTTAATGAAGCGTACCAGTTAAATAATATTTAATTGGAATTGAATTGATATTGATTTTTGGGTTTATCGTGGACAGTGTTTTTAAATAACACTCGTTCTTTAACCCGATAATTAATGGAACGTGATTTTGGGTTTATCGTGAACCGTGTTTTAAATGACACTGATTCTTTAACCCAGTTAACGATTAAAACTAGGTGGAGTTTTAATGAATCTTTAATTAGATTGAAAAGTTCGAGAATGGAGTATCACCAGTTTTACTCCAGGCGATAGTTAAATCTTTAATTAGATTTGAACGTGAAATGGTAATTGAATTTACCGATAACACCGTGGTGTTAGATATGAAGTATAACCAGTTTTACTTCATGGGATGAATAGGTTGGGATTGGGAAATAAAATAAATGATTACTTCGGTGTGGTTCGCTAATCCCGACTAGTTTGAATTGATATTCAAAGGAGATTAAAGAATAAATTTAAAGAATTTATCTTGGATAAAATTAATGGGAACTTTTCCCAAAATATAGGAATATTTGAATAAAAGAATATTCTGAATTGGAATGAGGCGTATGTTGTGTTTGTGTAACACTTTTTTAATATATACGCAAGTTATTCAGAAAGACCGGGTTTATCCCATTCTGAATAACTAATACGACGATAAGTCGAAGATGAAGACGGCGGTCGAAGACCGGAGGTCTTCACGTCGTTTGGGTGATTACTAATGATCTTGATTGGGCTGTACACCCAACAAGATGGAAACAGTTGGTGATCGTCCAGACGTACTTGGAGATCGATGGATATGCGGGGTACTAGGTGCCTCCGGTTTCGTTCAGACCCAGAACGGACTTGTAAATGGACTGTGTGTCTGACATTGGATTTTAGTCTGTGTGATTGATCTCTATTAAATATATATCTATTTGGCGGCGGAGAATTTATTCTCTTGCTTAATGCCCATCTCTGAGACGTACGAGCTCAGGGGTTATATATTGATGGATATCAAACGCATGGAGTGAATTGCCTGTGTGGCATGCCTAAGTGGCAATTGAACGAGGCTTCTGTTGAAAAGCAAAGTCTTGTGGTAATGATCAAAGTACGGCCTTTGTGGCGTAGCTTTGTGTAACATTTACTTCGCGAGTTTCACACCCGGTATGAACCAAAAACGGGAGACGAACCTCAGGGAGGGCATGCGTTTCTTTCTAGTTAGAAGTGGCGTCAGTGGTTTTACACGCCCTGACGAGTTTGACTTATGTGGTTGTTGCTGTTGCGAGGCGCCTCGGTTTGATCGGACGATCCGGGTCCAATGGAGTCATTCGTTGGCTCATTTACGCCCCATAGGGCGGGGGAACGCATGTTCAGGGTTTAAGTTTAATCCACATCGGTGGACCGGCCCTGACGATCCAAAGGCTTGACTGAGTACTTGCCTAAGACACGGACTAGAGCGTCTCGAATCGGTTGAGGACTATCTTTTGCCTCGGTTCATAGATGGAAACCCAATTTCCAAATACGTGACATTGCGATTTTGATGGTATAACCTATATATGGCGACATAGTGATATGGGGCATTCATGCCGCCTATGATTGATACTTATGATGTGAAGTTGTTTTATACACTATGCACTTATAATAGTATCAAATGATTTGTTTTAAACATATCAAGCATTTTTGGCTATTATAAGGTAAAAACCCTATACTCCGGCTTGCGTTGCATTGTGTGATGGGACCTGGGTCTTATAATAGCTTCATTTTTCCTTATTTAGCATTGCGCTGTTGTTACATGCACTGGTATTCTTGGGAGGAAACCCGTTCCGTGTTATACGGCGTGGTCCCTTGATTTACCTAACTTTAAAATAAAGATTAATAACTGTTTTAGTTCTCACACCAGTCCCATGACTGACCTGGAGTTTATTGTTTTAACCAAAACTCTGGGTGCCCCTATTTTGACACGGGCAGCTAGTAGTTTTGGTTTTGCAGATTTATATTCATAGGATCCTGGTTTACAGCTGGAATGATATCCGGAAAGCTTTGTATCCGTATATCTACTTCTAGTTGTGTATTGTATTATTTTCCGCTGCTATGTATTTAAATGTAATTTAAATCTCTGATATTTCTGTGTAATATTCATTTATACTCTGTATATTCTTGTATATGATGGAATTGTTGTAATATACAATGAAATGTTCTTCCGTCTGCGTTCTGATTTGTCGTGTTCTCAAAACAATTCGTTCTTTCTCTTCTCTTCGGAGGCCGGGGAAGTTCGGGTCGCTTCAACTTGTTAATTATATACACGAGTTGCTCAGAAAGACCGGGTTTATCCTATTCTGAACAACTGAATCGACGATAAGAAGTCGAGGATGAAGACGGTGATTGAAGACTGGAGATCTTCAACTCGGTTGGATGATAGCCGGTGTCCTGATTGGGAGGCATCCCGAAATATGGATAATGAGTGGTGATCGTCCAGACGTACGTGGAGATCAATGGGTATGCAAGGTATATAGTGCCTCCGGTTTCATTCAGACCCAGAACAGACTTGTAAATGGACTGTGTGTCTGACATTGGAATTCATTCTGTTTGATTGATAGTCGTCAGTTGCATGGTGTGAATTGCCCGTGTGGCATGCTAAGATGCAGTGATCAATGCTTCTGTTGAAAATCAAAGTCTTGTGGTTGATGATCAAAGCACGGCCTGCGTGGCATAGCTTTGTGTATAACGTAAATTCGCGAGCCTCACACCCCGGTATGAACCAGAAACGGGAGAGGACGTCAGGGAGGGCATGCGTTTCCTTCTAGCTAGAGGTGGTGTCAGTGCTTAAACTGGCTGACATTTATATTATTTTCACCTGTGTGGTTGTTGCTTTTGCGAGGTGCCTCGGATATATCGGTGATTTTGTAAAGCCGATGGAGTCATTCGTTGGCTCATTTATGCCCCAAAGGGTGGGGAAACGCAGTGTTCAGGAATTTTAATTGTGACGGCCCGCCCCGCACCAACCGACATTTTCTCCAAAAGTGCGCTGTACACATATCCAATTAGCACGGGACGGTCGCCAGAAGGAAAAGAAAGAAGAGAATGGACTAATCAAGGAACCTGTAATATGTCTCACAGCGCATAGAACAAAATATAATAATAACATACTTGACATAAAACAGAAGAGACAGTGCATAAGCTAAAAAACCAGAACTGAGCATCATAGCAGCGGAAATCCAAAATATAGCTTATGATCCAAATCATCATTATTACAACTTTCAAAACTGTCTCTAAAGCAAAAGAAAGAAAAGGTACACTACTAATGCCCAGAGTAGTGACCACCAGCGACACAGGGAGAATATCTATATATATCATACGTGGAAGCCTCCTGCTCGTCTCCGGATCAGCTACTCGTGCATACCACCTAACCTGTCTCTAGTCTGCTCGTGTGAGCACCCAGAGTAATAAGAAGAGACATAAAACTCTGGGTCAGACAAAAAGTCTGGTATGAGCGATAAGCAACTAAACAAACAGAATAACAATAACAGGTACAATCCAATCATACCTGAACATCTGGACCTGCAACCAAAGAGTTAGCACTACATACCGTACAATACTCTAAGGTGAAACTAACATATGGTGTGAATAGTACGGGGGTGGGGGTGTGCATGTCATAGTGATGGCAAACAATCAAGCATAGCAACCATCCTCACATCTCTCACTCAGTGCGTAAAGCATACGATACCCATTACTCTGTTCACCTAATCCTTTGGGCCATGACGGAATCCAATCCCGTACAACTATCACTACAAGCCCACTATCTGTCTCACAGGGGTGAACCAAAGCTATGAATACCGACAACCCCTTTGCACACGTCCCGCAGCAAAGTCCAATCACGAAGTTAACTCGAAGGTTCCCAACTGGATCCTGAGTATAAACTTCCATTTGGACTACCTTTGCATCTCGGGTTATTGGTCATCACCGGATCGGTCTTCATCTGGTTCGCTCCGCTCCAGGTCGTATCGTGGTCACCAGCTCCCTTCGGATCGTGCTCACCTGTGCGGGTCGGATCGTGGTCGCTTGCTCGGATCGGTTCGTGGCCTCCGGATCGTGGGAA
Organism: Allium sativum; assembly: GCA_030737875.1. Taxonomy (NCBI): domain Eukaryota; kingdom Viridiplantae; phylum Streptophyta; class Magnoliopsida; order Asparagales; family Amaryllidaceae; genus Allium; species Allium sativum. The sequence goes on along the minus strand of CM060909.1, from coordinate 751,369,070 downwards.
CCATTCGTGAGAGGATCGGGTCGTGGTCCACAGCTCGTGACGCTTCCCTGGGATCATGATGCTCCTTCCCCTTCAGATCGCCTGGTTCGGATCGTGACACATAGGTCGGCTCGTGGGTGGAGGCGTAACTCAAGGCATCAGTTCGTTCAAGCTCCTCGGTTCGGATCGCGCCGCCTTCACCAGGTTGGATCGTGGCGCTTGAGCTAGAGCGGATCGTGGAGTGTGATATGCGATCGGGTCGGGTCGCGACTTCCTTCATGCGATCCGATCCGGTCCTGTACATTTTCCTGCAACTTCTTCCAGCGACTGTTTACGCCATTCGATGGCGTTTTTGACCAATCTAACTATTCTAATCAATTGCAAAGCAAACCATACATTTATAGAAACATGTAGAAACATCCACAAACAGCAAAACAACAATATGATATGTCAAAACGGATCAAACATACCTAAAAACCCATATTTTCCCCTTAAGCATGTTTAAGCAAATCTAGCAGTAGGATTAGCAAAACTTAACCAAATTAGCCAATTTTTCTAACAGAGGCTTAAAATAATATTTATGAATTTCTGCATATTTTCCCAGATTTTTAACATGCATAATTTCGCTAATTATGACTAATCACCCCTTAATCCCCTAAATTCCGGGATTAACAAAATTAGTCGAAATTCACCCAAATTCATATCAGAGGCATAAAATGATGTTTTAGAATTTTAGAAATTTTTCTAGATTTTTCTGAGCCATAATTTCGCTAATCTTCGCTAATTACCCTAATTAGCCATAATTAGTGAAAAACTAAGCAAATCACTCACCTTTGCCACAATTTAACTTTCAGAACTGAAACTCCTCTGATATAGATCCAATCTCTATGTGTTCCAGCAGCTCTATTCCAAATCCTATGCTAATTCGCCTTGATTTGATGTAGTTTTGCTTAATCTTTGATTAGAAAGTGATTAGAGGTGATTTGGAATGATTCTAGATGTTGGAGGCCATGACTAGGGTTGAAGAAAATAAGTGGCGGCTGGAAAAATGAAGTAAAAACCGAAATCCTAACCATAGCAGCCCTTAAATACCACTAATCCCGAAATCCCCCAATGGGCCTAATTACTAACTACCCGGTTAAGCCCAATTAGCTGAAAATAACCCTTTAAACCTTAATTCAGCCATATCTCCCAAACAGTAAGTCCGTTTGACTATTATGACCACTCTACGGAAAGAGAAACCATCATCTGGAGCTAATGGAAGTGGTTTAAGGTCAAAATTCCTAACCAATCAAAAGTTATGGACGAAACAAGATCAACTAGGGGCAAAACGGTCATTTAAAAATCAGCAAAAATCATGAACATGGGAAATGACCCTACTAGTTGTTTCCCAAAGTTACATGACCATACGACTTCGTATCAAAGAGAAATAAATATTCTACGATCTTCCGATGCGTAGAATGCGGGTCGTTACATTAATCCACATCGGTAGACTAGCCCTGAGGATCCAAGGGTTTGACTGAGTACTTGCCCTAAGAGTCGGGCTAGACAGTCTCGAATTCGGTAAGGACTATCTTTTTCCTTGGTTCATGACGGAAATCCAATTGACATCGTGCGGTTTTGATTGTAAACCTATATATGGCGACATGAAATATGGTACCCATGCCGCCTATAATTGATATTTATGATTGTGTATAAAATTAGAAACTAACTGGAAATGTGCTAAGATGGGTGGTTTCCTGGGTATTTGTCTGATGTTGGTTTCGGCCTTCAGGGTTAATACTTAGGGAATCGTTCTCTTACTAATTTACAGTTGGAGTCTGATTAAGGATTAAATGACAAATCTACATTCTAAGTGATTTTACTTTACACGTATTAAGCATATCTTGGCCATTATAAGGTAAAACTCTATCCTCCGGTTTGCGTTGCATTGTGTGATGGGAACTGAGTCTTATAATGGCTTAATTTTTATAAAAAGCATTGCGATGTTTAAAAGATTTACTTTTTTTAAAGCACTGGCAATCCGCATCCAATGACATTCACAAGAGTTTATGTATAGCTGAATTGTATTTGTACTAAGTATGATCCTGTATACTGCGTAACTCTGATGATTATGTTTATCCAGTGTATTATTTGTACATTATCTAGTGTATTTATTTATTTCTTTTCTGCTGTTATATGTTTATGTGTTGTATCCCAAAGATTACCCTTGACACCGTCGTATGGGGTTTTGGGGTCGTCACAACGTGGTATCAGAGCTTTGGTTAAGCTTAGTGCTGGAATATAACATATTAACGAACTCGTCAGAAATAGAACCAGTAGTGTTCTAGGACGAAAAACTCATTACAGATAGGGTCAGTAATATCCTAGTATGAGTATAGTAGAATCAGAATAACTCGTTAGAGATGGGGTCAGAAGTGCCCCAGAACGAGTTGAGAGTTATATGTTCATAAATAACGTATTTGTGATTATATATATAGTCTGGTTTTAGAAATATAATTTTTGAATATATAAAAGATATATTTTTGAAAAGTTAAAAACAAATTGATTGTTGTTTGTGTTGTGTGATAGTGGATTTGATTAATTAAACTATTAGAACGATAGTTAATTTAATCAATAAGAGAATGAATGGTAGAATTTATTCGATTAAATCACACATTGAACTGATTAGAGGATAGATAGGAATATATACATGTGCATTATATATGTATGAACAGGTAAATGGATTACTGTTGAGTAAAGAATTTATTTGCATGCCCGACAAATAGGTAAACCTTAATGAGTTGGATGCGCAATCTTATTATTATATCAACTCCTGTGAATGTCATTGGATGCGGAGTGCTATAAAATTCCTCAAAATCGATGTTAGTGAATATCTTTATAACAAATCTGAAAAATCGAAGTTTCGTAGCGGGAAGCAAAAGTTATGGCAAAATGAATTTTCAGAAAGGTCGCTATAAAATTTATATAGCCCGTGAAAATGGCCATTTTGCAAACGACCTCAGAGTTCGACGAAACCTCTTTTGTTGGATCCGGGATGTCAAATTATTGCTAGGTTTCAAATTTCATAATTTTTGAAGCTAGTATGTGAGCGTGGCAAAGGAAAATGTGTTTGGTCGATTTCTATTAAATTGGATCGACCAGAAAAGGGCCATTTTTCAAACGGTCTCGGAATTCGATGAACCTAGTTTAGTTGGGATCGTATCGTCAAAACATAGCTAGATTTATTTTTTGGGAATTTTTAGAATCAATATGTGGCCCCGGAAAATTGAAATGTACGTTCAAATTAAATATTGAATGTTTTATATTTTAATTTGAAGGAAAACGGACTGAAACAGTCGAATGGGCCTACGAGACATATTCCATTGTGTTCGTACTGGGGGTATTTGGCTAGGGATGACAGTCGTTGGGTTTGGATTGGAGTATGTGGAGAGGGGTATTTTCGAATTTTCAAAAATATTTAAATATAAAAAAAATCATTGGTCAGTTGTTTTTCTCTCTCCCCGTAACCCTATATCGAGCGGCGGCTACCACCTGCCACCTTCCCTCTTCGATTCCTTCCAAACCGTGCATCAAAAACCTACGCCCCAGTTGAACTTTTTGAAGATCCCACTGTCCTCTCCAAATCCATACCAATTGCTGAATTTTTCATTGAGTATTTTGTTCGTTTGAAGCCTCCAAAGTCCAGTCGTTTCGAGCCCGATTCTACCCCCGCCGCCGCAACGAGTTGAGTGCCACCACCCTCGAAACGCGCGCCCTTCGGAGCTCTTTCAGGTGGCAGTGGTTGATCTTCCCATCGCACGACGGATTTCGCGAAAATCCCGACACTAGTTTCGAACCAAATAGAGAGGTAACGGTTTAAATTAAATTAAACTATATTATAGCAATTTAAAGCGCTACGGTTTTTGATTTCACTGTAAAAATCATATCTTTTTCATTTCTTGACGAAATTCAGTGAAATAAGAGACAGTGGACTCGTGTGGACGTCTTCTACATTCTAGAAGAGACCAGATATTTTTATGAGCCTTCTGCTATTTTTGGTGGAGTGGAACCCATTGTGAGATTTCTAAATTATAAACAACGTGGAAAACGACGATGTATAAATTAGATAGTCGATGTATGAGTTATATAAGCACTGTACACCTCATGTGTAAGCGTTGTATAAGTTGTACGTTCGATGTGTAAGTTATATATGCATTGTAAAAATTATATATATGTTGAATAGAAGTGAAATATACTTATATAAATGTGTATACACACACACACACACACACACACACACACACACACACACACATATATATATATATATATATATATATATATATGCCCCTCGTCCACAAACCATGGACGATATTTATTGGTTGTGATTGGTGTGAAAATTGGTTGATAGCGAATGCTTGATTAGAATTGTTTGTGGTTGAAATTTATTGTAACACCCCACCTCCGCCAGGGTGTCTCTTGCAAGCACTCTGACTTTGGAGGGGCATTTGAATCGGGTAAACATGCATAATGATATATCAAGGCAGAACAAGAACATATGTATATATGTAAACAGAGTAAATAACATAGATAAAACAGCGGAAGATTCCAAACCATTTCAAAACAAGTCTGGTACAACATAATGTCAACTTTCCAAATAAACAAGTCTAGATAAAAACAACATCAACTGAAAAACTGAAATACATAAGTACTATCCCCAAAATAAGTGATAACCATAGCTAGCTTCATGTCAAACCGTACATGAGCTAAATCCCACAAGCAAGAGATCAGAAATCCAAGCTAAGCTCCAATATTTTCACCCTGAGAACCTGGGGGGGGGGGGGAACGGAAGAAAAGAGGCGAAAGAAAAATAGGTCAGTCAAAAAGACTGAGTAAGCCCTACTACAATCAATGTAAACTGATAAAGTTAACTGGCATGAGAAGCAGGGATGAACATAAGGATAACAACATACTAGCATGATGATTGACCAACAAGGTAGATAAAGGTGTCATCGCATAATCAGGTTTAAGGTTTTTGCACCACAGGTGTACTAGCAAGCTAACATGATTTGAATAAACAAGTATTGATCCCTTGGCCTAAGCTTTGGCCCAATAACATGAGGTGACCCTAATACGAGGTCCAATAACATGAAATGACCCTAATAAGAGGTCCAACCAAACGGTCTAGTCGATCGGCTCCCTATAAGCCTAACTCGTCACGTGTTGGTGTCAATACGGCCCAAACATAATTGTAGTCAGACTGTGCAGGGTCTCCCGTCGGGTGTATCAAGCCCTAGGGTGTCAACCCCTGGACACCATAAACATAAGTGCACAGTCTCGATCTACTGGTACCCGTGCATGTTTTCCCCGGCTTCGGACTATGTGCACGACCATAGTCCGCCCGGAACTACACCGGCGTACCACTCTGCCGTCGTTTTTGGTCACTTACCTCAAGTCCAGTAATCGTGCCCCCTCCCTAGCCTAGTCCCTAGGGTCTTAATGATACAAACTTGGGATTACTGCTGGAGTGGACCCCCATTGCTAGGATTTTTCTAGTGGGTTAAGTATGGTTTAACCCTTTTACTAATCATGGATTAACTTGGTTAAGTGTAACGATGGGTTCACGACTTAACCCCGATTAATCCACCAAGCCCAAATTGGTTAAGTATTAAGTGGACCATGACTTAACCCTAATCATGAGGCATTAATTAATTTAATGTGCCTTAACCTCTCACATTAGACCTTGTTGTGGTTACTAGTTAAGCTGGGCGGGTCCGGGTAGCTTTACACCACAATTTGGTCTAACCTCGGGTTCAAGGTACAACATGACCAACTTCTCACATTGGGTCCTATTGTTTGTAGCAACTAGTTAAGCCGGTCGGTTCCGGGTAGGTTTACGCTACAAACTCAACCCAACCTCGAGTTGGTCACACTTATATTTTCTAAGTGTCATGTCCATTATGTTTCCAAAACATATTACAAGTTTTCAAGCATTTGGGTAGACCTAACTTAATAGGTAAATTCCCAATGGGTAGACCTAACTTAATAGGTAAATTCCCAATCTTATGTTTTCATGTCTTTTAAGTTTACCCAACCCCAAACGCAATCCCATCGCTTACATATCGCAATAGCGCATAAAGGATAGAAAGAGGGAACTTGGCATAATCATGACATAAAGGTGTTGAAGCCACAAGTTTAACATGGTGGCATATGAAATGTACATATGTTCATATACTTGCATATTGCATCATTAGGCCTCAAAAGTATGCATAAAACCAAACTTATCATATAAGTGATACATGGTGATAAATGACATGTAGAAGTTGCCATAAGTTCGCATTTAGCCTCACATGCAAGTTATCATAAGGGATATGATAACTTACATGTTGCCAAAATGCAACCTTTAGCATAAAGCATGAAGCTTTAAGTTCATAAACCCAAGATAAGCTTGCATAACATGATAACATGAGCAAAATGATCGACCCAAACTTGCATAACATAACTTGCATATCATATGGCAAACTTGCATATCATAACATAGAAAACTTGCATAACATAACATGATAAACTTGCATATCATAACATGGCAAACTTGCATAGCATAACATGGTAAACTTGCATATCATAACATGGCATACTTGCATAACATGACATAGTAAACTTGCATATCATGGCAAACTTGCATATCATAATGATCAACCAAACTTGCATCATTCATTTAACTTTAGAGTTTAAATATGAAAGTAGAAAAGGGCTTACAATGCTTATGAAGACACAAAAATATATATAGATTGAGACAAAGCCCTTATGCAATCAAATAAACCCAAAATGCAATGTAACGACCCAGAAAATCTGAACCAATTTAAAATTTTTAAATTGGCTAAAATAATGGATTTTAAATATTTAAAATAAATATTTTAAATAATGGCGATGAAAACTGAGTTGAATCGACATTTGAAAACGAATATAATTAATTATAATTATATATAGAATTGAAAATAGTGCGGTAGTTCGATAATTCGATTTCAAACTTCAATTGAATATACCGGGTGCAAAACAATCCAGATTTTAGTGAAACCAAAAATAATGGAATCTAATTGATAATATCTTTCTAACGAATCCGACCAATCGAAATTTGATAGCGGGAATCAAAAGGTATGTCCAGTTGAAAATTCTGAATAGTCGCTATGGAATTCAGGCCCTTAAAAATGGACATTTTGCAAATGACCTCGGATTTAGACGAAACCACTTTTGTTAGATCCGCAGTGTCAAGTTGTTGCTAGGTTTCAAATTTCATAATTTTTCGAATCAATATGTGAGCGTGGCAAAAGAAAACGCGTTTGACCAGTTTCTGTTGATTTTAATCGACTGGAAATTGACCATTTTTCAAACGGTCTCAGAATTCGACGAAACTAGTTTTGTTAGGATCGTATCGTTGATACGAAGCTAGAAAATATTTTTCTAGAATTTTTCTAGTTAGTATGTGACCCCGGTAATTTGAAATGTGCGTTTAAAATTCAATATAGAGATTTAAATGTAAATTCAAACGGAAACGGGTTGTAACGATCAAATCAGCTTGCGATACATATCCCATTGTGTTCGGAATGGGGGTGAAACGCTATGGGCGACAGGCGGTGGGCCTCGTTTCGAGGTCGTGTGTAAAAGTCAACCCTTTTGCAAATTTAAATTAATAAAATAATAATAAAAAAAAAACTTTAATTCCTCCCTCCCCTTTATCTTCTTCCTGCCCCCCCCCCCCCCCCCGATTTCATTCTTCAGTTCAACAGAAATAAAAAAAAAAAAAAAAAAAACCAAAACCTAAATCTAATCGCTGCCGCCCCCCCTAACCTCGAACGCCGACGAAGCCGCCCCCCAACCTCGAACGCCGACGAAGCCTCTCCCCCCCCCCTCGCACGAACTCCGACGAAGCCTCTCCCCCCCATCGCACGAACTCCGGCGAAGCCCCCCCCCCCGTCTCGACGTCTGCGAAGACCCCCTCCCCCCAGAAGAAGCCGCCGACGCCTTTTCTTTCCCCCCCCTGTAAGTATTTTGAGTAGTTATTTTATTTCTGATGATTATTTTTTTTTTATTAAAAGTAAATACTGAGTTCTTTTTTGATTTTTTTTAAACTGAATTGATTTTTTGTTTAAGTATTAAAAACTGTTCTTTTTTTTTTAGGTAAAAACTGATTTTGTTTTTAAGAGAAATCAAAACTGATTTTTGTTTTTAATCAAAAGAAAACTGAATTTTTTTTAAAGAATGTTAAACTGTTTTAAAAGAAAGTTTTAAAAACTGATTTTACAATTCTTAAAAACTGAAATTTTTCATATCGAATTGGTTAAAAAAAAAAAAAAAGCATAAAACTGAATTGGTTTTAAAAAAAACATAAAACTGAATTTTTTAAAAGTTAGGACTAAAATTTTTATAAAGTTTAAAACTGAGATTTATAAAAATATTTAAAAACTGGTTTCCTTGAAAAGTTAAAAACTGAAATTTTAAGGAATATAAAAACTGATTTTAAAATGATTTATAAACTAGAAAACGGATTTTGTTTTAAAATAAAAATCATATTTTTATATGTTAAAAGCAAAGGTAAAAATCATATTTTTATATGTGAAAGCAAAGGTAAAAATCATATTTTTATATATTGAATAGCGAAGTCGAAATTCGATTTTTTATATATTGAATAGCATGGTAAAAATTCTATTTTTACATATGCAGAGAATACGGGTGAAAGCGACAAATAGGCGAAGATTTCTATTAGGAAGTGTCGTGCAGTTGGATAGCTATTGGTGAGATTTCTGATTTAAAATTTATATATATATACGTGTGAAATGAAAGTGAATAGCTATATATAAATTGCTATATATAAATATATATATATATATATATATATATATACGCCCCCTCGTCCACAAACCATGGACGATATTTATTGGTTGAAATTGTTGTGAAAATTGAATGATTGTTTGGGATTGTTTGTGATGGATATTGGTTGATTGTGGTTGAAAAATACCCGTTTGTGGTTGTGAAATATTTGATTGAAACCACTTAGGATTAGTTTGTGGAAATGAAATAAATATATACATGCCGCCTGCGTGCGAACTAGATGCATGATTCCCATTGTCAAAAACCGCGAGGTTTTAAGGTAGAGCGAGGAGCCGTACTAGGGACGGTGCCGGTGTAACTACCCTGTCGTTATGCTGCCGAAATTTTGAATAATATTTGTGTGTTTGAATTATTTTCATATGCTTAAACTATATTTATTCCTTATATAGAAAACATTCATGTGTTGAATTGATATTCATTCGTTGTTTAGAAATTCATGTGTTGAATGGTATTCATATTTTGAAATAAACTGTTTGATAATAAAAATCACATTTTTATCGATATCTAAAAACTATTGAAAACATTCATGTGTTGAATTGATATTCATTCGTTGTTTAGAAATTCATGTGTTGAATGGTATTCATATTTTGAAATAAACTGTTCGATAATAAAAATCACATTTTTATCTATATATAAAAACTATTGAAAACATTCATGTGTTGAATTGATATTCATTCGTTGTTTAGAAATTCATGTGTTGAATGGTATTCATATTTTGAAATAAACTGTTCGATAATAAAAATCACATTTTTATCTATATATAAAAACTATTGAAAACATTCATGTGTTGAATTGATATTCATTCGTTGTTTAGAAATTCATGTGTTGAATGGTATTCATATTTTGAAATAAACTGTTCGATAATAAAAATCACATTTTTATCTATATATAAAAACTATTGAAAACATTCATGTGTTGAATTGATATTCATTCGTTGTTTAGAAATTCATGTGTTGAATGGTATTCATATTTTGAAATAAACTGTTCGATAATAAAAATCACATTTTTATCGATATCTAAAAATTATTGAAAACATTCATGTGTTGAATTGATATTCATTCGTTGTTTAGAAATTCATGTGTTGAATGGTATTCATATTTTGAAATAAACTGTTCGATAATAAAAATCACATTTTTATCGATATCTAAAAACTATTGAAAACATTCATGTGTTGAATTGATATTCATTCGTTGTTTAGAAATTCATGTGCTGAATGGTATTCATATTTTGAAATAAATTGTTTGATAATAAAAATCACCCTTTATCGACTATATGAACTATATAGAAAAGTAGTGTTTTGAAATGAACTGTTTTACAATAAAAATCATATTTTTATTGTATGTATAAAATCGTTAAAATGGGAAGTGTTAAAAATAACCACTTGTTCAAAATAAACATATATGAGTTGAAATATTCATTAATTAGCTAATGAAATGATTTGCACCTATTTATGTAACATTAGAATGAATGGTGTTTTTAAACCAAATAGAAATAGAATATGAAGTTGAATAGAAAATGAAAAATGATATGGACTGTATATATATGTACATGCATATTCATTGAACAGGTTATAGCAAAGGGGCTAGAGAAGAGGAATAAAATTTTGTGCCCGACAAATAGGTACACATTTACTGATTTGTTTGGGTGATGATTTTGAGCCTGTTGGCTAGCCGCTTGGCTTTTTCTTTTTCTTTTTGAGATTAGAAGGACCGGGACGCTATTTGCGATTTCCCGACGCTCCCGGTGCAGGGGAGGTTATGGCGAAATTTTTCCAAAATTTAAGGTGTTAGAAATTTTTTTGAAGTTAAAACGATATTGGAATTGTTGAATGAACTATATTTATATAACTATATAAATATAAATAAAATTAAAACGAAACGAAGCCGTGCAGTTCGTATTTCGAAACCGTAATTTCAAACGACTAGTACGGGAAATCCGACCATTGGATTTTCCCGAAACCTCAACCGTCGGGTTCGCCTTGGAATAATCTTTCCAACGGCACCAACCTTGTAAAAATCCAACGGTTGGATTGTCTGGAATGTTTAATTCAAATCTGAAGAAAAACAGCGCCAGAAACGATTATATTTATTTATATATATAAATAAAATTATATTTAATCGAATAACGACGCTGCAGTTCGTATTTTGAAATCGAAACTTCAAACGATTGTACCGGGAGATCCGACCGTCGGATTTTCCCGAAACTGGAACCGTTGGATTCGTTTCGAAAAGACCTTTCTAATGATGTAAATTTTGTGAAGATCCAACGGTTAGATTTTCAGATATGTGTAAATCAAATCTGAAGAAAAACAGCGCCACGGCCACGTTATGGCCCGAAGCGTCGTTTTGAATAAAATGGCTATTTTAAAATAAATAAAAATAGCGATAAATAGTTATAAAATATCATAAGCGATATGGAATGGAAATAAACTGAATTTGCTTGATTTATGTGGCTTTTGATGGTTGAATGTGTTTGGTGTGAAAATTACATTAAAGAACACAATAGGTGTTGTCGAATAATTTAACCATTGAAATAAATCGATTCGAAATTCTAAATATTCGTGAATTATTTGAAAAGGCCGAGTTAATTCTCATTTCAAATAATTGATCGACGATTGAAAGTCGAAGATGAAGACGACGGTCGAAGACCAGAGATCTTCACCTCGTTTGGATGGTAACCGAGGTCCTGATTGGGAGGCATCCCGAAATATGGATAACGAGTGGTGATCGTTCAGACGTACGTGTTGGTCGATGGGTTTGCGAGGTATTTAGTGCCTCCGGTTTCGTTCAGACCCAGAACGGACTTGTAAATGGACTGTGTGTCTGACATAGGATTTATTCTGTGTGGCATGCTAAGATGCAGTGATCAGGGCTTCTGTTGAAAAGCAAAGTCTTGTGGTGATGATCAAAGCACCGCCTGTGTGGCGTAGCTTTGTGTATAACGTGAATTCGCGAGCCTCACACCCCGGTAGGAACCTAAAACGGGAGGAAGGACCTCAGGGAGGGCATGCGTTTCTTTCTAGCTAGGGTGGTGTCAGTGACCTACCAGCCCTGACATTTATATACTTTTCACCTATGTGGTTGTTGCTGTTGCAAGGCGCCTCGGTTTGATCGGACGATCCGGGTCCGATGGAGTCATTCGTTGGCTCGTTTGCGCCCCAAAGGGCGGGGAAACGTATTGCTCAGGCATTTTAATCCACATCGGTGGACCGGCCCTGTCGCTCCTAGGGTCACTCGAGCTCTGATCCTGAGACATGGTAGGCTAGATTGTCTCGAATTCGGTAAGGACTATCTTTTGCCTTGGTTCATGACGGAAATCCAATTTCCAAATACGACATCGTGCGGTTTTGATTGTATATATATATGGCGACATGATATATGGTACCCATGCCGTCTATGATTGATAGTTATGATTTGAAAGTGTTTTCAAACATATAGACACTAGCAATAATATCAATTGCCTTTGTTTTATTCGTATCAATCATATTTTGGCCATTATAAGGTAAAACTCTATCCTCCGGTTTGCGTTGCATTGTGTGATGGGAACTGAGTCTTATAACGGCTTCATTTTTATAAAAAGCATAGCGATGTTTAAAAGAAAGATTTGTTTTAAAGCACTGGCAATCCAATGGAGTAAACCCGTTCCACGAAAGTGGCGTGGTCCTGTGATTAGCCAATTATATATGTGTTGAGTAGATTTCTCATACCAGTCCCATGACTGACTCGTAGTTTGTTTCACTCTCAAACTCGGGTGCCCCTTTTTCTACACGGGCAGCCTTGTATTCAGGTTTAGCTGGTTCTTTCTGGATAGCTGGAGCTGAAGATGGATTCTATCATTTATTTCTTTTTATGCTGTTCAGCTCCTATTGTACATATTTTGTTTATTTCCGCTGTAGACATTTATGTATAGCTGAACTGTATTTGTACTAAGTAAGATCCTGTATACTGTGTAACTCTGATGATTACTTTTATCCAGTATATTTTGTTGTTCATTCTGGTGTATTTATTTAATTCTGTTCTGCTATTATCTGTTTCTGTGTTATATTCCAAAAGATAACCTTGTTTCCGTGAGAACGGGAAATCGGGTCGTCTCAACGTGGTATCAGAGCTTTGGTTAAGCTTAGTTCTGGAATATAACATTTGAACGAACTCGTCAGAAATAGAACCAGTAGTGTTCTAGGACGGGTGACTCCATACAGATAGGATCAGTAATATCCTAGTATGAGTAAAGCAGAATGAAATTTCACCTCGATAGACACATTTACCTTGAAGTATATGTTTCTATGTTTAAAATACCTTTTCTGTGACCTGACACTTGATCTGCTAATTGCAGAAGTACTAGAAAAATGAGTGCCAGAAACAGAAGGAATACAGAACCCGATTTAGAGGCTCTATTAAAGAAATATCGAAATCTGAACGGAGCGCAATTCTCGGGCAATGAATCTATTATTCAAACTCAAGCTTGGTTGAGTTCTGTCGAAAGAATCTTTGAGCATATCCAGCTGAGAGATGACCAGAAACGGTTAGTAGCATCTTGGGCGCTCAAAGAAGAAGCTTTAATCTGGTGGGAAACAATCATCAGAGATAATCCAGAAGGTGATATCACCTGGGACAGATTCAAAGTGATTTTCCTACAAAGATTTACTCCTCCCGAAGCAACCGAGAGATTATGTGATGAATTTTCTTATTTAATTCAAGGTGATATGACCATCCCAGAATATCACAAGAAATTTAATGAACTTGCTCACTTTGCTCCTCATCTAATTCAAAATCCGAAGAGGAAAAATATGAGATTTATTCACGGACTTCAAAGGAAATACCAGAATAAAGTATTGGGGCATGTGAAGCTTCCTTTTTCTGAAATGATATATATGGCCTATCAGTATGAAGATCTTCATAAGAAAGGAATGTTACGCGACGAAGAAGAAATCAGTTCTAGCAGCAAAAGAAAATTCGAAGCTGATAGCCCAGAGGCAAGTATGCAGCCTGAGGCCAGCACGAAGGCTGAATTCATAAAGAGGCCAAAGACCAATCAGAAAAAGGTAAAGACAATCATATGCCTAAAGTGTAATCAGCATGGGCATTCGATGAGAAACTGCAGATCTTCGAACAGACGAAAGGATGGCGGGTCTAAATCCGGGATGAATTTCCTAGAGTATAGGAAGTGCAGTCAATGTCATCAATCTGGTCATCTTTCAAAGAACTGCCCGCTATCTCAGAAATCTGAAGCGGTACAAGTGAATGAAGTGGCAGAAATACTTGCATCCTCGTCTACTCAGGAAAGGTCTGATGTTTTAGAAGGCACGCTCAATGTCAAAAACATTCCAGTTAAAGTACTGTTTGATACTGGCGCGTCACGAAGCTTTATTGCAAAGAGTGCAGTCAAGAAACTGGATTTAAATTTGAAAAAGCTCAAAGAGCCCATGACTGTTCAGAATCCAGTTGGAGGTTCCATCAATCTCAGTTGGATTTGTGCAGTGCCCGTCTCTTTTTCTTGCTATAAATTCCCCATTGTCTCTATCATCATGAATTTTAATGAATTCGATCTTATTCTGGGATTGGATTGGCTAACCAAATATGAAGCTGAAGTTAAATGCGCCAAGAGAGTGGTTAAAGCAAAGGCCCAATCTGGGAATTATATAACCATACCATGTGAAGGCCCGACTTCAAATAGAAAAGATTTCTGGTCAGCTCTCGATGTTTCTCCAGCTCAAATTGAAAATGTCCCTGTGATCACTGAGAATATTCCTGACCTCATTAAAGATATTCCTGTCGTCAAGAATTATGCGGATGTGTTCGAAGAAGTTGTTCGCTTACCTCCGCAAAGAGAAATAGATTTCAAGATTGCTTTGATTCCCAATGCAAGGCCGGTAGTTCACGCTATTCGAAGAATGTCCTTGAAAGAGAAGGAGGAATTAGACAATCAAACACGACAGTTAGTATGGAAAGGTCTGATCAGGCCTAGTTTCTCTGACTGGGGTGCAGCCGTGGTATTTGTCCCAAAATCTGACGGTACTTTACGTCTATGTGTGGATTATCGTGATTTGAACAAACAGACAATAAAGAACAAGTATCCATTGCCGCGGATTGATGATTTGTTGGATCGATTAAATGGAGCACAAGTATTCTCACGAATGGACCTAGCTACAGGCTTCCATCAACTTCGAATTGCCGAAGAGTGTGTTCCAATGACAGCGTTCAGAGGCCCCGACTTATTCTACGAGTGGTTAGTAATGCCGTTCGGCTTATGTAACGCTCCAGCGTATTTCGTCGATCTGATGAATAGAGTATTCAGAGGAGTACTGAACAAATTTGTTCTGGTTTTTATTGATGATATTCTAATCTTCTCTAAATCAAAGGCCGAACATGAAAAGCATCTGGAACAGGTTTTAGAAATTCTCAGACGGAATGTACTGAAAGCCAAATTTTCCAAGTGTATATTCTGGCAAGATGAAGTGAAATTTCTGGGTCATGTAGTATCGAAAGATGGAATCGCTGTGGATCCAAGCAAAATCACAGCTATTCAGAATTGGAAACAGCCCAGTACTCCCACTGAAGTCCGCAGTTTTCTCGGATTGGCTAGCTATTACCGGAAGTTCGTTAAAGACTTTTCGAAGATATCTGGCCACTTAACGAAGCTGACAAAGAAGCATTCTAAATTTAAATGGACTCCAGAAAATGAGGAGGCTTTTGAAGAGCTAAAGTTGAGATTAACCACAGCTCCAGTGTTAACCATCATCGATGGCAACCAAGATTTAAAAGTCTGGACTGATGCTTCTAGAGAAGGCCTTGGCGCAGTGTTAATGCAAAGAGGTCAAGTAATTGCTTATGCTAGCCGTCAACTGAAGCCACACGAGAAGAACTACGTAACTCATGATCTTGAGTTATTGGCTATCATATTCTCTTTGTAAATCTGGAGACACTATCTTCTGGGCGAGAGATTTGAACTGTTTACAGATCACCAGTCGTTAAAGTATCTGTTCACTCAGAAGGACTTAAATCTGAGACAGCAACGTTGGCTGGAGTTTCTTGCAGCATATGACTTCGAAATTATATATACTCCAGGAAAAGCCAATGTCGTGGCCGATGCGTTAAGCAGAAAGAATGTAATGATCGCCAGTTTTATTATCACGACTTCATTGCTAGATAAGATATCTGCTCTTCAGGAGGATGATCACTTCATTCAGAAGATCAGAGGGATAATTCAACAAGGCGAACCCTCGAGTTTTCAAGTTGATAATGAGGGGATTCTAAGGCTCAAAGGTCGAATATGCGTTCCTAACATTCCTGAACTTCGAAAGGAAGTACTGGATGAATGCCACAAGTCAAAACTCAGTATCCATCCGGGAGTAAGCAAAATGTATAATGACATCAAACGCACTTTCTGGTGGAAGTCGATGAAAAGGGACATTTCTTTATATGTCAGCCGATGCCCTACTTGCCAGCTAGTTAAAAGCGACCAACAGAAATTGGCTGGACTATTACAACCACTAGAAGTTCCTGGTTGGAAGTGGGAGCATATTTCTATGGATTTCATCGATGGTCTGCCCAGAACCAGAAAAGGAAATGACAGTATTTGGGTGATCGTAGATCGTTTCACGAAGACCGCCCATTTCATACCTGTCAGATCAAATAGAACCGCTCAGAGTCTGGCGCAGATTTATTTCAGGGAAATAGTTAGACTGCATGGAGTGCCGCTCAGTATAGTAAGTGATAGAGATACAATATTCACTAGCAAATTCTGTGAAGCATTTCAAGTCGAGCTGGGAACGAAGTTAAACTTGAGCACCGCTTATCATCCTCAGACAGACGGTCAGACTGAGAGGGTGAATCGCATTCTAGAAGATCTATTGCGGGCTTGTGTTATAGATTTCGGTGGATCATGGGAAGACAATTTACATTTGGCTGAGTTCTCTTATAACAACAGCTACCAGGCGAGTCTGACAATGTCGCCATTCGAGGCATTGTATGGTAGACCGTGCCGATCTCCTGCTTGTTGGGTCGAGCCTGGAAATAGACTTGTGTTAGGGCCTGATATGATTCGAGAAGCTGCCGACAAAGTCGATTTTATTAAAAAGCGATTACTCGCCGCTCAAAGCCGACAAAAGAGCTATGCCGATAAAAGAAGAAGAGATATATCCTTCGAAGTGGGCGACTATGTATATTTGAAAGTATCGCCGATGAGAGGAGTTATCCGGTTCGGTAAAACTGGAAAGTTAGCACCCAAATTCATTGGTCCGTTTCCTATTCTGGAACGGATTGGGACTCTCGCTTATAGGGTCAAACTGCCTGACTGGTTGCCTGGAGTTCATGATGTATTTCATATATCTCAACTTCGAAAGCACGTTCATGATCCAGACTTGATCGTGGAAGAAGCAGCTCAGCAGGATATTGAAATTACTCCAGAATTAGCTGTGAGGCGAGAGCCGCTAAAGATTATCGGCAAAGAAACCAAAGAGCTGAGAAACAAGAAGGTTCACTTAGTCAAAGTGCAATGGAGTGGAGATCCGCGAGATTGTACTTGGGAAACTGAGGAGAGCATTCAGAAAGCTTATCCTAGATGCCGAGTAGATATCTCTGATTGACTCTGGTGCAAGGTGCATTTAACCTACTTTGCATTACCTTTTAATTCTCTATTCTGTTGCTATTTTCTTCCCATGGATGTGCATTGTTTATTCTATACTCTGAATATTAGAAACAAATTGGTTGTTGTATTGTGGGATCGTAGATTTATCAAACCACTTTCGACTTTATTCCTTTTCGGGGACGAAAAGTTTTAAGTGGGGGAGATTGTAACGACCCAGAAAATCTGAACCAATTTAAAATTTTTAAATTGGCTAAAATAATGGATTTTAAATATTTAAAATAAATATTTTAAATAATGGCGATGAAAACTGAGTTGAATCGACATTTGAAAACGAATATAATTAATTATAATTATATATAGAATTGAAAATAGTGCGGTAGTTCGATAATTCGATTTCAAACTTCAATTGAATATACCGGGTGCAAAACAATCCAGATTTTAGTGAAACCAAAAATAATGGAATCTAATTGATAATATCTTTCTAACGAATCCGACCAATCGAAATTTGATAGCGGGAATCAAAAGGTATGTCCAGTTGAAAATTCTGAATAGTCGCTATGGAATTCAGGCCCTTAAAAATGGACATTTTGCAAATGACCTCGGATTTAGACGAAACCACTTTTGTTAGATCCGCAGTGTCAAGTTGTTGCTAGGTTTCAAATTTCATAATTTTTCGAATCAATATGTGAGCGTGGCAAAAGAAAACGCGTTTGACCAGTTTCTGTTGATTTTAATCGACTGGAAATTGACCATTTTTCAAACGGTCTCAGAATTCGACGAAACTAGTTTTGTTAGGATCGTATCGTTGATACGAAGCTAGAAAATATTTTTCTAGAATTTTTCTAGTTAGTATGTGACCCCGGTAATTTGAAATGTGCGTTTAAAATTCAATATAGAGATTTAAATGTAAATTCAAACGGAAACGGGTTGTAACAATCAAATCAGCTTGCGATACATATCCCATTGTGTTCGGAATGGGGGTGAAACGCTATGGGCGACAGGCGGTGGGCCTCGTTTCGAGGTCGTGTGTAAAAGTCAACCCTTTTGCAAATTTAAATTAATAAAATAATAATAAAAAAAAAACTTTAATTCCTCCCTCCCCTTTATCTTCTTCCTGCCCCCCCCCCCCCGATTTCATTCTTCAGTTCAACAGAAATAAAAAAAAAAAAAAAAAAAACCAAAACCTAAATCTAATCGCTGCCGCCCCCCCTAACCTCGAACGCCGACGAAGCCGCCCCCCAACCTCGAACGCCGACGAAGCCTCTCCCCCCCCCCTCGCACGAACTCCGACGAAGCCTCTCCCCCCCATCGCACGAACTCCGGCGAAGCCCCCCCCCCCCCCAGTCTCGACGTCTGCGAAGACCCCCTCCCCCCAGAAGAAGCCGCCGACGCCTTTTCTTTCCCCCCCCCCTGTAAGTATTTTGAGTAGTTATTTTATTTCTGATGATTATTTTTTTTTATTAAAAGTAAATACTGAGTTCTTTTTTGATTTTTTTTAAACTGAATTGATTTTTTGTTTAAGTATTAAAAACTGTTCTTTTTTTTTTTAGGTAAAAACTGATTTTGTTTTTAAGAGAAATCAAAACTGATTTTTGTTTTTAATCAAAAGAAAACTGAATTTTTTTTAAAGAATGTTAAACTGTTTTAAAAGAAAGTTTTAAAAACTGATTTTACAATTCTTAAAAACTGAAATTTTTCATATCGAATTGGTTAAAAAAAAAAAAAAAGCATAAAACTGAATTGGTTTTAAAAAAAACATAAAACTTAATTTTTTAAAAGTTAGGACTAAAATTTTTATAAAGTTTAAAACTGAGATTTATAAAAATATTTAAAAACTGGTTTCCTTGAAAAGTTAAAAACTGAAATTTTAAGGAATATAAAAACTGATTTTAAAATGATTTATAAACTAGAAAACGGATTTTGTTTTAAAATAAAAATCATATTTTTATATGTTAAAAGCAAAGGTAAAAATCATATTTTTATATGTGAAAGCAAAGGTAAAAATCATATTTTTATATATTGAATAGCGAAGTCGAAATTCGATTTTTTATATATTGAATAGCATGGTAAAAATTCTATTTTTACATATGCAGAGAATACGGGTGAAAGCGACAAATAGGCGAAGATTTCTATTAGGAAGTGTCGTGCAGTTGGATAGCTATTGGTGAGATTTCTGATTTAAAATTTATATATATATACGTGTGAAATGAAAGTGAATAGCTATATATAAATTGCTATATATAAATATATATATATATATATATATATATATATATATATATATACGCCGCCTCGTCCACAAACCATGGACGATATTTATTGGTTGAAATTGTTGTGAAAATTGAATGATTGTTTGGGATTGTTTGTGATGGATATTGGTTGATTGTGGTTGAAAAATACCCGTTTGTGGTTGTGAAATATTTGATTGAAACCACTTAGGATTAGTTTGTGGAAATGAAATAAATATATACATGCCGCCTGCGTGCGAACTAGATGCATGATTCCCATTGTCAAAAACCGCGAGGTTTTAAGGTAGAGCGAGGAGCCGTACTAGGGACGGTGCCGGTGTAACTACCCTGTCGTTATGCTGCCGAAATTTTGAATAATATTTGTGTGTTTGAATTATTTTCATATGCTTAAACTATATTTATTCCTTATATAGAAAACATTCATGTGTTGAATTGATATTCATTCGTTGTTTAGAAATTCATGTGTTGAATGGTATTCATATTTTGAAATAAACTGTTTGATAATAAAAATCACATTTTTATCGATATCTAAAAACTATTGAAAACATTCATGTGTTGAATTGATATTCATTCGTTGTTTAGAAATTCATGTGTTGAATGGTATTCATATTTTGAAATAAACTGTTCGATAATAAAAATCACATTTTTATCTATATATAAAAACTATTGAAAACATTCATGTGTTGAATTGATATTCATTCGTTGTTTAGAAATTCATGTGTTGAATGGTATTCATATTTTGAAATAAACTGTTCGATAATAAAAATCACATTTTTATCTATATATAAAAACTATTGAAAACATTCATGTGTTGAATTGATATTCATTCGTTGTTTAGAAATTCATGTGTTGAATGGTATTCATATTTTGAAATAAACTGTTCGATAATAAAAATCACATTTTTATCTATATATAAAAACTATTGAAAACATTCATGTGTTGAATTGATATTCATTCGTTGTTTAGAAATTCATGTGTTGAATGGTATTCATATTTTGAAATAAACTGTTCGATAATAAAAATCACATTTTTATCGATATCTAAAAATTATTGAAAACATTCATGTGTTGAATTGATATTCATTCGTTGTTTAGAAATTCATGTGTTGAATGGTATTCATATTTTGAAATAAACTGTTCGATAATAAAAATCACATTTTTATCGATATCTAAAAACTATTGAAAACATTCATGTGTTGAATTGATATTCATTCGTTGTTTAGAAATTCATGTGCTGAATGGTATTCATATTTTGAAATAAATTGTTTGATAATAAAAATCACCCTTTATCGACTATATGAACTATATAGAAAAGTAGTGTTTTGAAATGAACTGTTTTACAATAAAAATCATATTTTTATTGTATGTATAAAATCGTTAAAATGGGAAGTGTTAAAAATAACCACTTGTTCAAAATAAACATATATGAGTTGAAATATTCATTAATTAGCTAATGAAATGATTTGCACCTATTTATGTAACATTAGAATGAATGGTGTTTTTAAACCAAATAGAAATAGAATATGAAGTTGAATAGAAAATGAAAAATGATATGGACTGTATATATATGTACATGCATATTCATTGAACAGGTTATAGCAAAGGGGCTAGAGAAGAGGAATAAAATTTTGTGCCCGACAAATAGGTACACATTTACTGATTTGTTTGGGTGATGATTTTGAGCCTGTTGGCTAGCCGCTTGGCTTTTTCTTTTTCTTTTTGAGATTAGAAGGACCGGGACGCTATTTGCGATTTCCCGACGCTCCCGGTGCAGGGGAGGTTATGGCGAAATTTTTCCAAAATTTAAGGTGTTAGAAATTTTTTTGAAGTTAAAACGATATTGGAATTGTTGAATGAACTATATTTATATAACTATATAAATATAAATAAAATTAAAACGAAACGAAGCCGTGCAGTTCGTATTTCGAAACCGTAATTTCAAACGACTAGTACGGGAAATCCGACCATTGGATTTTCCCGAAACCTCAACCGTCGGGTTCGCCTTGGAATAATCTTTCCAACGGCACCAACCTTGTAAAAATCCAACGGTTGGATTGTCTGGAATGTTTAATTCAAATCTGAAGAAAAACAGCGCCAGAAACGATTATATTTATTTATATATATAAATAAAATTATATTTAATCGAATAACGACGCTGCAGTTCGTATTTTGAAATCGAAACTTCAAACGATTGTACCGGGAGATCCGACCGTCGGATTTTCCCGAAACTGGAACCGTTGGATTCGTTTCGAAAAGACCTTTCTAATGATGTAAATTTTGTGAAGATCCAACGGTTAGATTTTCAGATATGTGTAAATCAAATCTGAAGAAAAACAGCGCCACGGCCACGTTATGGCCCGAAGCGTCGTTTTGAATAAAATGGCTATTTTAAAATAAATAAAAATAGCGATAAATAGTTATAAAATATCATAAGCGATATGGAATGGAAATAAACTGAATTTGCTTGATTTATGTGGCTTTTGATGGTTGAATGTGTTTGGTGTGAAAATTACATTAAAGAACACAATAGGTGTTGTCGAATAATTTAACCATTGAAATAAATCGATTCGAAATTCTAAATATTCGTGAATTATTTGAAAAGGCCGAGTTAATTCTCATTTCAAATAATTGATCGACGATTGAAAGTCGAAGATGAAGACGACGGTCGAAGACCAGAGATCTTCACCTCGTTTGGATGGTAACCGAGGTCCTGATTGGGAGGCATCCCGAAATATGGATAACGAGTGGTGATCGTTCAGACGTACGTGTTGGTCGATGGGTTTGCGAGGTATTTAGTGCCTCCGGTTTCGTTCAGACCCAGAACGGACTTGTAAATGGACTGTGTGTCTGACATAGGATTTATTCTGTGTGGCATGCTAAGATGCAGTGATCAGGGCTTCTGTTGAAAAGCAAAGTCTTGTGGTGATGATCAAAGCACCGCCTGTGTGGCGTAGCTTTGTGTATAACGTGAATTCGCGAGCCTCACACCCCGGTAGGAACCTAAAACGGGAGGAAGGACCTCAGGGAGGGCATGCGTTTCTTTCTAGCTAGGGTGGTGTCAGTGACCTACCAGCCCTGACATTTATATACTTTTCACCTATGTGGTTGTTGCTGTTGCAAGGCGCCTCGGTTTGATCGGACGATCCGGGTCCGATGGAGTCATTCGTTGGCTCGTTTGCGCCCCAAAGGGCGGGGAAACGTATTGCTCAGGCATTTTAATCCACATCGGTGGACCGGCCCTGTCGCTCCTAGGGTCACTCGAGCTCTGATCCTGAGACATGGTAGGCTAGATTGTCTCGAATTCGGTAAGGACTATCTTTTGCCTTGGTTCATGACGGAAATCCAATTTCCAAATACGACATCGTGCGGTTTTGATTGTATATATATATGGCGACATGATATATGGTACCCATGCCGTCTATGATTGATAGTTATGATTTGAAAGTGTTTTCAAACATATAGACACTAGCAATAATATCAATTGCCTTTGTTTTATTCGTATCAATCATATTTTGGCCATTATAAGGTAAAACTCTATCCTCCGGTTTGCGTTGCATTGTGTGATGGGAACTGAGTCTTATAACGGCTTCATTTTTATAAAAAGCATAGCGATGTTTAAAAGAAAGATTTGTTTTAAAGCACTGGCAATCCAATGGAGTAAACCCGTTCCACGAAAGTGGCGTGGTCCTGTGATTAGCCAATTATATATGTGTTGAGTAGATTTCTCATACCAGTCCCATGACTGACTCGTAGTTTGTTTCACTCTCAAACTCGGGTGCCCCTTTTTCTACACGGGCAGCCTTGTATTCAGGTTTAGCTGGTTCTTTCTGGATAGCTGGAGCTAAAGATGGATTCTATCATTTATTTCTTTTTATGCTGTTCAGCTCCTATTGTACATATTTTGTTTATTTCCGCTGTAGACATTTATGTATAGCTGAACTGTATTTGTACTAAGTAAGATCCTGTATACTGTGTAACTCTGATGATTACTTTTATCCAGTATATTTTGTTGTTCATTCTGGTGTATTTATTTAATTCTGTTCTGCTATTATCTGTTTCTGTGTTATATTCCAAAAGATAACCTTGTTTCCGTGAGAACGGGAAATCGGGTCGTCTCATGCAAGCTCCAATAGAAAAACCCTTGAGCCAAAATGATCAAAACTCTTGCTTTATGATGTAAATATGGAAACTTGACTTAAATGCAAGCTAATGATGCTCATACAAGCTTGAAAACACTTGTATGCATTGAAAATCTCTCATAGAAATAACTTAGGAATTTTATGAAGAGAGTGGAGGCCATGAGAGGAATGATTTTGCCATAGTTTAGTTACTTGAATGAATAATGATGATTTAGGGTTAGGTTAGGAGCTTATTTATAGAGATTAGGATTAGTTTCAACCTTAGGATTAAACCCTAATTCCAATCTCAGCCTTTAAAACTGAATCTGGCCCCAAAACCTAACCAAAACCCCAAAATGGTGCACCAGGCAAAACTGCCCGGCTGAACCAAGTCGACAGCCAAGTCGACAGGGCTGTCGACTTGGGTCCAACCAAGTCGACTCCCAAGTCGACAGGGCTGTCGACTTGGGTGCTTTGGCGGGAATTTTCCCGCCTAGCCCAATCTGACCGTTTTTCGAATTTTGAACCCGAAATTCGAAATCTGTTTTGAACTTGAAATTTTCTGAAAACTTCATTGGGCCTTAATCGGGTCATACGGACTCCGATTTTCGAAAACTCGGAATCTATTTCGCGTATTTTTCCGAGACGAACGCAATGGCCCAGCCCGTTTCTCTTGTTTCAGATTTTAGAATTAAATTTTGCCTCGATTATGTTATAACAGGTTATTAAAAATACGGGTTGTTACATTCTCCCATCCTTATAGGATTTCGTCCTCGAAATCTTCAAGTTAGGAAGAACGTATCCTACCATCCAACATCCATCTACTCAAAACATCATCCACGAGCAATCATTGTCCTTACAAGATTCTAAATGTTGTATGAACATATGCAAAGGTGTGTGTATATGTACTTATCTAATGCAAATATCACCAATGCAAATTATGTTAGTGAAATGAATCCATATGTATGCAATTCCTAACATAATGTATAACATCTATATGTGTGCACATAACATACATCCATATGCAACATCCATGTGATAACACAAAAATTTTCATCCATGAATAAGCGTAAACACTCATGCATATGCAATATGAGGAGTGTGTGAGCCGATCTAGTGCCTAATGTGTATAATGCATCCACGAGTAACCACTTGCAAACACTTGCAACCACTTGCAAATATCAAGCATAACATGTTTCAAACACATGTTTCATCCAAAGGGTTTCTACCTAAGGTTCTCATGACAAGATTAACATGATAAACTAGATAATCAAGACAAACATGGATAGCAAAAGATATGCTACAAAGAGATCGGGAAGATAAGCAGGATATACCCCTTTCGGATTACAAGAAATCCCTTCCTAACCCAACCCATATTCTATAAAAGCCCAAAAGGTTTAGTCAACCTAACGGACCCCTTCAAACCCTGACATGTATTACTAACCGATGAGTCATACCCCCTTATGGATTTTACAAAAGAAATGGGATCGAGAATGGGACTGAGAGGATATATGTAAAAGATAACATGCAAGTAAGTTCCACAGGAAAACAAGGATCAAGAATATACTCTTAAAAAGAGATATGATGCGCGTATCTAGCCTTCAATCTTCTAAGTCACGTTTCCTTGAGCTTAACTCCACTGTGCTTTGACCGTCTTTTACCTCATGATTTCTTAGCTTCTTAACTCTTATTTCCAAATATGAGTTGGAACCCATTTCATTGTCGCCTCTCGTCTTCCTCTTTCACTTACTCTTCTATCATTCTTGGCTTAAACATAACTATGACCTCATGGTTTCATGCAAGCTCTCCAAAATTCACCAGTGAATCTTGGATCTCGTTTACTTACTATAAAGTATTCCACGCAGCAGAACTTTTCTTGAAAATACCAATCCACGTTGCCAATTGCTCTTACTAACGTGATTTTCTATAACTCATGCTTGAACGAAATGAACCATCCGCCTGCGAATGATAGGCCGTACTTAGATTCAGTTGCTTGCCCATGACTTCCCGTAGACTATCCCAAAACTGGCTAGTGAAGATTGAGTCATGGTTACTAACTATACTTTAGGGAACCTCATGCAACCGCTTTATTTCTTGAAAGTCAACTGTCGCTAGCTATGATGCAGTCCTTTCGCTCTTTACCGGAGTGAAATGAGCACTCTTCGTGAGTCTACCTACTATGACCCACATGCTCGTATTCCCTTTTCTTGATCTAGGCAGTCCATCCACGAAATCCTTCGTGACGCTCTACTACTTCCATTGCGGGGACCTCCAATGGATGTAATAGCGCACTGGGCTTTTTATGACTCGGCCTTAATCTGTTGGCACAATATGCACCTTGGGACAAACTCGGCCACCTCCTCGAGTGATGTGCATCTTCAAGAGCCTTCTTTCTCTCATCTTGCGGGGCCATGTGCCTAGCCGGCCACGAAACTATCATGGCATTATTAACCAGATACATGCGGAAATCTATCTCTCGTTTAGGGGTAACCCCCTTCACTTCACCCAAGATATCAGGATATTCTCGGACCACCCTCACCGATTGCAAACTATCGATAGACGAGTTTAGGGATTCAAGATAACACAACATGACGGGACTCATAGGGTTACTAGAAATTTTTAGGGTATTACCGAGGCGAGTCATGAGCCTCACAACCCTATGCTCAAAAATCAAGGATGGCTCCAAAACTGGACAATCGATCCATGCCCAAAATCAACCCATACCCCATGAAACCGAGAATATAAGCATCACACGAGAACTCTACACTAAAGATAGAGATTTTCAAATCCACGTAGATAATAGACAAATGGGCGGAAACACCAATTGGATTTGGAACACACACGGGATCATTAACTAGACTAGTACTTAGGTGCAAACTTTCAACTAGATCAGATGAAATAAACTATGCGATGTGCCAGAATCAAACAAAGTACAAACCGGAAAATCAGAAATGTAAAAAGGACTTTTAACAGAAACACTACCTCGATCATGAGCTAGAAGAACGATGTTGAGGGGATGAATTCGCCCTCCAGATGGTCTTGCACACTGAGTCTGACCTTGCCCTTGCTTCTTCGGGCAATCTTTGCTGAAATGTCCAAACTCACCACAATGAAAGCATTCACCACTCTTCCTTTTTCTCTTCCTACAATCCTTAATAAGATGCCCAACTGAACCGCAATAATGGCACTACCTCTTGTCGTTATTGCCCTTGCTATTGTTCCCCTTGTTGCCTTGACTCTTGTTCTTGTTCTTGCGGTTTTTGGAGTTTTTGCCTTGCTTCCCGGAATTCACCGTTCCTTCCGACGTAGGCCCTCCCTTCTTCGGGCAGTCCCTAGTGAAGTGTCCCATTTCTCCACAGTCAAAGCAAGTGCCCTTCCTCTTTCTGCAATCCTTGTTTAGATGAGTCAAGCTTCCACAAGTAAAGCACTTCTTTTCCTTCTTATCTTCAGACTTCTCCTCCTTCTTTTTCATTTCCTTTTTGGGCTCCATTTCCTTGTTTTGAGACTCATTCATCTTGATTTCCTTCTTGTCACTCCTCTTCTCTTCATTGAGTAGGGCCACACTCACCAAACTCTCGAAGGTCGCTCCGATGGGTATATGAGATATGGCCAAACCGCGCAATGGCTCGTTTAGTCCTAGAGCAAAGTGCATGGCCTTCTTCTGAGCTGTGTTAACCAAGTCTAAACCGAACCGAGCAAGTTGATTAAACTTATCTATGTATTCCCTAATAGTCATGTCCCCTTGCTTCAGTGATAGGAACCTTAGTCCAAACTTTCCCCGAAAGTCGTCCCAAGTCTCAATTGGCCTAGCAGCGGTGGTGACCACCCACCAACGTGCAGCTTCTTCCTTTAGCAACCATACTGCCAATAAAACCTTCCTACGGTCATCTATATCAAAGAAGGCAAAAAGATCTTTGGTTTCTTTCAACCAATTCCTTGCCTCTACATAAGTCTCGGTTCCAATGAAATTCTTGCAACCCATCGCCTTAAAGTCTTTGCAAATCTCCGCGAAATCCTCTTGTGGATGCTGAGGGGGAGGAGGAAGAGGAACCTCAGTGATAGGAGGAGGAGGAACATTAACTACCGGAGGAGGAGGAGGAGGAACATCGGCGGGGCCGGCTTCGGTCGCCCTAGCCTCCAAAAGTCTCCTATACCAAACAGGTACGTGTACTCCCTCCAGAATGGCAAAGTTATTGGCCATACTGAAAACGAAGAAAAAGATAGATTCATAATGGAGAAAAACGAAGGAATTTTGCTAATGGCTTTTTGGGGAATAGCCTTTAAAATAAACTAGACTTTTCTTTGGAAAATACTTTATACTTGGTTTTGAAAATAGTTTTCCAAAAGTTTTCTAAAAACCTTTTTGTTCCTTCTCGTAAACCATATGCTCTGATACCAAATGTAACACCCCACCTCCGCCAGGGTGTCTCTTGCAAGCACTCTGACTTTGGAGGGGCGTTTGAATCGGGTAAACATGCATAATGATATATCAAGGCAGAACAAGAACATATGTATATATGTAAACAGAGTAAATAACATAGATAAAACAGCGGAAGATTTCAAACCATTTCAAAACAAGTCTGGTACAACATAATGTCAACTTTCCAAATAAACAAGTCTAGATAAAAACAACATCAACTGAAAAACTGAAATACATAAGTACTATCCCCAAAATAAGTGATAACCATAGCTAGCTACATGTCAAACCGTACTTAAGCTAAATCCCACAAGCAAGCGGTCAGAAATCCAAGCTAAGCTCCAATATTCCTACCCTGAGAACCTGGGGGGGGGGGGGGGGAACGGAAGAAAAGAGGCGAAAGAAAAACAGGTCAGTCAAAAAGGCTGAGTAAGCCCTACTACAATCAATGTAAACTGATAAAGTTAACTGGCATGAGAAGCAGGGATGAACATAAGGATAACAACATGCTAGCATGATGATTAACCAACAAGGTAGATAAAGGTGTCATCGCATAATCAGGTTTAAGGTTTTTGCACCACAGGAGTACTAGCAAGCTAACATGATTTGAATAAACAAGTATTGATCCCTTGGCCCAAGCTTTGGCCCAATAATATGAAGTGACCCTAATACGAGGTCCAATAACATGAGGTGACCCTAATACGAGGTCCAATAAAATGAAGTGACCCTAATACGAGGTCCAATAACATGAAATGACCCTAATAAGAGGTCCAACCAAACGGTCTAGTCGATCGGCTCCCTATAAGCCTAACTCGTCACGTGTTGGTGTCAATACGGCCCAAACCTAATTGTAGTCAGACTGTGCAGGGTCTCCCGTCGGGTGTATCAAGCCCTAGGGTGTCAACCCCTGGACACCATAAACATAAGTGCGCAGTCTCGATCTACTGGTACCCGTGCATGTTTTCCCCGGCTTCGGACTATGTGCACGACCATAGTCCGCCCGGAACTACACCGGCGTACCACTCTGCCGTCGTTTTTGGTCACTTACCTCAAGTCCAGTAATCGTGCTCCCTCCCTAGCCTAGTCCCTAGGGTCTTAATGATACAAACTTGGGATTACTGCTGGAGTGGACCCCCATTGCTAGGATTTTTCTAGTGGGTTAAGTACGGTTTAACCCTTTTACTAATCATGGATTAACTTGGTTAAGTGTAACGATGGGTTCACGACTTAACCCCGATTAATCCACCAAGCCCAAATTGGTTAAGTATTAAGTGGACCATGACTTAACCCTAATCATGAGGCATTAATTAATTTAATGTGCCTTAACCTCTCACATTAGACCTTGTTGTGGTTACTAGTTAAGCCGGGCGGGTCCGGGTAGCTTTACACCACAATTTGGTCTAACCTCGGGTTCAAGGTACAACATGACCAACTTCTCACATTGGGTCCTATTGTTTGTAGCAACTAGTTAAGCCGGTCGGTTCCGGGTAGGTTTACGCTACAAACTCAACCCAACCTCGAGTTGGTCACACTTATATTTTCTAAGTGTCATGTCCATTATGTTTCCAAAACATATTACAAGTTTTCAAGCATTTGGGTAGACCTAACTTAATAGGTAAATTCCCAATGGGTAGACCTAACTTAATAGGTAAATTCCCAATCTTATGTTTTCATGTCTTTTAAGTTTACCCAACCCCAAACGCAATCCCATCGCTTACATATCGCAATAGCGCATAAAGGATAGAAAGAGGGAACTTGGCATAATCATGACATAAAGGTGTTGAAGCCACAAGTTTAACATGGTGGCATATGAAATGTACATATGTTCATATACTTGCATATTGCATCATTAGGCCTCAAAAGTATGCATAAAACCAAACTTATCATATAAGTGATACATGGTGATAAATGACATGTAGAAGTTGCCATAAGTTCGCATTTAGCCTCACATGCAAGTTATCATAAGGGATATGATAACTTACATGTTGCCAAAATGCAACCTTTAGCATAAAGCTTGAAGCTTTAAGCTCATAAACCCAAGATAAGCTTGCATAACATGATAACATGAGCAAAATGATCGACCCAAACTTGCATAACATAACTTGCATATCATATGGCAAACTTGCATATCATAACATAGCAAACTTGCATAACATAACATGATAAACTTGCATATCATAACATGGCAAACTTGCATAGCATAACATGGTAAACTTGCATATCATAACATGGCATACTTGCATAACATGACATAGTAAACTTGCATATCATGGCAAACTTGCATATCATAATGATCAACCAAACTTGCATCATTCATTTAACTTTAGAGTTTAAATATGAAAGTAGAAAAGGGCTTATAATGCTTATGAAGACACAAAAATATATATAGATTGAGACAAAGCCCTTATGCAATCAAATAAACCCAAAATGCAAGCTCCAATAGAAAAACCCTTGAGCCAAAATGATCAAAACTCTTGCTTTATGATGTAAATATGGAAACTTGACTTAAATGCAAGCTAATGATGCTCATACAAGCTTGAAAACACTTGTATGCATTGAAAATCTCTCATAGAAATAACTTAGGAATTTTATGAAGAGAGTGGAGGCCATGAGAGGAATGATTTTGCCATAGTTTAGTTACTTGAATGAATAATGATGATTTAGGGTTAGGTTAGGGGCTTATTTATAGAGATTAGGATTAGTTTCAACCTTAGGATTAAACCCTAATTCCAATCTCAGCCCTTAAAACCGAATCTGGCCCCAAAACCTAACCAAAACCCCAAAATGGTGCACCAGGCAAAACTGCCCGGCTGAACCAAGTCGACAGCCAAGTCGACAGTGCTGTCGACTTGGGTCCAACCAAGTCGACTCCCAAGTCGACAGGGCTGTCGACTTGGGTGCTTTGGCGGGAATTTTCCCGCCTAGCCCAATCTGACCGTTTTTCGAATTTTGAACCCGAAATTCGAAATCTGTTTTGAACTTGAAATTTTCTGAAAACTTCATTGGGCCTTAATCGGGTCATACGGACTCCGATTTTCGAAAACTCGGACTCTATTTCGCGTATTTTTCCGAGACGAACGCAATGGCACAGCCCGTTTCCCTTGTTTCAGATTTTAGAATTAAATTCTGCCTCGATTATGTTATAACAGGTTATTAAAAATACGGGTTGTTACATTTATTGATTATGGTTGAAAAATACCTATTTGTGGTTGAGAATTATTTGGTTGAAACCACACAGGATTAGTTTGTGGAAAAGAAAGAAAATAAACATGCTGCCTGCGTGCGAACTAGATGCATGAAATCCCCATTGTCAAAAGCTGCGAGGCTTTAAGGTAGAGCGAGGAGCCATACTAGGGACGACCCCGGTTTTAACTACCCTGCCGTTATGCTGCCGAAATTTTCAATAATATTCATGTGTTAGAATTATTTTCATGTGTTGAAACTATATTTGTGTGTTGAATAGAAATTCGTGTGTTGAATAGAAATTCATGTGTTGAACAACATTCATGTTTTGAAATAAATTATTTTTATAATAAAAATCATATTTTTTCTCATCTATATGAACTATATAAAATAGTCGTGTTCTGAAATAAATTATTTTATAATAAAAATCATATTTTTCTCATCTATACGAACTATATAAAATAGTCGTGTTTTGAAATAAATTGTTTTATAATAAAAATCATATTTTTATCATTTATATGGACTATATAAAATAGTCGTATTTTGAAATAAATTGTTTTACATTAAAAATCACATTTTTATTATATACATGAATTGTTAAAAATAGTGAAGTGTCGAAATAAATGTCTGTTGGATAAAAATATCATTTTTATCAAATGTATGAAAAGAATATGGTTTTGAAATCGAAGATTGGATTATATTTGTATATATATATATAAGTATAATTAAAATATATCGAATAACGAAGCTACAGTTCGTGTTTTGAAAACGTGATTTCAAACGATTAGTGCGGGAGATCTGACCATTGGATTTTCCCGAAACCGAAACCGTTGGGTTTGCTTTGGAAATATTTTTCCAACGACACCAACTTTGTGAAGATCCAACGGTTAGATTGTCTGGTATTTTTAATTCAATTCTGAAGTAAAACAACGCTAGAATCGATTATATATATATAAATTTAATTAAAATTAATCGAATAACGACGCTGCAGTTCGTATTTTGAAATCGAAACTTCAAACGAGTGTATCGGGAGATCCGACCGTCGGATTTTCCCAAAACTGAAGTTGGATTCGTTTTGAAAAGATCTTTCTAATGATATAAATTTTGTGAAGATCCAACGTTTAGATTTTCAGATATGTGTAAATCAAATCTGAAGAAAAACAGTGCCACGGCCGCGTTATGACCTGAAGCGTCGTTTGAATAAATTGGCTATTTTTAAATAAATAAAAATAGCGATAAATCGTTATAAATTATTATAAACGATATGGAATGTAAATAAACCGAATTTACCCGGTTTATTGAATATTTGATGGTTAAATGTGAAATTTATAAACTAACTGGAGGTTAGCTAAGTCGGATGGTTTCCTGGGTTTTGATCTGATTTTGGTTTCGGCCTTCGGGGTTAATATTTAGGAAATCGTTCTCTTACTAATTTACGGTTAGTGACTAATGAATTGGAATAAGGCATATGTTGTGTTTGTGTAGCACTTGTTAATTATATACACGAGTTGCTCAGAAAGACCGGGTTTATCCTATTCTGAATAACTGAATCGACGATAAGAAGTCGAGGATGAAGACGGTGATTGAAGACTGGAGATCTTCACCTCGGTTGGATGATAACTGGTGTCCTGATTGGGAGGCATCCGGAAATATGGATAATGAGTGGTGATCGTCCAGACGTACGTGGAGATCAATGGGTATGCGAGGTATATAGTGCCTCCGGTTTCGTTCAGACCCAGAACAGACTTGTAAATGGACTGTGTGTCTGACATTGGAATTCATTCTGTGTGATTGATAGTCGTCAGTTGCATGGTGTGAATTGCCCGTGAGGCATGCTAAGATGCAGTGATCAAGGCTTCTGTTGAAAATCAAAGTCTTGTGGTTGATGATCAAAGCACGACCTATGTGGCCCTTCTTTGTGTATAACGTAAATTCGCAAGCCTCACACCCCGGTATGAACCAGAAACGGGAGAGGACGTCAGGGAGGGCATGCGTTTCCTTCTAGCTAGAGGTGGTGTCAGTGCTTAAACTAGCTGACATTTATATTATTTTCACCTGTGTGGTTGTTTCTTTTGCGAGGCGCCTCGGATATATCAGTGACTATGTGAAGTCGATGGAGTCATTCGTTGGCTCATTTATGGCCCAAAGGGTGGGGAAACGCAGTGTTCAGGAATTTTAATCCACATTGGTAGACCGGCCCTGAGGATCCAAGGGTTTGACTGAGTACTTGCCCTAAGACTCAGGCTAGACAGTCTCGAATTCGGTAAGGACTATATTTTGCCTTAGTTCACGACTGAAATCCAATTTCCAAATACGACATCGTACGTTTTTGATTGTAAACCTATATATGGCGACATGATATATGGTACCCATGCCGCCTAAGATTGATATTTTTGATTGTGTACAAAATTAGAAACTAACTGGAAACGAGTTAAGATGGGTGGTTTCCTGGGTATTGGTCTGATGTTGGTTTTGGCTTTCGGGTTTTATACTTAGGGAATCGTTCTCTTACTAATTTACAGTTGGAGTCTGATTAAGGTTTAAACGAAAAATCTACATTTTAAGTGATTTTACTTTACACGTATTAAGCATATCTTGGCCATTATAAGGTAAAACTCTATCCTCCGGTTTGCGTTGCATTGTGTGATGGGAACTGAGTCTTATAATGGCTTCATTTTTAAAAAAGCATTGCGATGTTTAAAAGATTTACTTGTTGTAAAGCACTGGAAATCCAATGGAGTAAACCCGTTCCGCGAAAGTGGCGTGGTCCTGTGATTAGCCATATTTTAAATATGTTAAGTAGATTTTTCATACCAGTCCCATGACTGACTCGTAGTTTGTTTCACTTGCAAACTCGGGTGCCCCTTTTTCTACACAGGCAGCCTTGTGTTCAGTTTTTAGCAGGCTCTTTCTGGATTGCTGGAGATGAAGATGGATTCTATCATTTATCTCTTTTTATGCTGTTCATCTCCTATTGTACATATTATGTTTGTTTTCCTCTATAGATATTTATGTATAGCTGAATTGTATTTGTACTAAGTATGATCCTGTATACTACGTAACTCCGATGATTAAGTTTATCCAGTGTATTATTTGTACATTATCTGGCGTATTTATTTATTTCTGTTCTGCTGTTATCTGTTTATGTGTTGTATCCCAAAGATTACCCTTGACACCGTCGTACGGGGTTTTGGGGTCGTCACAACGTGGTATCGGAGCTTTGGTTAAGCTTAGTGCTGGAATATAACATATTAACGAACTCGTCAGAAATAGAACCAGTAGTGTTCTAGGGCTAATAACTCATTACAGATAGGGTCATTAATATCCTAGTATGAGTATAGTAGAATCAGAATAACTCGTTAGAGATAGGGTCAGAAGTGCCCCAGAACGAGTTGAGAGTTATATGTTTATAAATAACGTATTTGTGATTATATATATAGTCTGGTTTTAGAAATATATTTTTTGAATATATAAAAGATATATTTTTGAAAAGTTAAAAACAAATTGATTGTTGTTTGTGTTGTGTGATAGTGGATTTGATTAATTAAACTACTAGAACTATAGTTAATTTAATCAATAATAGAATGAATGGCAGAATTTATTCGATTAAATCACACATTGAACTGATTAGAGGATAGATAGGAATATATACATGTGCATTATATATGTTTGAACAGGTAAATGGATTAGCTGTTGAGTAAAAAATTTATTTGCGTTCCCGACAAATAGGTAAACCTTAATGAGTTGGATGCGCAATCTTATTATTATATCAACTCCTGTGAATGTCATTGGATGCGGAGTGCTGGTTGTTCTGTGTGTAATAATAAATGTCGCCATAGGATAGTAACAATTAATTTTTAACTACATTACATGGCATACTTCTTGAAGATAGGCATACTTCATCATATACCACATAAGCATTTGGAGCTTGTGTGACGAGTTTGAAGATATACCATATGAGCGAGGGGCTTTTATGGCGATGACTATATATTACAGGTTGAACTGATGACTGATATGGACCATTTAAAATATAACGGTAAATTGCCATATTAATAAATAACCCACACGAGTTTGGAGATGACAATAAACATGTCTCTCTGGTCATTAAGGTATAAAAACCATTTATAGGGTGATAAGAATCTATTCTCTGGAGTTATGATCTATACGCACTCCCCTGTGGACACCGGAATATATCACTATAAATATGTGCATGCTTATTAAAATTTATTGGGTACCTAATACGGCCCAATAAATTTCCAAACCCCTCCCCGTACAAAGGAGGTTATGGAGAAATTTTTCAAAAATTTAGGGTGTTAGCCAAACTTTTGAAGAATTTGAAAATTCTTAGATACTGAAAAAGTTGATGAATGGAAGCCAGATTGAAAGTGGAGTTGATTAATCAACTTTCGACTTTGTTCCTTTTTGGGGACGAAAAGTTTTAAGTGGGGGAGATTGTAACAACACGTAAAATTTGAACCAATTAAAAATTTTTAAATTGGCTATTTTAATTGATTTTAAATATTTAAAATAAATATTTTAAATAATAACGATGAAAAGTAAGTTGGAATCGATGTTTGAAAACGAATATAATTAATTCTAATTATAAACAAGGCCTGAAATGGCGTGGTAGTTTCAAAATTTCAATTCAAACTTCGACTGACTGTACCGGGTGCAAAACAAAACGGATTTTAGTGAAACCAAAAATATTTAAATTTGTTAGTGAATATCTTTCTAAGAATCTGAAAAATCAAAGTTTCGTAGCGGGAAGCAAAAGTTATGGCCAAATGAATTTTCAAAAAGGTCGCTATCGAATTTATATAGCCCGTGAAAATGGCCATTTTGCAAACGACCTCAGAATTCGACGAAACCACTTTTGTTGGATCCGAGATGTCAAATTATTACTAGGTTTCAAATTTCATAATTTTTGAAGCTAGTATGTGAGTGTGGCAAAGGAAAATATGTTTGGTCGATTTCTATTAAATTGGATCGACTAGAAAAGGGCCATTTTTCAGACGGTCTAAGAATTCGACGAAACTAGTTTTGTTGGGACTGTATCGTAAAACCGTAGCTAGATTTATTTTTTTGGGAATTTTTTGAATCAGTATGTGGCACCAGCAAATTGAAATGTACATTCAAATTAAATATTGAATGTTTTATATTTTAATTTGAAGGAAAACTGACTGAAACAGTTGAATGGGCCAACGAAACATATCCCATTGTGTTCGAAATGGGAGGTATTTGGCTAGGGACAACAGTCGTTGGGTTTGGATTGGAGTTATTATGTGGACAGGGGTATTTTCGAATTTTTAAAAACATATAAATATAAAGAAAAAATATCATTGGTCAGTTGTTTTTCTCTCTCCCCGTAACCCTATATCGAGCTGCGGCTACCACCTGCCACCTTCCCTCTTCGATTCCGGCCAAACCGTGCAACAAAACCCTACGCCCCAGTTGAACTTTTTGAAGATCCCACTCTCCTCTCCAAATCCATACCAATTGCTGAATTTTTCATTGAGTATTTTGTTCGTTTGAAGCCTCCTAAGTCCAGCCTTTTCAAGCCCGATTCTGCCTCCGCCGCCGCACTGAGTTGAGTGCCACCACCCTCGAAACGCGTGCCCTTCGGAGCTCTTTCAGGTGGCTATGGCAGATCCTCACATCGCGCGACGAATTTCGCGAAAATCCCGACCCTAGTTTCGAACCAAACAGAGAGGCAACAATTTAAATCAAATTAAACTATATTATAGCACTTTAAAGCGCTACGGTTTTTGATTTCACTGTAAAAATCATATCTTTTTCGTCTTTTGACGAAATTCAGTGAAACAAGAGACAATGGACTCGTGTGGACGTCTTCTGCATTCTAGAAGAGACCAGATTTTTTTCTGAGCCTTCTGCTATTTTTGGTGGAGTGGAACCCGATGTGAGAATTCTAAATTATAAAAGATATGGAAAACGATGATGTATAAATTATATAGTCGATGTATGAGTTATATAAGCGTTGTACACCTCATGTATAAGCGTTGTATAAGTTGTACGTACGATGTATAAGTTATATATTTGTTGTAAAAATTATATATGTGTTGAATAGAAGTGAAATATACTTATATATATATATATATATATATATATACGCCCCTCGTCCACAAATCATGGACGATATTTATTGGTTGTGACTGGTGTGAAAATTGGTTGATAGCGAACGGTTGATTAGAATTGTTTGTGGTTGAAATTGATTGATTGTGGTTGAAAAATACCCGTTTGTGGTTGAGAATTATTTGGTTGAAACCACATAGGATTAGTTTTTGTAAAAGAAAGAAAATAAACATGCCGCTTGCGTGCGAACTAGATGCATGAAATCCCCATTGTCAAAAGCTGCAAGGCTTTAAGGTAGAGCGAGGAGCCGTACTAGGGACGGCCCCGGTTTTAACTACCCTTCCGTCATGCTGCCGAAATTTTCAATAATATTCATGTGTTAGAATTATTTTCATGTGTTGAAACTATATTCGTGTGTTGAATAGAAATTCGTTTGTTGAATAGAAATTCATGTGTTGAATGACATTCATGTTTTAAAATAAATTGTTTTATAATAAAAATAATATTTTTTCTCATCTATATGTACTATATAAAATAGTCGTGTTTTGAAATAAATTGTTTTATAATAAAAACATTTTTTTCTCATCTATATGAACTTTATAAAATAGTCGTGTTTTGAAATAAATTGTTTTATAATAAAAATCATATTTTTATCATCTATATGAACTATATAAAATAGTCGTGTTTTGAAATAAATTGTTTTACATTTAAAATCACATTTTTATCATATACATGAATTGTTAAAAATAATGAAGTGTCGAAATAAATGTCTGTTGGATAAAAATATCATTTTTATCAAATGTATGAAAAGAATATGGTTTTGAAATCAAAAATGGATTATATTTGTATGTATATATATATATAATTAAAATATATCGAATAACAAAGCTGCAGTTCGTGTTTTTGAACCGTGATTTCAAACGATTAATGTGGGAGATCCGACCATCGGATTTTCCTGAAACCGAAACCGTTGGGTTCGCTTTGGAAATATCTTTCCAACGATGCCAACTTTGTGAAGATCCAACGGTAAGATTGTCTGGATTGTTTAATTCAATTCTGAAGAAAAACAGTGCCAGAATCGATCATATATATATATATATAATTAAAATTAATCGAATAACGACGCTGCAGTCCGTATTTTGAAATCAAAACTTCAAACGATTGTACCTGGAGATCCGAAAATCGGATTTCCTAAAATTGAAACCGTTGGATTCTGAAAAGATCTTTCTAATGATATAAATTTTGTGAAGTTCCAACGGTTATATTTTCATATATGTGTAAATCAAATCTAAAGAAAAACAGCACCACGGCCGCGTTATGGCCTGAAGCGTCGTTTGAATAAATTGGCTATTTTTAAATAAATAAAAATAGTGATAAATCGTTATAAAATATTATAAATGATATGTAATGGAAATAAACCGAATTTACCTTGTTTATTGAATATTTGATGGTTAAATGTGAAATTTATGAACTAACTGGAGGTTAGCTAAGTCGGATGGTTTCCTGGGTTTTGATCTGATGTTGGTTTCGGCCTTCTGGGTTAATATTTGGGAAATCATTCTCTTACTAATTTACGGTTGTTGACTAACGAATTGGAATAAGGCGTATGTTGTATTTGTGTGGCACTTGTTAATTATATACGCGAGTTGGTCAGAAAGACCGGGTTTATCCTATTCTGAATAACAGAATCGACGATAAGAAGTCGAGGATGAAGACAGTGATTGAAGACCGGAGATCTTCACCTCGGTTGGATGATAACTGATGTCCTGATTGGGAGGCATCCCGAAATATGGATAATAAGTGGTGATCGTCCAGACGTACGTGGAGATCGATGGGTATGTGAGGTATATAGTGCCTCCGGTTTCGTTCAGACCCAGAACGGACTTGTAAATGGACTGTGTGTCTGACATTGGAATACATTCTGTGTGATTGACAATCATCATTTGCATGGTGTGAATTGCCCGTGTGGCATGCTAAGATGCAGTGATCAAGGCTTCTGTTGAAAAGCAAAGCCTTGTGGTTGATGATCAAAGCACGACCTGTGTGGCATAGTTTTGTGTATAACGTAAATTCGTGAGCCTCACACCCCGATATGAACCAGAAACGGGAGAGGACGTCAGGGAGGGCATGTGTTTCCTTCTAGCTAGAGGTAATGTCAGTGCTTAAACTGGTTGACATTTATATTATTTTCACCTGTGTCGTTGTTACTATTGCGAGGCGCCTCAGATATATCGATGACTATATGAAGCCGATGGAGTCATTCGTTGGCTCATTTACGCCCCGAAGGGCGGGGAAACGTAGTGTTCAAGCATTTTAATCCACATCGGTGGACCGGCCCTGAGGATCCAAGGGTTTGACTGAGTACTTGCCCTGAGACTCGGGCTAGACAGTCTTGAATTCAGTAAGGATTATCTTTTGCCTTGGTTCATGACGGAAATCCAATTTCCAAATACGACATCGTGCGGTTTTGATTGTAAACCCATATATGGTGACATGATATGTGGTACCCATGCCGCCTATGATTGATATTTATGATTGTGTATAAAATTAGAAACTAACTGGAAAACGAACTAAGATGGGTGGTTTCCTGGGTGGTTTTCTGGGTATTGGTCTGATGTTGGTTTCGGCCTTCAGGGTTAATATTTAGGGAATCGTTCTCTTAATAATTTACAGTTGGAGTCTGATTAAGGATTAAGCGATAAATCTACATTTTAAGTGATTTATTTTACATGTATTAAGCATATCTTGGCCATTATAAGGTAAAACTCTATCCTCCGGTTTGTGTTGCATTGTGTGATGGGAACTGAGTCTTATAATGGCTTCATTTTTATAAAAAGCATTGCGATGTTTAAAAGATATACTTGTTGTAAAGCACTGGCAATCCAATGGAGTAAATCTGTTCTGCGAAAGTGGTGTGGTCCTGTGATTAGCCATATTATAAAATATGTTAAGTAGATTTCTCATACCAGTCCCATGATTGACTCGTAGTTTGTTTCACTTGCAAACTCGGGGGCCCCTTTTTTTACATGGGAAGCCCTGTGTTTAGGTTTTAGCAGGCTATTTCTGGATAGCTGGAGCTGAGAATGGATTCTATCATTTATCTCTTTTTATGTTGTTCAGCTCCTATTGTACATGTTATGTTTTTTTTCCGCTGTAGACATTTATGTATAGCTGAACTGTTCTTGCACTAAATATGATCCTGTATACTGCGTAACTCTAATGATTATATTTATCCAGTGTATTATTTGTACATTTTCTGGTGTATTTATTTATTTCTGTTCTGTTGTTATCTGTTTATGTGTTATATTCCAAAGATTACCCTTGACACCATCGTACGAGGTATTGGGGTCGTCATAGAAATAGTCGCTATGGAATTCCTTTATAAATTACATCGATTTATTTTATCAAAATAAAAGGTTTTTATTTTATTTCGTATCGAATTGGCTTGAAACTCGACCCGAGTTATTTCATTTTGGCTCTATATGAAATTCTAATTGTGTATGGCCAATTTTAACATTTTAATATTATTATATTGAGGTATTTTAAAATTGGTTTATTTTAATGTGAATTGGACCTCTAAAAAGGGACTTGATTCAAGCGACCTCTGTTTTCGATGAAACAAATTTTATTGAGACCGTAATAGCTAATTATTGCCAGATTTCAAGTTGCGCGTCAATCGGAGTTATCATGTAAGCGTAGAAAAATAAAATGTAAATAAAATGACCGTTTGGACATAAACGAGCGTCGTTTGAGCAAACGGACTCGGAATTCGGCGAAAAAGGTTTCATTAGGACCGTATCGTCAAATTATACTATGACATCCATTCTCGTCGCGTATGGAGTTTGTATGTGAGCACGATAATAAATAAACAGCGTTTAGATTTGCGATAGACACGAAATAAAATATCGTTGGTCACACCAAAATAAATTAATATTGTTTTCCCTTATAAATACAACCTATTCCCTTTAGCCCAAACCATAAAATCCATCCATCTTCATAATTCTTCAGCCGATTTTGCAGAAAATCCCCTGTTCATTAAACAATTTATTTCTCCAAATCTGTCAAGAATATGCTATGGCAATCCAAAGCGAAGTTGTAGATCGGCTCGTTGCCGAGCTGCTGTAAAAAGTTGGGGGTGATCGTACACATGTGGTGGCCAGAATCAGCCTTAAACCATGAGATCTGACTTCCGTTCTTTGGCTAATTGGGTAAGATGTGTTCGATTTCAAGGATCCAGACCAGGGGAAAGTGAAGGGGGAAGGAAGAGCTTTCAGATGGTGGTGGTCTCGGGTTCTCCGGTGGTCGGAGGTGAGAGAATCGGTCAGATGATGAGGCAGTTTTCTTTTCGTGATGTATGAGTATTGGATCGGAATTCTTCTTTTTCCGATGGCTGGAGACGTTATGGGGTCAAGTGGCCTAAAGGGAAATCGAGGAGTTTGGTGCGGTGGTCACAGGCGTCGAGGTACGGTGACCTGCGATGGTCGGAGGAGGGAGTATTTTGGTGGCAATCGGTTTCGGGTTTACCTCGTATTCTGACAACTAGAGTTCAACTGGGGG
The DNA here is from genome assembly GCA_030737875.1 of Allium sativum. Lineage (NCBI taxonomy): Eukaryota > Viridiplantae > Streptophyta > Magnoliopsida > Asparagales > Amaryllidaceae > Allium > Allium sativum. The sequence goes on along the minus strand of CM060909.1, from coordinate 751,327,021 downwards.
TCTGGAACTTCTGGTGATGGCGGCTGGTACAACGGCGGGGTGATGGAAGGTGTCAGGGTGGCTCCAGGTGGGACGGCGATGTCGCAGTTGTGGTGTAGGGGAAGGTTGCTCAATTTAGTGGAAAGAGGGCTTGAGAACGATGAAGAATCGGGGTCTAGGAACCCAAATGGAGAAACCGCGTGATGTGATAATGTGGGGGGGGGGGGATGACGTGGCAATGTGTTTAAGGTAAATTTAAGGTAGGTTAGTTAATTAATTAATAATTAATTAGTTATTATTCGTTTAATTAATACAAACTTTGAATTAGCGTAACTTCGTCATACGATAACGAAATTTCACGAAACAGGATCCGTTAGGATCGCAGAGACGAGATCTAGACGATGGCACTGACTGAGAATCGATTGGACGTAGTTGGACTTTCAGCTAATTTTAAACGCTTGTTTAAAATTAAATGGAACAAACACGTCAACCGTCATCTGTATAAAATGGTGAATTAATTCTCACACTTTCTAGACTGCTATGATGTGATAAATCCATATAAAAATACAAATTGGTTTGGCTGCATTGGTTGCTATTGATTGATTTAACAGTTGTTGTTCATTATGTGATCATTATTTATTTATTTATTTATTTTAAATTATATACTTCATGAAATGTTATAATAGTTTTTGATGCAGGGAAGAATAGGTTGGAGGGATTCAACTGGATTCCTCATCATATTTTATATGTTGTTTATTTTTATATCGTTCACACATGAACTGTTTGAAACCCCAAATTGACATTTAAACCTGTGTAGATAGTGATGGTTGAATGGACGTGTAACAACCCGGAAAATCTGAGCCAGTTTAAAAATTTTAAATTGGCTATTTTAGTGGATTTTAAATATTTAAAATAAATATTTTAAATAATAACAACGAAAATTAGTTTCAATCGATGTTTGAAAATGAATATTATTATTTTAAATTATAAACAAGGCCTGAAATGGTGCGATAGTTTCAAATTTCATTTCAAACTTTGACTGACTGTACCGGGTGCAAAATAAAATGGATTTTAGTGAAACCAAAAATTTTTAAATCTGTTAGTGAATATCTTTCTAACGAATCTGAAAAATCAAAGTTTCGTAGCGGAAGTCAAAAGTTATTGCCAAATGAATTTTCAGAAAGGTCGCTATAGAGAATATATTGCCCATGAAAATAGACATTTTGCAAATGACCTCGGAATCTGACGAAACCACTTTTGTTGGATCCGGGATGTCAAATTTTTGCTAGGTTTCAAATTTCATAATTTTTGAAGTTAATATGTGAGCGTGGCAAAAGAAAATTTGTTTGTTGAATTTCTGTTAAATTGGATCGACCAGAAAAGGGCCATTTTTCAAACGGTCTCAGAATTCGATGAAACTAGTTTTGTCGGGACCATATCGTCAAAACATACCTGGATTTATTTTTATAGAATTTTTCGAATCAGTTTGTGCCCTTGGCAAATTGAAATGTAAGTTCAAATCGAATATTGAATGTTTTATATTTTAATTTGAAGGAAAGCTGACTGAAACCGTCTAATAGGCCTTCGAAACATATCCCATTGTGTTCGGAACGGGGGTATTTAGCTAGGGACGAAGGTCATTGGGTTTGGATTGGAGTTCGTAGGAGATAAGGGGTATTTTAGAAATTTAAAAATATATAAATAAAATAAAAAACCCTCATTGGCCAGAATACTTTCTCTCTCCCCGACATTCTCTCTCCCTCCCCACGATTAAAGGAGGAAAACCATTCAAACCTTCCTCCTCCGATTCCGGCCGCCACGCTCACCAAAACCACCCCCTTCTTTGGAACTTTTTGAAGAGCCCAACGACACCTTCAAATCCATACTGGTAGCGCCCTCCCTCGTTGCCCCCTCCGTCGAGATTCGTCGATTGGAAGTTCCCGACTTTAAAGAGCCGCTGCCCCTTCCTCCGTACATCAAACAGAGTGCCTCCTCCAGCGATGGTGCGCGACCCCAAGCACTACAAGGTGGCAGAGGCCGATCATCACCAAGCTATATTGATTACGAGAAAAGTTGAAACCTAGTTTTGAACAAATCAGAGAGGTAACGACTGTTTTATTTTTAAATGTTCTATAACACTTCTAAACGCTACGGATTTTGATTTCACTATCAAAATCATATCTTTTTCGTTTGTGGTCGAAATTCAGTGAAACAAGAGACAGTGGACTCGTGTGGACGTCTTCTACATTTTAGAAGAGACCGCATATTTTTCTGGGCCTTCTGCTATTTTTGGTGGAGTGGAACCCAATGTGAGATTTCTAAATTATAAACGATATGGAAAACAAATATGTATAAATTATATAGTCGATGTACGAGTTATATAATCGTTGTACACCTCATGTATAAGCGTTGTATAAGTTCTATGTTCGATGTATAAGTTATATATGCGTTGTAAAAGTTATATATGCATTGAAATAAATTGCGATGATATTGAAGTGAAATTGAAATATATTTATATACGAATATATATATATACTCCCCTCGTCCACAGACCATGGACGATATATATTGGTTGTGATATTGTTTGGATTGGTTGATGTGAAATTTGCTGAATACCATGAATGGTTGATTGGAAATGATTGATTATGGTTGAAATCCCAATAGGATTAGTATATGGGAAAATTTGCCTACGTGCGAACTAGATATTGAAAATCCCCATTGTCAAAAACCGCGAGGTTTTAAGGTAGAGCGAGGAGCCATATATACTAGAAACGGTGCCGATATTAACTACCCTGTTGTTATGCTGCCGAAATTTTCAATAATATTCATGTGTTAGAATTATTTTCATGTGTTGAAACTATATTCGTGTGTTGAATAGAAATTCATGTGTTGAATAGAAATTCAAGTGTTGAATGAGTTCATGTGTAGAGCAAATTATTTGAAAGATAAAAATCACATTTTTATTATATATATATGGCCTATATAAAATATTAGTATTTTAAATAAATTGTTTTAACAATAACATTTTTACCTTATGTATAGACTATATAAAATAATCATGTTTTGAAACAAATTGTTTTACAATAAAAATTACATTTTTATTATATATATCAACTATAGGAAATATTCATGTGTTGAATAAAGGACTAGAATGATAAAAATCGTATTTTATCGTATGTGTGAAGTCAAAAACGTTCATGTGTTGAATATGTAGATTGAATAATAAAAACTACATTTTTATTGTGAATATGAAGTGTTAAAAATATTCATTTGTTGAATAAATAGTTTTGATGATAAAAATATCATTTTTATCAAATAAATAAAGTGGATATGGTTTTGAAATCGAAGAAAGAATTATATTTATATATATTTATATAAATATAATTTAAATATAGTGAATAACGAAGCTGCAATTCATGTTTTGAAATCGTGATTTCAAACGATTAGTGCGGGAGATACGACCATCAGCTTTTCCAGAAACCAAAACCGTTGGGTTCGCTTTGGAAATATCTTTCCAACGATACCAACAATTTAAAGATCCAACAGTTGGATTGTCTGGAATGTTTAATTCAAATCTGAAGAAAAACAGCGCCAGAATCGATTATATATATATATATATAAATACAATTAAATTAAATTGAATAACAACGCTGCAGTTCGTATTTTGAAATCGAAACTTCAAACGAGTGTACCGGGAGATCCGACCGTCGGATTTTCCCAAAACTGAAACCATTGGATTCGTTTTGAAAAGATCTTTCTAATGATATAAAATTTGTGAAGATCCAATGGTTAGATTTTCAGATATGCGTAAATCAAATCTGAAGAAAAACAGCACCACGACCGCGTTATGGCCTGAAGCGTCGTTTGAATGAATTGGCTATTTTTAAATAAATAAAAACATCGATAAATCGTGATAAAATATTATGAACGATATGGAATGGAAATAAACTGAATTTGCTTGGTTTATGTGATATTTGATGGTCGAATGTTTATGGCGTGAAAACTACATTAAAGAACAGAATAGTGATATCGAATAATTTAACCATTGAAATGAATTGATTTGAAATTCTAAATATACGTGAATTATTTGAAAAGGCCGAGTTGATTCTCATTTCAAATAATTGATCGACGAGTGGAAGTCAAAGATATGAAAATGGTGCAAGACTGATGATCTTCACGTCGAATGGAGGGGTGTTACTGATGCTCACGATAGGAGTAGCTACCTTGAAGGGGTTGAAGTAGTAGCCACCCGGACGTACATGTTGATTGTACGGATATGCGAGGTATTGAGTGCCTCCGGTTTCGCTCAGGCCCAGAACGAACGTGTAAATGGACTGTGTGTCTGACATTGGATTTTGTTCTGTGCTGATTGATCTATATTAAATATATATCTGGTTGGCAGTGGAGAATTTATTCTCTTGCTTAACGCCCTTCTCTGAGACGTACGAGCCCAGAGGTTATATATCGATAGAATTCAGTCGCACAGAGTGAATTGCCTGTGTGGCACGCCTAAGTGGCAGATGATCAAGGCTTCTATTGAAAAGCAAAGTCTTGTGGTTAATGATCAAAGCACGACCTGTGTGACATAGCTTTGTGTAGAGCGTTGTGTCGCGAGCCTCACACCCCGGTATGAGCCAGAAACGGGAGATGGACTTCAGGGAGGACACGCGTTTCCTTCTAGCTAGGATTGGTGCATTGGGTTTTGCACGCCCAGGTATTTTACTTATGTGGATGATGGAAAGCGAAGCCTCGGTTTGCTTTGGTCTCTTCGGAGCCGATGGTGTTGTCGGATATGACCAATGACGCCCCATAGGGCGGGGAAACGCGGTATTCAGGCATTTTAATCCACATCAGTGGACCGACCCTGACGATCCAAGGGTCGATGCGTTCTGATCCTGAGACACGGGCTAGAGCATCTCGTATTCGGCAAGGAATATCTTTTGCCTTGGTTCAGGATGTAAATCCAATTTCCAAATACGACATCGTGCGGTTTTGATTGTATACCTATATATGGCGACATAGTGGTATGGGGCATTAATGCAGCCTATGATTGATACTTATGATTGAAATTGTTTTTGAAACATATAAACACTAGTAATAATATCAAATACCTTTGTTTTACTCATATCAAGCAAATTTTGGCCATTATAAGGTAAAACTATATCCTCCTATTTGTGTTGCATTGTCTGATGGGAACCGAGTCTTATAATGGCTTCATTTTTATAAAAAGCATTGCGATGTTTAAAAGATTTATTTGTTTTAAAGCACTGGCAATCCAATGGAGTAAACCCGTTCCGCGAAAGTGGCGTGGTCCTATGATTAGCCACATTTGAAAATGTGTTAAGTAGATTTCTCATACCAGTCCCATGACTGACTCGTAGTTTGTTTCACTTGCAAACTCGGGTGCCCCTTTTTCTACACAGGCAGCCTTGTATTCAGGTTTTAGCAGGCTCTTTCTGGATAGCTGGACCTGAAGATGGATTCTATCATTTATCTCTTTTATGTTGTTCAGCTCCTGTTGTACATATTATGTTTTCTTTTCCGCTATAGACATTTTATGTATAGCTGAACTGTATTTTGTACTAAGTATGATCCTATATACTGTGTAACTCTGATGATTACATTTATCCAGTTTATTCTATTGTACATTATCTGGTGTATTTAATTATTTATGTTCTGCTGTTATCTGTTTATGTGTTATATTCCAAAGATTAACCTTGCCACCGTCTTATGGGGTTTGAGGTCGTCACAGGACGTTAATTATTGTTGTGATTTTAATCAATCGACAATATTGATTAAGTGATTGGCAGTGAGGGCCTAAAATGTACTGTTTTAAGACGTCGTTCTGTTGTTAGGCGAATTGACGTAGTTTATAGTTATAAATTTATTTTATAACTAGATTAAAGTTTTCGAGTTTATTTATTTAAATGAGAAAAGGTTTATAAATATATTTATGTGTTAGAAAGCATGTTTTAATTAAAATTATTGAATATTTATAACAAGGATTTTTATGTCATTAACGAGATTTGTGAACTAAGTAAAAAACTAACCTACGATTTAGTGGAATGGGATAATTGTTTTATAAACAATTAAGTGATGTTTTAAAAATTAATTAAGTTATTTAATTAATTTGAGGGGAAAATGGAAACCAATTAGCAATTAACTGATATGTATGGTTGGCGAAAAATTAACCATTGTAATTGGAAATGGACAATTAAATCAATTAAATCTAAATTAATCAAATCATTAAGTTTCATTGAATGTTCATTAAAATTTAACAAATAGTGTTAAATGTTAGTTAATCTTCGATTAACTATATTTTATAGTAATTATCGAATTGTTTTATGTTAAATAAAGTTATTTATTATTTATTAAGCTTTCAAAATGACAATTATTCTATTTTGTAGTTAATATCAAAGTTGACTATTTTTATATAGTTAATGTTAAAGTTAATTATTATTTTAATTAATAATAATTAAAGTGAATACTTTTAACTGAAATTCAATTAAAAAGTGGTCAGGTGGTGATAAGATTTGATTAGGTATAGTACATGTTTTATAAAAGGATCTTGTTGTAAATTCTAGAATTTTATAAACGTAAGTTATAAAAGACACTCGAGCTAAGTTAATATTGAAAATAATCTTTGAACATAACTAAAGAAATGCCTTTTAATTGGAATGAAATGGAGAAGTGATTAAGTGGTGATAGGGCTGATCAAAACCTAATAAGAGTTTATACAAGGATTAAAATCCGAGTTTACAAACGAAGTTTGTAAAAGGGGTTTATAAGCTAAAATGCGACATTGAGAAAAAGTTTATTTAGTAGAAATGAGGGTGACTATTATAGGAAGATTAAATGGATGCGATCAAAGGAATATTGGTTAGTTTAATAGCGTAAGGGGAGAGATTATAAGGAATTACAAATATATGATATGGTTTATAAAAATCATATTGGAATTGAATAGTAAATAAGATTTGGGAAGCTACTCGGTGAAGTAAAAAGAATAAACTTGTAAAGTGGATTTTCAAATAAAAGGAAAAGGTTTATAAAACCATAATAGATGGAAATGGAATAACAGATGTGTAAGTGGCAAACTTCTATTATCTTAAGATAAGAGCGTCATCTGTCAAGGTCTGAGAGGTAATTAGAATACCCCAAATTGAACGGCTTCGTTATTATCGAGAGATAATATTAGTTGTACGGTAGGGAAGTGATTATCGAGTTAGTTATGATTAATAAATTAATCATTTATTCAAATAACCTTTTAAACAAATTAACTATGCTGGTTCCGTTAATCGGAAAGTTAACTACTTTTATTGAATAACAAGTAAAGCCAGTGTTTGATAATTGGAATTTCTTTATTTAAAACGAAATAAAGGATTATGGGAATAATTTGAAGTTTAATTCAAATTATATAAACAAAGTGGTAAAAGGGTTTTACTAAGGCGATGACTTTAAAAATAGCGATCACTTGAGAGTTGGGTAAATTGAAATGTTTTAATTGAAATAAGGGGGATTTGGTAGTTAAACCTATGTCATTTTTTTAAATAGAAATATAGTGATATTTCCAACAATAAAGGAAATGGAAGGGAGATTTATCAACTATTGTGAAAATTTCAAATATAAGAAAGTACGAAAGTGTTTGTGAGAATGGAAATGATGTACCAAGATAAAAGGTCAATAAAAAGAAGATTTATGAACATGATAATATTTCCTGACAAAGGAAATAAAAAGGAGAGTTGGTAAATACGTTATGCCTAGGAAAGTATCGGTTAATAAAACCAGAAGAGATTTGTTAAGACAAAAATTTATAGATCGATTTAAAGAATCGATAAAATGCTAAACGATATATATTAATATAAAGACCTGCACTGCCAACGTGCTCAATAGTATTTTTATGATTTGATAGTTAAATAACCAACTATCAAATGGATATTGTTTTTGGACCTTTTTGACGTGTTGTTTCGAAGAGACCGGGATGGGAACTAGACCCAAAACCACTTGGAATCAACTATGCGAACGCGACTAACGTAAAGGAGAAAGAGACGAAGTAAATTGAAGACCGTGGATATTTACAAAATGAAAGAACTAATTAAATCTCTGACTCATGACCAGAGATATACTGTGGTTCCATCGTAGTTAAAATCTACGGATTTGCAAGGACTACTCGCTATCGATCTATAGGGTAATTCCTAGGGTATAGTAGGAGAGTGCCTTTGGTTCATCCTGTTCCTGGATGACTCGTATGGATGAATGTCTGACAGAGTATTTCCAAAGGGACCGCGTACGTTGATTTCTTCAAACATACCAAGTTGGTGGCATAGAAGGGAAACTTCTTTAGCCTAACAACTAGAGTATTTTTGTGGGAAATAATTAGTGATTTCTAGAGGAACTGACGATGTGGCATTCAAAGTGGATGAGATATACTATGCTGAAGAGTAAGCGTAACCTCTAGCCTCATCAACCGGGAAATGGTACAAAATCGGGTAGGCAACATGGCTATGTGGGTCGCACCCATTAAAAGGGTATATCATTACCTGATCTGGAGAAATCAAATGCCTTTGGTTGTCCCTTATTATTTTATATGTTTGCTATCTGTTCGGTTGACTGGCCCCCAACTGTGGTAATGATATATTCGGTACTTTCAGGAGAAATGAGGGACCGGTCATGTGTGAGCCGAGTTGCAAGACGGTCTTGTTGAACCCCAATGTATTCATCTCCGGAAGTACATTGTCAGAAGGTGGTCCCATACCTTGCCATATTTGGAACTCGTTCTCCAATAAGAGCCTGCGGTTTTGTTTGTATACTATTATGTAGAGCGTGATTGTGGTTTGATAGACATTATTATAATATCAGAAAAGATATTTTTTCAAAACTGTTTTGGGTTACAGTAAGGTAAAAACCATCAGTGTTTATGTGTGGGCTGGTCTTACTATTATTCTTTGATTTCAAAAGGATTTTCAAAGTTAAACAAATTGTTTGTGCTGTGAATTTATCAAAGAAAGTATTCCAGACTGACCTGATAAATTTTGCTTTGCTTCAAATGTGCTTGGGCCAGGCCGAGTATATTTACAGGTTAGGGTTTTGCTGGAGTTCAGGAGCTAGAAGTAGGAGGCTTCACCGTTAGATATATAAAGTGTATTTCCGTTGTGACAGATATATGTTGTACTCTGATGATTGGTATGAATATACAGTTTTCTTTTGTATAAAGAAAATTGATATATTATATTTATTCATTCCGCTGTGAGATTCTGATGTGTTCTTTTTTATCTTATATTCTAATATTTCTTTCTTTCTTTTCTCATCCTCTAATTTCTTTCTAATAACTATCCAGTGTTTTCGATGCTTAAATAGTCGACATAGTGATTTTATGTCGATTTTCGGGATCGAAAATCCTTAGGTCATTACAGTGGTATCAGAGCTATTGGTTTAGCGATAACCTTGGCTTTGTGGTGTAACTCAATAGAGATGGGATCAGTAGTATCCTAGATTGAGTTGAGTATATATACGAGAGCGCGTATTTGTAATTTGATATAAAATTTATTTTGGAATTGTTTTTGCCCAGTTTAATTTATAAAGTAGTAAAGGTAATAATTTTCATAAATTATTATAATATAGGTAATTTGATTTACCAGTGTTGACCGGATGGATTGATTATGAGGTTGGATTAAAGCAACCAGAAGATATTTCATATTTGAAATGTGGAAATATGAAAAGTTTAACTTAAGTTGAGCCAAAATGAATTATATAAATTATGATTTGGATTGGAATGTCAAACTAAAATTTAACTTAAGCCAGTGGGTGTTTGACTTAAGTTGGGAATAGAAATATTGGCCAATATTATTTGAATGGAATATTTGGATTGTTTGGATGGATGGTTGCATAAATATAGATTTGAAATGGATAAACTTGATTGAATTCCATCCGGTATGAATAAGTCGAGCTTATGAAAAATGAATTCAAAACACAATGAATTCAAGTGAAACATATGTAAAAATAAATAGATTGTTAAAATTGATAGAAGTGTATGGAAAATTGGTTGGAATAGATGATGTGGATGTTTGAATCTCACTGACATTATTTTGAAAATTAATGAGTTTCATTGAAGTTGAGAACAGGTGCAGAAGAGTTAATTTTACTTGAAAACCTATCCAAGAGAATTCTGGAATAACTTGAATCCATTTTGGCCTTCAAATTAAGAAAGCACAAGTATAGTTTATCGCTTATCATATAACAGCGCTCGCAAAAAGGTACGCCTACGCAAAAGATAAAATTTTGTTTTTTATTTAGGTTTTTGAGATTGGATTTTTGATTTTTCCGACCATGTTGGTCGATGTATATTTATTTCTTGAACCTGCAATTTTACAGACGTCCTCCGTACAGGGGAGACTTTGCCAAAAAAAATTTCCAAAATTTAAGGTGTTAGAAATTTTTGAAGAACTAATTAAATTTATTTTGAAAATAAAACCGAGTTTTAATTAAATATTTTTGAAAAGATAATAGATTGCAGCGTTTCTTCTACCTTACCAATTTCGGGGACGAAATCATTTTAAGGGGGAAGGAATGTAACGACCCGTATTTTCAGGCCAATTACTGGATTATTTTGCTTAAAAATATGGATTTGAATTTAAATGGCTTGAATTTAATTCATTTGAATATATTATCTAAATAAATAATATAGGAATATTTTATTTCAAAATATCTGGAAAATGTTGAATTTGTAGTATAAGGTGAACGGGCAGTTTAGAATGGTGAAATATTGTTTGTTTTGAAATTATAATAACGATTTCGTTTATTTAACGGTGTAATAACGTTTAATTTATAATTTAATTATAAATCGAGCTACAACGGCGCAACAGTTCGTAATATTGGGTTTTGAACTTTAAATGGTTGTACAGGATTCAATATAAGTTGGATTTTCTCAAAACAAGAAACGTCGGAATCTATTTGACGATATTTTTCTAATGGAAGAGAAAAATCGAGTTTTCATAGCGTAAATTTCGTTTTATGTCCAAATCAAATTTTGAAATAGTCGTTATGCAATTCCTTTATAAATTATATCGATTTATATTATCAAAATAAAAGGTTTTTATTTTATTTTATATCGAATTGGCTTGAAACTCAACCCGAGTTATTTTATTTTGGTTCTATATGAAATTCTGCTCATGTATGGCCAATTTTAATATTTTTATATTATTATATTGAGGTATCTTAAAATTGATTTACTTTAATGTGAAATGGACATTTAAAAGGGACTTGATTCAAACGACCTCTGTTTTCGACGAAACAAGTTTTATTGAGACAGTAATAGCTAATTATTGCCAGATTTCAAGTTGTGCGTCAATCAGAGTTATTCTGTGAGCGTAGCAAAATAAAATGTAAATAAAACAACCGTTTGGACGTAAACGAGCGCCGTTTGAGCAAACCGACTCGGAATTCGACAAAATAAGTTTCTTTAGGACCATATCGTCAAATTATACTATGACGTCCTTTTTCGTCACGAGTGGAGTTTATATCTGAGCACGGTAATAAATAAACAGCGTTTAGATCTGCGATAGACACGAAATAAAATATCGTTGGTCACATCAGAATAAATTAATATTGTTTTCCCTTATAAATACAACCTATTCCCTTTATCCCAAACCAAAAAATCCATCCATCTTCATAATTCTTTAGCCTATTTTGCAGAAAAGCCCTTGTTCATTAAACAATTTATTTCTCCAAATCTGTCAAGAATTTGCTGTGGCAATCCAAAGCGAAGTTGTAGATCTGCTCGATGTCGAGCTGCTGTAAAAAGTTGGGGGTGATCGGACACCTGTGGTGGCCAAAATAGGCCTTAAACCGTGAGATCTGACTTCCGTTCTTTGGTAAATTGGGTGAGGTGTGGTCAATTTCAGGGATCCAGACCAGTGGAAAGTGAAGTGAGAAGGAAGTGATTTCAGATGTTGGTGGTCTCGGGTTCTCCGGTGGTCGGATAAGAGAGAATCGGTTAGATGAACGTGAGGCAGTTTTCTAGTCGTGATGTATGAGTATCGGATCAAAAACCTTCTTTTTCCGATGGCTGGAGACGTTATGAAGTCAAGTGGCCTGAAGTGAAATGGAGGAGTTAGGTATGGTGGTCAAAGACGTTGAGGTCCGGTGACCTGCGATGGTCGGAGGAGACAGTATTTTGGTGGCAATCGGTTTCAGGTTTACCTCGTATTCCGGCGACTGGAGTTCAACTGGGGATCTGGAACTTCTGGCGATGGCGGCTGGCGCAACGGCGGAGCGATGGAAGGTGTCAGGGTGTCTCCAGGTGGGACAGCGACGTCACAGTTGTGGTGTAGGGGAAGGTTGCTCAGTTTAATGGAAAGAGGGCTTGAGAACGATGAAGAAACAGGGTCTGGAAACCCAAATGGAGAAACTGCGTGAAGTGATAATGGGGGGGAGGGGCTGACATGGCCATGTGTTTAAGGTAAATTTAAGTTAGGTTAGTTAATTAATTAATAATTAATTAGTTATTAGTCGTTTAATTAATACAATTTTGATTTAGCTTAACTTCGTCATACGATAACAAAATTTCACGAAACAGGATCCGTTGGGATCGCAGAGACGAGATCTAGACGATGGCACTGACTGAGAATCGATTGGACGCGGTTGGACTTTTAGCTAATTCTAAATGCTTGTTTAAAATTAAATGGAATAAACATGTCAACCGTCAATCGTATATAATGGTGAGTTAATTCTCACGCTTTTCTGGACTGCTATGATGTGATAAATCCATATAAAAATACAAATTGGTTGATTGGCTGCGTTGGTTGCTATTGGTCGATTTAATGGTTGTTGTTAATTATATGATCGCCATTTATTTATTTATTTAAATTATATACTATCATGAAATGTTATAACAGCCTGTGATGCAGGGAAGATGTAACACCCCGAATTTTCTATTAACACTAAAGTTGCTAAAATATTAATAAGTGTGTAAGAGAGGGGATGTATCTAATATGTATATAAAAACAATAATAAGTGTGTAAAAGGGGGGATGTATCTAATGTGTACATTGTAGAATATATATATATATATATATATATTGCTGAGTGTTTGCTGAGTCACTTCTGACTCATTGCTGAGTCAACAAGATAAACCCCATCTTGTCTGAACGGCTGCGGTTATTTCTAGGTTAAATCTAATGGCTTAAATGAATTCTAAAATCTATAAATAAGTGGGTAGATCCTAGACCTAAATCACTTGTAAAATTAGAGAAGCTACCGTCATGCTGCTTCCATGGAGTTCAGCGTAGCCGTCACAAACTAAGAAGAGGAAGCCTAATCTACTACAACTAAATTCTACTCAACAAAACAAATCAAACCAAAGAACTCTCTCTCTAATTCTCTTCTTTTGTTGGTGAGTATGATGATTCTCACAAGACTATTACAAACTAATTTGACTCAGTTATGAATGGATCACAAGAAAGTGATGTGATTTGTAATTGTAAATTCTATATATTGTGGATCTCTTATTATGTTATTATGTTGTCGTATGATGTAAATTATATATGCTATGTCATGCTATGTTGTAAATTCTTTTATGTTATGTCGTGCTATGTTGAGAATCATGTCAAGCTATGTTATACTATCATACCATGCCATGTTATAAATCATGCTATATTATGTTGAAAAATCATGATGCTGTTGGAACATGCTTAAAGTTATGTTTTTTTTAATTTAAATGGATCTTGTTTATGGGAATTTGCCTATTAGGTTAGGTGTACCCATAAACTTGAAACTATAATTAAATAAAACTTGAATATGGGAATTTGCCTATTGAGTTAGGTGTACCCATATAAAACCATGTTGTTAAAAAAATTAGATGATGTTGATTCACACATGTTCATATGTAAGTTTATGAAAATTGATTGAGATTATATTAGGTGAATTTTGAACAAGTTGACACCTTTAGGTCCATGACATGTATAATCTATGCAAGTTGGACATATGCAAGTTTCACCCCTTATTATGATTCATTTGGTCACATATACATGTTGTTATTATGATAATATCTTTTATGCTATGAGTTAGGCTATTCGAGTCTAACATATATTTTGCGAATAAACGTTCAAACGTGGGGTAGGGGTAATATTAGGAATTAATAAATTGGGTGCAATTTTGTAAGATGTTGCATACCATGAATGAATGTCCATAATTGAGTCAATTATGGACATTGTTAAAAATTAGAAGTAATTAATAATTCAAGTAGGGAATTATTAAAATTGGGGGGAAAGTGGATTATTATTAATAATCAATGCTTAGGACACGAGGTTGGACCCGTTTGTGATGTAAACCTGCCCGGACCCGCCCGGCAAATCCAGTAGTCACAAATGTCGGCCCAATGTGAGAGGTCCTAGGCCCAAACTAAAGCATAACAGTTGTAAAGACACGAGGTTAGACTCTTTTATGGTGTAAGACTGCCCGGACCCGCCCGGCAAATCCAGCTGCCATAAATGCCAGTCTAATGTGAGAGGTCTTTATGAGGTTATGGCCTTAATGAACTAAGAAATACTTAACCAGATAATCATGTAAGGTGGGACATGGGGGTTAAGTAGGTGCCTTGGGTGGCATGAGGAATCTGGTGGTTGCCTTTAGAGGCATTTGAAATACGATTAGACTTAACCAAACACACATGTAAATGAACATGACTAAGTGGGTTAAGTGGGATGGACTAATGGGGACAAGCTTAGGTGGAATGCTTGTGGTAAATAGTGGGGGTCCATTTCAACCAGTATCCCAAAACGTATCTTTGTGGGCTCGACCCAAGTCGAGGACGGGACACGCATACTGGGTTTGACTATAAGAGGCCAAAACAGGGAGCGGTGGCAACGCAAGTCCAACGGGTTTCATATGCGTGTGTGGACCCGGGCTGGTAGGCAAGACGTTGTTGCATCGTGTAGGTATAAGCCGTGCATGTCCGTTGTATCAGGTTGCCACTTTAGGGGAGTGATACACCCCACTATGGGGCCAGCACGGGTATCTACGAGTTAGGGAGGCGATCGAATAATGGGAAGTAGGGTACACCTAGTGGAGATAGGGGCAGGCGACACCTATGTAGTCAGCTAGGGGTACGTAAAGCCGTTGGGAAAGTTTCTAAGTGAAGCTAAGTGGGATGAATCTTTAGGGTGACTGGTGTGGTGCAGTATAGTGTTTATCCTTTAGTATTTAGGAGCGCCTATAACGTTGCCTTTAGCGATTGTCTATGTCCTTAATCTGCTCTTCATAGACATTTTCTTGTTTTCCAGCTTATGCCTTAGTCCAGTTATTTTGGTAATAGTATTGTAGAATTATCATATTCACCAACAAAAGAAGAGAATTAGAGAGAGAGTTCTTTGGTTTGATTTGTTTTGTTGAGTAGAATTTAGTTGTAGTAGATTAGGCTTCCTCTTCTTAGTTTGTGACGGCTACGCTGAACTCCATGGCAGCAGCATGACGGTAGCTTCTCTAATTTTACAAGTGATTTAGGTCTAGGGTCTACCCACTTATTTATAAATTTTAGAATTCATTTAGGCCATTAGATTTAACCTAGAAATAACCGCAGCCGTTCAGACAAGATGGGGTTTATCTTGTTGACTCATCAATGAGTCAGAAGTGACTCAGCAAACACTCAGCAATATATATATATATATATATATATATATATATATATTCTACAATGTACACATTAGATACATCCCCCCCCCTTTTACACACTTATTATTGTTTTTATATACATATTAGATACATCCCCTCTCTTACACACTTATTAATATTTTAGCAACTTTAGTGTTAATAGAAAATTCGGGGTGTTACAGAAGAATAGGTTGGAGGGATCCAACCGGATTCCTTAGAATATTTTATATGTTGTTTATTTTTATATCGTTTACACATGAACTGTTTGAAACCCCAAATTGACATTTAAACCTGTTCAGATAGTGATGGTTGAATGGACGTTAATTATTGTTGTGATTTTAATCAATCGAGAGTATTGATTAAGTGGTTGGCAGTGAGGGCCTAAAATGTAATGTTTTAAGACGTCGTTCTACCGTTAGGCGAATTGACATAGTTTATAGTTATAACTTTATTTTATAACTAGATTAAAGTTTTCGAGTTTATTTATTTAAATGAGAAAAGGTTTATAAATATATTTATTTGTTAGAAGCATGTTTTAATAAAAAATTATTAAATATTTATAACTAGGATTTTTATGTCGTTAACGAGATTTGTGAACTAAGTAAAAAAACTAACCTACGAGTTAGTGGAATGGGATAATTGTTTTATAAACAATTAAGTGATGTTTTAAAAATTAATTAAGTTATTTAATTAATTTGAGGGGAAAATGGAAACCAGTTAGCAATTAACTGATATGTATGGTTGGCGAAAAATTAACCGTTCTAATTGGAAATGGACAACTAGATCAATTTGATCTAACTTAATCAAATCAATAAGTTTGATTGAATGTTCATTAAAATTTAACAAATAAAGTTAAATGTTAGTTAATCGTCGATTAACTATATTTTATAGTAATTATCGAATTGTTTAATGTTAAATAAAGTTATTTATTATTTAATAAGCTTTTAAAATTACAATTATTCTATTTTGTAGTTAATATCAAAGTTGACTATTTTTATATAGTTGATGTTAAAGTTAACTACTATTTTAATTAATAATAATTAAAGCGAATACTTATAATTGAAATTCAATTAAAAAGTGGTCAGGTGGTGATAAGATTTGATTAGGTATAATACTTGTTTTATAAAAGGATCTTGTTGCAAATTCTAGAATTTTATAAACGTAGATTATAACAGACTCTCGAGCTATGTTAATATTGAAAACAAGCTTTGAACATAACTAAAGCAATGCCTTTTAATTGGAATGAAACGGAGAAGTGATTAATTGGCGATAGGGCTGATCAAAACCTAATAAGGGTTTATACAAGGATTTAAATCTGAGTTTACAAACGAAGTTTGTAAAAGGGGTTTATAAGCTAAAATGCGACATTGCAACAAAGTTTATTTAGTAGAAATGAGGGTGACTATAATAGGAAGATTAAATGGATTCGAGCAAAGGAATATTGGTTAGTTTAATGGCATAAGGGGAGAGATTATAAGGAATTACAAATATAGGTTTATAAAAATCATATTGGAATTGAATAGTAAATAAGATTTGGGAAGTTACTCGACTAAGTAAAAAGAATCAACTTGTAAAGTGGATTTTCAAATAAAAGGAAAAGGTTTATGAAACCATAATAGATGTAAATGGAAATTGTATAACAGGTGTGTAAGTGGCAAACTTCTATTATCTTAAGATAAGAGCGTCGTCGGTCAAGGTCTGAGAGGTAATTAGAATACCCCAACTTGAACGATTTTGTTGTTATCGAGAGATATTATTAGTTGTATGCTAGGGAAGTGATTATCGAGTTAGTTATGATTAATAATCATTTATTTAAATAACCATTTAAACAAATTAACTATGTTAGTTCCGTTAATCGGAAAGTTAACTACTTTTATTGAATAACAAGTAAAGCGAGTGTTTGATTACCGGAATTTCTTTATTTAAAACGAAATAAAGGATTATAGGAATAATTTTAAGTTTAATTCAAATTATATAAACAAAGTGGTAAAAAGGGTTTTACTAAGGCAATGACTTTAAAAATAGCGATCACTTAAGAGTTGGGTAAATTGAAATGTTTTAATTGAAATAAGGGGGATTTGGTAGTTAAATCTATGTCATTTGTTTAAATAGAAATATAGTGATATTTCCAACAATAAAGGAAATGGAAGGGGGATTTATAAACTATTGTAAAAATTTCAAATATAAGAAAGTATGGAAGTGTTTTTGAGAATGCAAATGATGTACCAAGATAAAAGGTTATTTAAAAGAAGATTTATGAATATGATAATATTTCCTGACAAAGGAAATAAAAAGGAGAGTTGGTAAATATGTTATGCCTAGGAAAGTATCGGTTAATAAAACCACGGGAGATTTGTTAAGATAAAAATTTATAGATCGATTTTAAGAATCGATAAAATGGTTAAATGATATATGTTAATATAAAGACCCGCGCTGCCAACATGCTTAACAGTATTGTTATGATTTGATAATTAAATAACCGAATATCAAATGGATATTGATTTTAGACCTTTTTGACGTGTGGTTTCGAAGAGACCGGGATGGGAACTAGACCCAAAACCACTTTGTAACACCCCAAATTTTTTAATAATCGAATTAACTAAATTAAAGAATAAATGTTTAGCATTGTTCTAAGGTTTGTAAGCAAAAGACTTAGTAGCTCATTTGGTTGGAACATGTGACTTGCATACAAGATGTACAGAGTTCGATTCCCGCCAATGCCATATTTTTGTTTTAAGGGAATGGCTAAAAAGCGGCTTAGTGTGAACGCAGTTAAAAAAGTAGTTTAGTGTGAAAATGGTTAATTAGGAAGATAGAAATATATATAGATATATTTATAAAAATAAAATAAAATTCAACCTAAAATTTAAGAAAAAAATTCAAAACAGTGGAAGCGGGAAGGCAAAACACCAAACCTAGTGGGACTCGGGTCGACACAAGGGTCGACTCAGGAGGTTTGGAATTGGTCCCGTCAGCGCTAAATGGTCTATGACGAAATTTTATGTTTTAGGGCTAAGGTGGCGATTTCTGGTTGGTTTGTTGACATCATTTTTTGGTTTCTAAGCCCTAGATAGATCCTAGAGTGATCCGATGGCTTAAATTAATTCAAAGCTCTATAAAAAGACCCATAGACTCAAACCCTAAATCAGAATTAAAACAAAAACTATGGTCGTGCTTGCTATCGTCTTGAACCCTAGAGTAGCCGCCACCAATTAGAGAGGAAGAACAGCAAATCAAATCAGTTCTATTCAACCCTAACAACGAATCTTCTTCAAAGTAAAGCTAATTCAACTACAACAAAGGGACTCTAATAAATTCCAGAACTTCGTTGAATAGTGAGTTCGATCACTTTAACAAAATAATTTCTAAATTAATTATGATGTGATATACGTTGGATTATAAGTTGTGCTTGTTAATCTAATTCATATGTTTAATCATGTATGCTAATTTTATTCATATTATATGATGTTATGCAAGTTTTATATATGATGTTATGCAAGTTTCATGTATGATGTTATGCAAGATTAATATGATTATGCAAGTTAATATGATTATGCAAGTTTCATATATGATGTTATGCAAGTTAATATGGTTATGCAAGTTTCATATATGATGTTATGCAAGTTAATATGATTATGCAAGTTTCATATATGATGTTATGCAAGTTAATATGATTATGCAAGTTGTACATATGATGTTATGCAAGTTAATAGGATCACGCAAGTTATATGCGAGCTATATGATGTTATGTAAGTTTGGACCTAAAATATATGCTAGTAGTTCATGATGTTAACTTGTGTCAATGAATCCCTTTTTATAATCCAATCACCTAGGTTTATAACATCAGTTTTTATGCGAATATAGATGTGGAACATATGCTAGTTCGTATAAGTATTATATTCATATGCAAGTTTAAGTGATAATTGGATTCACATATATACAAGTTCACACCTTTAAAGTTTAGATCCATATTCAAGTTGACATTATTATGTTGAAACTATGACATGCATAGTTATGCAAGTTTACACCTTTATGTGGATCCATAGTTTACCCAGGTTAACACCTTTTATTGGATCCATAGTTATGCAAGATGACACCTTTATGTTTAGGTTGCCGACATACATAGTTTATGTAAGTTTGTGATAATTACCTAGGCTAGTTGGGTGTAAAACTATGTTCATACATGCAAGTTCACACCTTTTAGATCTATGATTTTTGGATCCTTGATAATACAAAGACTATGCAAGTATGTTGTAATTCTTAATTGCAAGTTAGATGCAAATTAGATCTATTATTGTGTGTATGTGACTTTGTGACGTTTATTCCCTTTTTTTAAGTATTAGACTATTTTCTAGTCTAATATGTATATGTCATGTTAAGCGAACGAATGACAGGGGTACGACGGGGATAATAGTGGATACACACATATTGTGAATTTGGCATGTAATGGACTAAAAAGGCATGTAATTAATTTTAAGGAATAAAATTAATTAGTGATGAAATTGGTATAACTTATATACCATAAATAGATGAGCATAATTTAGGTGATAAATTATGGACATAAATAAATATGGAAATTTGAATAGGGAAAGTAATTCAAATTTGTGGAAAATTAATTATGTATAATTATTTTCCTAAGACACGAGGTTGGACTCATTTGTGGTGTAAGACTGTCCGGACCCGCCTGACAAATCCAGTAGCCACAAATGGTAGCCCAATGTGAGAGGTCAAAGGCCCAAACTAAATGTGTAACAATTGTATGGACACGATGTTAGGCTCGTTTGTGGTGTAAGACTGCCCGGACCCGCCCGGCAAATCCAGCAGCCACAAATGCCAGTCTAATGTGAGAGGTCCTGCAGGGGTCACGGTAGTAATAAATTAAGAAACACTTAACCAAAGTAAAACATTTGGTGGTACATGGGGGTTAAGTGGGTGCCTTGGGTGGCATGAGGAAATACGATTAGTAACACTTGACCAAGGTAAAACATGTAAGTGGGACATAGGGGCTAAGTGGGTGCCTTGGGTGGCATGTGGAATTACTAATAGAAACCATTAACGAAATTTAAAACATGTAAGTGGACATGAAGGGGGTTAAGTGGGATGTACTAGAGGGGACCAAGCCTAGGTGGAAAGCTTGTGTCAAGCATGGGGGGCCCTTTTCAGTCCAGTAGCCCATTAAGTATCTTTGTGAGCTCGACCCAAGTCGAGGACAGGACACGCCTATTGGGTCTGATTGTTAGAGGCCAAAACGGGTTAGCGGTGGCAACGCAAGTCCAACGGGGTCACGTGTGTGCGTGGGTCCGGGCTGGTAGGTAAGACGTTGTTGCATCGTGTAGTTATAAGCCGTGCATTCCTTGCGTGGTATAAGTTTGCCATATTGGGGAGTGATACACCCCACTACGGGACCTGCATGGGTATCTATGAGTTAGGGAGTCGATCGAATGGGGTAGGGTAGTGGGTACACCTAGTGTAGATAGGAGCAGATGGCACCTATTTAGTCAGCTAGGGGTACACGAAGCTACCACTATTATTAATAATTATTAAAGGGGTAAACCTAGTGGAGATAGGATCAGGCGGCACCTATGACGTCAGCTAGAAGTACATGGAATTACCATTATTACTTATTGAAGGGGTACATCTAGTGGGGAAAGGTACACGCAGGGTACCTATGATAGCAACTAGAGATATACAGTCAAACATGGAGGATAGTGGGTACATCTAGAAGTACACGAAGCTATCATCTTTCTATTTAGCCAAGAGGGTTCAAATTTCTAGGGTGACTAGTAGGGGAGCAATTATTGCTAGTACAGTATAGTACGGTACAGTACGGTAGAGTATAGTAATTATCCTATATTGATTAGGAAGTGCCATTAATGTTATCTCTGTTTCTCTTGATTGCCTTGCCATACCCATGTGGTTCACACAGTCATTACCTTATTATCCAGCTTATATCTTATCATATTGCTTTAATAATTATGTTGTTAGAGTTATCGGACTCGCCAGACTTTATGTCTGACCCCCTTTGTTTTCACCTCTTTTCTTCCTTCCTCCCCCCCCCCCTCCAAGTTCTAAGGGTGGGACTAGTACTAGTGGAGCTTGATTAGGATCTCTCTGGGAGCACTTGGATTTGGATTTCTGAAGTAAAGTTCACCCTATCATTTTCTTTATGGCTATTTGTAGTAGTGGGATTATGTACTTTGTTTTATCAAGATGGATATTATGTACTTGACTTTGGTTTATGGTTTTTGATGATGTAACCAAACGTATTTACCTTCTGCTGCAATAAATAAAGTTTTAAATTTTCAAGTACTGCTTTATATCTGTCTTGTTGCAATTTTCTGTTCTATATTCACTTAAAATGCTCCATGGAAGTTAATGCATTCCCTTTGCGAGCGACATTATTGGACGTGAGGTGTTACACGTGGTATCAGAGCTGAAGGTTACCAGAACAGATAAGATATTTTGAAAAACTATTTTTCAAAAGCATTTTTATAAAGAATACTTTTAAAAATATGTTTGTAGAAGAGTATTTTTGAAAGAAAGGTTTATTTTAAGAACATAATCCCCAAGAGCCATATATCCTTCTTTCGATTCTCCGTTTTGAATCTCTTCCTCTTTCTCTTTTTGAGTTCCCCGCCCTCTACGTATAGATGCTTTTTCTAAGATAAATAAGGACTTCCGTACGAAGGACGGAAAACCACTTCAAGGGACTTAGACGTTTGTCGGGTTAGAAGTTAGTCCAAGGAAGTGGAGGGCTTGCTGGTACCTTTAAGATAGACGACGGGAGGAAGGTTCAAATAGCTGTTTGGTTAACAAAGGACAAAACCTCATCTTGGTGGGTGGTCACGAACAGAGAATGTGAAGAAGAAGGCTAGTTGTTTTGGGGAAATAGGACACCTTAGGATTGTCCAAAGAGGCAAGGACAAAGTATAGGATCTTCTGGAGGGTAGTTGTATTCCCTCACGGCTGGTATATCGGATGGGGGTAGGACCGTCTAGGTTGAAATTTGGTTTTCTTTATCATCCTGTTTGAATTTTGTTGATTCTGGCGCTTCATACTCGTTAGTATCTGCTTCGTTAGTTGAAATACTGCACCTAAATACTAGTCTAGTTAAGGATCCCATCCTAGTCTCAAATCCTGTTGGTGGTTCGGCTGATCCTTCAATGGTTTGTTGGGATTTAAGAGTGTTTATCTTGGGCGTTGGATTTGAATGCAATGCCTTCGTCCTTGGTTTCACGGGCTATAGTTTGATTCTAGGGGTGGACTGGCTAGCCAGGCGGGGTGCCATCCTAGATTGTGAAAGGAGGGTAGTTAGACTATTGATTCGTTATGGAAAGACCCTCATATTTCTCGTGACCCTAGGGGTTCAGTGATGCTTAGCTACCTAGAATCTTCTGACACATCCAATGATGATTGGGAGTCTGTTTGTGTGGTCCGTGAGTATGGAGAAGTCTTTGATAAAGTGCGGGGCTTACCCAGAGGCGCGAAAAAAGTTTTCGTATGTGCTTAATAGATTAAGCAAAGCCAGTTATGTGATCAGCGGTGGTTTTGGAGCAAGACTGGCAAGGACAGCCAGAGTTAGTCAAGTGCTCAATTGGTTGGCCGTCTTACTAGTATCATCTCACGTAGGTCGTCTGAATTCGAAGGAGGTATCCCTTGGGTGTTTGTCTGATATTGGTTTAGGCCTTTGGGGCTTGCACCTGGGGGATGACGAATTCGACTAGGATGGTCTATGTGAGAGATGGATAGTTGGGACGATTTTGAATGGGATAATATCCTGGTTTTCTTTAGAAGTAGATAAGAGGGGAAAGCTTAGGGACCTTACAAGCGCACCAACTTAAAGCTAAGTTCTCCAAAATACCATTTTTGGAGGAAAGAAGTAAGGATTTTAGGGCATGTGGTCTCTAGGGAAGGGTGATATGTTATGGTGCAAGATAGTCGAAAGTCCATGAGAAGAATTACCCTACCGACGACTAAGAATTGGCTGCCATTGTTTTTGCGCTCAAGTCTTGGCGTCATTATTTGCTTGGTGAGAAGTTTGAGTTGCTTGCAGACCATAAGTCGCTAAAGTACTTGTTGTCTCAGAAAGATCTAAACCTGAGGCAACAAATGTGGATGGAGTTCTTGGCGTCCTACGATTTCGAGATAGCATATACCCCTGACAAGGGTAACGTTGTGGCGGATTCCTTGAGTAGGAAAAATTTGACATTGAGTCCTTTGTTTGTCGAGCGACGTAGCTTAGAGTTTATCTCTACCTTTGACTTTAGACCATCCATTGATCTTGTACCCAGTTTGCTAGCGTCCTTGAGGTCATACCTACGCTTTTGGGACGGGTTGGAGAGGCACAGCGTGATGACCCACAGTTGATGGAGTTAGTAGAGAAGCTCATAAGAGGGGAGTCATCAAGCCACCTAAGTAGGTATACCCTAGATTATAAGGGTTGGTTGCGTAGGGACAGTAGACTTTGTGTATCACGGGATGAGAGCTTGAGGAAGGCTATTCTTGATGATGCACATCGTTCAAAGATGACCATTCATCCCGGCGGGGACAAGATGTACAAAGACATGAAGCGAGTTTTCTTTTGGGCCGGTATGAAGAGGGATGTGTCAGAGTTTGTCGCTAAATGGTTGGTGTGCCAACAAGTAAAAGCAGAGCAAAAGAAGCCCGATGGATTACTACACCCATTGGAGGTCCCACAATGGAAGTGGGAAAGCGTCTCGATGGATTTTGTTGACGGATTACCGTGATTGAGGAAGGGTAACACGGGGATCGGGGTCATGGTAGAGAGACTTACTAAGAGCACCCATTTCATTCCCGTGAAGAGTAAGAGGACTGCTCCATGGTTAGCCTCCGTATACATTCGAGAAATAGTTCATTTGCACGGTGTTCCTTCTAGCATAGTGAGCGACCGCGATCCTATCTTTACTAGCGAATTTTGGAAGAGCTTGCAAGAGGCGGTAGGGAATCAATTATGTTTGAGCACCGCATATCATCCTCAGACGGATGGCTAGACCGAGAGGATGAATCGTATTTTAGAGGATCTATTGAGGTTGTGTGTCTTAGATTTCGGAGGTACATGGGAGGAACATCTTCCATTGGTGGAGTTCGCATATAATAACAGCTTTCGGTCTAGCATTGGCATGGCACCATTCGAGGCTCTTTATGGACGGCCGTGTCGTTCGCCTACATGTTGGTGAGAGTCTACAGATAAGATCTTACATGGGCCCGATATGATTAGAGAGACTTCGGAAAAGATCGATTTGATTTGAAGGAGGATGAAGACGGCGCAAGATAGGCAGAAATCTTATCCGGACAAGAGGAGGATAGATCTTTAGTTTGATATTGGGGACATGGTCTTTGTCAAGGTGTCTCCATTACGGAACTTCGTTCGCTTTGGGTCCGTTGGGAAGTTAGCACCAAGGTTCGTAGGGCCGTTTCCTATTAAGGAGAGGATTGGGCTGATGGCGTACAGATTGGAGTTGCCCGAGAGACTTAGTGGCGTAGACGATGTATTCAATGTGTCACATTTGAGGAAGTGCTTGCACGAGACCATGGAAGTGGTAGAGCCGAGCTTGCTTAGAGAGGTGGAGATAGAGCGTGATGCAACGATTCGGCGAGGTCCTACGTGCATTCTTGGGTCGGAGGTTAAGAAGTTGAGGAATCGAGAGGTCAGTCTTGTCAAAGTGCAATGGGGAGATGATGAAAGCAATGCTACTTGGGAGACGGAAGAGAAGATGCATTCATTATACCCTTTTCTTTTCGAGGGTATGTCTTTTAGTTTCTCCCTTTATCGCTTACCTTATACTTATCTTATCTTTAGTATGTCCTCTCGTTAGTACCTTTGACCTTTAGATAGGGTAGTCCTATGATTGAAACATTTGTTTGAGACATTTTATGTATGATAGATGCATGTGGATGTAAGTGTTTGCTAGTGGTTGCTTGTGGATGCATATACACACACTTTAGGCACTAGATCGGCTCAGTCACTTCATATTGCGTATTGCATATAAATGTGTGTGCATATTTAAGCTAATGGATGTATAATGGTTGTGCTATCATATGGAAGTTGCATTTTGGTGAATGGTTGTGCACACATGTAGAAATAATATGTATCGATATGGTTCTTTCGCATACATAATGGATGCATGGAGCTATCTTGGTTTGCATTAAGGAGGTCAACTGAATCAGTAGACCGCCTGATTTTGCATTAGATAAGGAACATATACACGCACTTTTTGCATATGTTCATACAACATTAGAAATTCTATAAGGACAATGGATGCCTGTGTTTGATGGTTGAGTAGATGGTTGTTTGGATGTTAGGATATGCATTCTCCTTAACTTGGAGATTTCGGGGGCAAAATCCTTTAATGAGGGGAGAATGTAACACCCCGGATTTTTGAATAATCGAATTAACTAAACTAAAGAATAAATCTTTAGCATTGTTCTAAGGTTTGTAAGCAAAAGACTTAGTAGCTCATTTGGTTGGAACATGTGACTTGCATACAAGAGGTACAGAGTTCGATCCCCGCCAATGCCATATTTTTTATTTAGGGGAATGGCTAAAAAGCGGCTTAGTGTGAACGCAGTTCAAAAAGTAGTTTAGTGTGAAAATGGTTAATTAGGAAGATAGAAATATATATAGATATATTTTTAAAAATAAAATAAAATTCAACCTAAAATTTAAGAAAAAAATTCAAAACAGCGGAAGCGGGAAGGCAAAACACCAAACCGACCAATTGTATGGGTCGACCCGAGACCCGCTGGGTCGACCCCAGACCCGCTGGGTCGACCCCAGGGTCGACTCAGGAGGTTTGGAATTGGTCCCGTCGGCCCTAAATGGTCTATGACGAAATTTTATGTTTTAGGGCTTAGGTGGCGATTTATGTTTGGTATGTTGACATCATTTCTTGGTTTCTAAGGCCTAGATGGATCCTAGAGTGATCCGTTGGCTTAAATTAATTCAAAGCTCTCTAAAAAAACCATAGACTCAAACCCTAAATCAGAATTAAAACTAAAACTATGGCCGTCATGCTGTCGTCTTGAACCCTAGAGTAGCCGCCACCAATTAGAGAGGAAGAATATCAAATCAAATCAGTTATACTCAACCCTAACAACGAATCTTCTTCAAAGGAAAGCTAATTCAACTACAACAAAGGGACGCTAATAAATTCCAGAACTTCATTGAATAGTGAGTTCGATCACTTTAACAAAATAATTGCTAAATTAATTATGATGTGATATACGTTGGATTATAAGTTGTGGTTGTGAATCTAATTCATATGTTTAATCATGTATGTTAACTTGATTCATATTATATGATGTTATGCAAGTTTTATATATGATATTATGCAAGTTTCATGTATGATGTTATGCAAGATTAATATGATTATGCAAGTTAATATGATTATGCAAGTTTCATATATGATGTTATGCAAGTTAATATGATTATGCAAGTTTCATATATGATGTTATGCAAGTTAATATGATTATGCAAGTTTCATATATGATGTTATGCAAGTTAATATGATTATGCAAGTTGTACATATGATATTATGCAAGTTAATAGGTTCACGCAAGTTGTATGCGAGCTATATGATGTTATTTAAGTTTGGACCTAAAATATATGCTAGGAGTTCATGATGTTAACTTGTGTCAATGAATCCCTTTTATAATCCAATCACCTAGGTTTATAACATCAGTTTTTATGCGAATATAGATGTGGAACATATGCTAGTTCGTATAAGTATTATGTTCATATGCAAGTTTAAGTGATAATTGGATTCACATATATACAAGTTCACACCTTTAAAGTTTAGATCCATATTCAAGTTGGCATTTTTACGTTGAAACTATGACATGCATAGTTATGCAAGTTTACACCATTATGTGGATCCATAGTTTACCCATGTTAACACCTTTTATTGGATCCATAGTTGTGCAAGATGACACCTTTATGTTTAGGTTGACGACATACATAGTTTATGTAAATTTGTGATAATTACCTAGGCTAGTTGGGTGTAAAACTATGTTCATACATGCAAGTTCACACCTTTTAGATCTATGATTTTTGGATCCTTGATAATACAAAAACTATGCAAGTATGTTTTAATTCTTAATTGCAAGTTAGATGCAAATTAGATCTATTATTGTGTGTATGTGACTTTGTGATGTTTATTCCCTTCTTTTAAGTATTAGACTATTTGCTAGTCTAATATGTATATGTCATGTTAAGCGAACGAATGACGGGGGTACGATGGGGATAATAGTGGATACACACATATTGTGAATTTGGCATGTAATGGCCTAAAAATGCATGTAATTAATTTTAAGGAATAAAATTAATTAGTGATGAAATTGGTATAATTTATTTACATAAATAGATGAGCATAATTTAGGTGATAAATTATGAACATAAATAAATATGGAAATTTGAATACGGAAAGTAATTCAGATTTGGGGAAAATTAATTATGTATAATTAATTGCCTAAGACACGAGGTTGGACTCATTTGTGTTGTAAGACTGCCCGGACCCGCCCGGCAAATCCAGCAGCCACAAATGGTATCCCAATGTGAGAGGTCAAAGGCCCAAACTAAATGCGTAACAATTGTATGGACACGAGGTTAGGATCGTTTGTGGTGTAAGACTGCCTGGACCCGCCCGGCAAATCCAGCAGCCACAAATGCCAGTCTAATGTGAGAGGTCCTACAGGGGTTACGGTAGTAATAAATTAAGAAACACTTAACCAAAGTAAAACATGTGGTGGGACATGGGGGTTAAGTGGGTGCCTTGGGTGGCATGAAAAAATACGATTAGTAACACTTAACCAAGGTAAAACATGTAAGTGGGACATAAGGGTTAAGTGGGTGCCTTGGGTGGCATGTGGAATTACTAATAGAAACCCTTAACCAAATTTAAAACATGTAAGTGGACATAAAGGGGGTTAAGTGGGATGTACTAGAGGGGACCAAGCCTAGGTGGAAAGCTTGTGTCAAGCATGGGGGGGGCCTTTTCAGTCCAGTAGCCCATTAAGTATCTTTGTGAGCTCGACCCAAGTCGAGGACGGGACACGCCTACTGAGTCTGATTGTTAGAGGCCAAAACGGGTTAGCGGTGGCAACGCAAGTCCAACGAGGTCACGTGCGTGCGTGGTTCCGGGCTGGTAGGTAAGACGTTGTTGCATCGTGTAGTTATAAGCCGTGCATTCCTTACATGGTATAAGGTTGTCATATTGGGGAGTGATACACCCCACTGTGGGACCTACACGGGTATCTACGAGTTAGGGAGCCGATCGAATGGGGCAGGGTAGTCGGTACACCTAGTGGAGATAGGAGCAGACGGCACCTATGCAGTCAGCTAGGGGTACACGAAGCTACCACTATTATTAACAATTATTAAGGGGGTACACCAAGTGGAGATAGGAGTAGGCAGCACCTATGACGTCAACTAGGAGTACATGGAATTACCTTTATTACTGATTGAAGGAGTACATCTAGTGGGGTCAGGTACACGCTGGGTACCTATGATAGCAACTAGAGATATACACTCAAACATGGAGGATAATGGATACATCTAGTAGTACACGAAGCTATCATCATTCTATTTAGCCAAGAGGGATCAAATTTCTAGAGTGACTAGTAGGGGTGCAGTTAGTGTGAGTACAGTACAGTACGGTATAGTATAGTAATTTTCCTATATTGATTAGGAAGTGCCATTAACGTTATCTGTGTTTCTCTTGATTGCCTTGACATACCCATGTGGTTCACACAGTCATTACCTTATTCTCCAGCTTATATCTTATCATATTGCTTTAATAATTATGTTGTTAGAGTGGACTCGCCAGACTTTATGTCTGACCCCCTTTGTTTCCACCTCTTTTCTTCCTTGACCCCCTCCAGGTTCTAAGGGTGGGACTAGAACTAGTGGAGCTTGATTGGGTTCTCTTTAGGAGCACCTGGATTTGGATTGCTGAATTAAAGTTCAGCCTACCATTTTCTTTTTGGCTATTTGTAGTAGTGGGAATATGTACTTTGTTTTATCAAGATGGTTATTATATACTTGACTTTGGTTTATGGTTTTTGATGATGTAACCAAACATATTTACCTCCTGCTGCAATAAATAAAGTTTTAAATTTTCAAGTACTGCTTTATATCTGTCTTGTTGTGATTTTCTGTTCTATATTCACTTAAAATGCTCCATGGAAGTTAATGCATTCCCTTTGCGAGTGACATTAATGGACGTGGGGTGTTACACACTTCGAATCAACTGTGCGAGCGCGACTAACGTGAATGAGATAGAGACTATTTAAAAAACGAAAGAACTACCTAAATCTCTGACTCACGACCAGAGATATATTGTGGTTCCATCGTAGTTAAAATCTATGGATTTGCAAGGACTACTCACTATTGATCTATAGGGTGATTCCTAGGATGCAATAGGAGAGCGCCTTCGGTTCATCCTATTCCTGGATGACTTGTATGGACGAATGTCTGACAGAGTATTTCCAAAGGGATTGCTTACGTTGATTACTTCAAACATACCAAGTTGGTAGCATAGAAGGGAAACTTCTTTAGCCTAACAACTAGAGTATTTTTGTGGGAATTAATTAGTGATTTCTGGAGGATCTGACGATGTGGCATTCAAAGTGGATGAGATATACTATGCTGAAGAATAAGCGTAACCTCTAGCCTCATCAACCGGGAAATGGCACAAAATTGGGTAGGCAGCATGGCTATGTGGGTCGCACCCATTAAAAGGGTGTATCATTATCTGATCTGGAGAAATCAAATGCCTTCGGTTGTCTCTTTTTATTTTATATGTTTGCTATTGGTTCAGTTGGCTGGCCCCCATTCATGGTAATGATATATTCGGTACCCTCAATAGAAATGAGGGACCGGTCATGTGTGAGTCGGGTTGCAAGACATTCTTGTTGAACCCAATGTATTCATCTCCGGAGGTACATTGTCGGAAGGTGGTCCCATACCTTGCCATAGTTGGAACCCATTCTCCGGTAAGAGCCTGCAGTTTTGTTTGTATACTATTATGTAGAGCGTGAGATGCAAGCGTTCCGCTAGATTGATATTTACTTGTGGTTTGATAGACATTATTATAATATCAGATAAGATATTGATTTCAAAAATGTTTTGCATTATAGTAAGGTAAAAATCATCTATGTTTATGTGTGGAATGGTCTTACTATTATTCTTTGATTTCAAAAAGATTTTCAAAGTTAAACAAATTGTTTGTGCTGTGAATTTATCACTGAAAGTATTCGAGACTGACCCGATGAATTTATCTTTACTTCAAATGTGCTCGGGTCAGGCCGAGTATATTTACAGTTTAGGGTTTCACTTGAGTTCGGGAGCTAGAAGCAGGAGGCTTCACCATTAGATATATAAAGTGTATTTCCGCTGTGACAGATATATGTTGTACTCTGATGATTGGTATGAATATACAGTTTTCTTTTGTATAAAGAAATTTGATATATTATATTTATTATTTCTGCTGTGAGATTCTGATGCATTCTTCTTTATCTTCTATTCTAATATTTCTTTCTTTCTTTTCTTATCCACTGTTTTCTTTCTAATAATTATCTAGTGTTTTCGATGCTTGAGTAATCGACATGGTGATTTTATGTCAATTTTCGAGATTGAAAATCCTTGGGTCGTTACATTGCTGAGGAATTTGGAAGATATAAATATTGTTACTCCTGTTAGTCCAAAAATGGCCTCTAACACCCAAATTAGCTACGAATTCAATGAAATAGAATCAAAAAGCAACAAAGAACACGCAATTTATAGTGGTTCGACGTTATCGAGCCTACGTCCACTCTGTTTTCTTTTAATTGATGATTTGAATACAAATACAGCAATGATTCTCAATCAACTTCACAATTACAATGCATAAACTCACTCAAATCTCTCCAAAATAAACTTTAAGAGATGATTTTGATCTGAATGTAGCTATGAAATTAGGCTATGGAGGAAGTTAGAACTGAGAATTTGCTAAAAGATCCCTTCCAATGTCTCCAGATGGTGTAGTTATAGGTGAAAAATCTCTTCGAAGTGGCTCCGGTTCGGAATTGCGTGGCACCTATCACATACGAGTCGGGTTCGGAGGCTCCCAGATGATGACAGCGCATTGATTTAGTGGGATATCGTGGGAGAAATAGTCATGCTTGGTCCGAGTCTTCAGGGAGCGTGCATAGCAACGGTCACATTCTCAGAGAAAGCGGTTCGGATCGGCTGCCTCCGATCCGATCCGATGAAGCCATCTGTTGTTTTCTGATGTTGCTGCCACACTCCTCAGATCCGACCCGCCGAGGACATTTGTTGTTTTCTGATGTTGCTGACACGTCTCTCCAATCCGAACCAATGAGGTCACTTGCTATCCTTTAGTATTGCTGACGTATTACCGATCCGATCCAATGTGATTTCTGCGTTCTTGATCTTTACTCACCTCCTGCGCTATCTTCCTCCGATCCGAACCAATTAGAGTCTTTCTCACTATTTGCTCTTTGTGTAGCCTAGTTCACAAAGTAGGCTAACATTTTGCCCCCTCGAAGTACACTCTTATTTAGGATAAAGTGTGCTTCGAAGCAATTTTCAAAACATTCTTTGAATTAGAATTATTGAATGAGCACTTCCATTTGCTTGTAGTGTCGCTTCATAAAGTCGTGGCTTTTACTGCTTATATACATCCACAATCCATATGAATCACTTTCTTCATTTTCAAACGACTTCGACAGCTCCTTTTTAATGTCTAATGATTCTTTCAGGTGAGCTTCTTCTTTTTCCTTTCACTTTTTTTTTAAATTCTTCCTGTGTGGCAAATCTGTGTATATGATCCCCTTCGGTTCGGATCCCGATCCAAGTGGGTTTCCTTCAGTAGCACATTCGGATGGGCCTTCCAATATTACTACACCATGGACTAACATGCCAGAATTCCTTCGTGGGCTCGACTCCCGGTCTGAATGGAGTGAAGTAGGCTAGGAATACGAGTGGACACCTTGGTTTCATATAAATCCGCCTCCTGCCTTCTTCCTCTTCTCTTTTTTATTTGCTCTCGTCCAAGCAACTTAGTATCAAAACCCTAGAACTTCAGAAAAAACTCTGAAATTACTTCGTTCTTCCTTAAATTCAATAACTCGGTAGGTCAAAAGCTTCGATTGCTTTACCGTAATCGATTTCGATTTAGATTTGTGGTAAAACTTGATGATTCGAACATGGTGCGCGTTTAATTCCAACGCCGCTACCCTCTCCCTCTTCGTCGTCGTCGTTGGTGGATCTTGTCACCACCTCGAGGCATTGAGAGGAAGAATTCGGGTTTTACAGTATATTTGAGTACGTAAGTGCTTGGACTTAGTAGGAATTTGTCAAATTGAGTTGGGTTCGGTACTGGTTAGGCGAGGTGGAAGATGAAGGAGATGAAGGAGAGGAAATGAACTAGGATCGGTTCGGGTAAAGAAGTGTTGGAGTGAGGGAAAGGGAAAGGTGCACATAAGACCGGATCGGGTCGAAGCAGAAAAAGGCAAAAGAAAGAAACAAAACCCATCTGATCGGATCAGATGGTATTTACAAGGCCGGGTCGGGTCGGAGTAGAAAAAGGCAAAAATAAAGGGAAAACAAAACTTACCTGTTCGGATCGGATGGGAATAAGGGAGAAACAGAAGAAGGATTACGCAAGCTGATCCGATCCGCTCCGAAAGCCTACATTCGAGCCGATCTGGTTTAACTCACTAGGTAGGAGGTCCTCTTCCGATCGAAACATGACTTTGCCCTCCGACCCGATCCCAATACAGATATCCGAGCCGAACAGAAACAGCCTAACTTTATGTGCAAGAATTTTTTCAACTATCTTAATCAATGTTTGACATAGCCTTCAACTTGACGAACAGTTAGGATAGCGCCTTTCGAACATGACAAACATCAAGAACTATTCTGACATATTATTACTTCTTTGAATCTTCATATCACGCTTTCATATGTTTGCTTTGCATTTTTGTTAAACGTAGCACACACTTTAGTTCACATACACACATGGGGGACACGAGAAACTTTACTCTAATTCTTGCTATTGTTTCTTCGATAGTCTAGTGATCATGGCCGAAAGATGTTCATCTAGATTGGCAAAGAAGACGGAAGTTGTGGAAATTTCTGAAAAAGTTACCATTGATGACATATCTTCTTCTTCAGACCCTGAATGGGACGACGAGGGCCCAGATTATGAAGTAGGAACGCATAACAGCGAAACGCCTTCCGATAGCGAAGTTTCTCTAGGCTATGAGGAAGAAGGAGGGATTGGAGATTACCGAGCTCCTGACGAATTTGAGTCTTCCATTATCTTGGAGTCACCCATAGACTCTGTTGAATCAACGATGATAGACTTGTCTGCATATGTCTAAAGCACGGGATACTAAAAAGGGATACCCTGGTGCCATCGGAAACCGACCGTCCTCACAATCCCCCAGAAGGATTTATGGCAATTACGCAACTGATGTGCTTGGTCAGGGCTATTCCACTGTTTTCGCCTTTTGTTGTCGACTTTCTAAGACCGATGCGGATTGCCCCTATGCAGCTACATCCCAACTCCTATGCTTACCTATATACCTTATATATAGCATACCGAGAGATTTTAGGTACAGAGCTCACTTTTGACGACGTTCACTTTTTTTTATAATTTCAAGCATCAGACTCCAGAAACTCCTTCCTTATCTTACTTTGAATCAGTCCCGAAAAGGAAAATTATTTCAGCGCCATTCCGCAGCAAGGCCGGCAATTCCAAGCTAGAATGGTTTTATATCAGGCAACAGCCGGGATGTGCCAGGAGATGGACAAAATCAAGTAAAACATTGGTTTTCTAGATCTCAACTCTAAATGTTCACGCGAACACATTAATCCGTTTTCTTTTTGTTTGCAGTTGTTAATCAAAAAAAAATATCGAGCCAAGTGTACTTTGATCGGATTCGTCAGCTCCTCAATGGCGACCAAAAATTTCTAACCATCGATGAAGTCCTTAAGGATGAATACCTTAACCATCACGGGTTATTGTCCATTACCCGTAGCATAGGTCACGGGTCGGGTCCATATTATATATCCCCCCCAGTGGACGTAATTCCAGGAACGAGCGAGAGCTCGAAAAGTCCGAGAATACCTCTTCGAACTTCACCTTCTCCATCTTCAATTCAAGACGATGAGCTGGCCAACATAGACGAAAAACACCGAGAAGGATACATCATCCCTGGGGATGCGATTTCTCCTGAGAAATAGCTATCTCGTAAAGAACTGCCAACAGATGCTTCCCAGGGAGATGCCCCTACTACCGATGATCCTACATTTCAGGGCTAGGAGATCTCCCCCTACCTGAAACTATCTATACTTCAGAGGATTTTAGCACAAATACTTTAGTTTTTACTTCTTCAGAGGAGACTACTCTTGTTAAGGCCAAAGAGCCCACTCACGCTGGCTTAGCTTCGGACTCGGGTTTGTCGGGGGGAACACCGCTTAGGATGCATTTAACACAATAGCACCACACTTAACAACACTTACTTCTCATGAGAATACTGATTCTGAATTCCACTTGCATTGTTGCGCAGGTACAATGTCTCGCCCTTATTATAACGTTAGGAAAATACGTCGCAGCATGACTAGGCCCCCCTCTCATGTCGAGCATGATCGTCATGAAAATCGGGGTAGAGAGGATAGAAGGCCTAATGATTCATATCAGTCGCGGACATCGCGCTCTCGCTCCCCCCATTCAGTCGGATCCAGAACAATACAAAAGCTAGCAGGGTCGCCGGGGAGAAGACACATCGCAGCCAAAAGATCAAACTTCTCCTCAAGACAAACGCAGTAAGGAAAGGAGCCCGCCGAAAGATACCGACTCACGAGGCAAGCATAGGGTTTCTGATAAGCGGCCTAGGAAGGGTGAGGAGGCCATCGTGACTACTAAACATAAGGATACTGAGTTAGCATACTGTGTACCTCCACCATTGGATGTTGAAGCTAAAGCTAAGAGGGCATATCTGGAGAAGAAGTTCCCCAACCACTGCTTTGAAAATCTGACTTTCTTACCTGCTCTCGAGCCTATTTCCTCGAGGTGGGCAGACGAGGCCAAAGCAAAAATTGACGCAGTCGAAAAACAATATTCGGAGATGTTCAAGTATTCACGTAACCTCTCCAATATCATTCGAACTTTAATTATGGATATTGAATCAATGAAAAAGACTGTAGGTGCCGACGCAAAGGCCTTAAAAAACTTGGAGAAGGACCTCGAGGACACACAGGCCCAACTTGTAATTTCTCAACAAGACGCTACCAACTTTAAACAGCAATTTGAAGAGTTACAAAAGCGTTATCATGACTTACTAGAATCTCATAGCCAAGAGCACTTAGAGTTGAAAAAGCAGGCAGAAGATGCCAAGTCGGCTAGCACCAAAATGCAACTTGCTTACAATGCTCTTGGGCGAGAAAAAGCCAAGTTAGCGAGAAAGAACGCTGAATTAGAGAAGAAAAACGCTGACTTGGCTTCCAATTTGATGGAGGCCGAAAAAAGGCTGCCCTAGCGGAGCGTAATGTGGAAAGTGTTATTAAGTCCGCCGAAGAGACCCGCAAGAAGCTGTCAGAGGCCCAAGAGGAAGTGCATGGTTTCGGCGAATTAATGATCAAATTCTTCGCACATATAATTCGTCGTCGGAACATCTCTTGGATTGAAGATTATCCGACTACCTTGGTTCACGTATGGAGCCAAATTATTGAATGGGAGAAAGAGGAACTCAAGGTAGATTCTGTCGATAAAGACAAGCTCATGGAAAAATATACAGGAGATGATGAGCGGCACGTCTGGCCGAGGGGCGTCGCCTCATCGCTGCTGCTATAGAGGAGGAGAAGCGGATGGCCAAACAAAAGTATATCTCCGAGGCTGGTTATTCTTCTATTGCCGCTGAGACTTCTGAAGTTGAGGGTTATGACCCCGAAAACCCGGAAAACACTCAGGCATCTCTTTTATCCCATATACCTAAGACGGCGTCAGAGACGGCAATTGCTCCAGCTGAGAAATCATCGGAAGGAATTTCTACATTTTCACCCCAATTCATCAAAGCCTCTTGCAGTGATGGCTCCTGGATCAAGGTTAGTCATTAAGCTTTCAACTAGATTATTACTGAAGAACTTGCTAAAAAGTCTTCTCTTGATTCCAGCGTTCCGACTCCTGAGAAAAAATCAACTGATTCTAGCACTTCGGCTACAGGGAAGAAAAAGTTGAAACGCATTAAGACTGAGGCTGAAAAGGAAGCTAAGGCTGCTCAGAAAGCTGCCAAAAAATCCATGTCTGATCCAAAGCCCAAATGATGAAGTGCTTCGTTTTATTTTGGCATTTAATTGGTTCGCAATTGTTGCAGGGAGTGCGGCCCTCGCATCTTCTTTTTTTCTTGTTTTCCTTGTACAAACTCACACATTTGTAAATAAAAATAGTTTATTTCCTGCAATGCCTGATAGTTGTTAATTCAGTACTTAAGTTAAAATACAAAAGTATGTCATACTAAATTTATGTAATGAGGTCATGGCGGAGGGGAGTATGTGTGCACATGTATGCCCCCAGTCAATCTTGGATAACTGAGCAAGTACTATTTAAGATTAAATTAAATTAAAAAATCCAAATGTCCCCGATTCTCTGATGGGGCCATAGTCCTTTCGTCATTGATGCCTGCTCTTTCTGGCATCTTTATACTCTCCTGTCTCATATCCAGGTTAGAGTTTTCGTTGAGGTGGTCTCTCATCTGGGTGCACCTTCACGCCTCAGAGTACGTTGTCTTCTCTTCCTTTATACTCTCTCTCTCGATTCTTGAGAGTTAGAGTTAAGAATGTCGTCTTCCCATTCTTCTATGTCTTATCGTACAAATAGTCATTTTGTTTGTTCCTCCAATAGGTCGTCTCCAACTTTCCAAATTTTAAATTAACATTTTGTGTTTCACAGTCATAATAGAATACTTGTTGAAGATATAAATAATGCAGGAAAGTAAATGACACATAATATTTTTATAGTGGTTCGGCTAAGTCATAGCCTACATCCACTTTATAATCTTTTGTTCACATAAACAGACTTTTCAAAGGCAAATCGTTCCTTTTTACATAGCTTATGAAAACAAAGGAAATGACATTTCGTATTTAGCTTATGTATCGTCGTAGGTGCTGAGCGTTCCAGGCTCTGGGAATCTCCTCACCATCCACGGTCGTTAGCTTGAATGCTCCTGTATCAAGCTTCCGTTGGATGGTGTATGGTCCTTCCCATTTTGAACCCAATTGGGTTGAAGGCGGGAATACTCGCTTCAGTACCAGGTCTCCTGGTTCAAAGGTTTTGAGGCGAACCTTCCGGTCATAATAATGTGCTACTTGATGTTGATGTCTTGGGGCACTCAAATCTGCTTCATCTCTTTTTTCTTCAATCATATCAAGAGATTCTAGGAGGAGCGCTTTATTCGTCATCGGGTCATAGTACGCAACTCGATGAGAAGGGACTTCCAATTCTACCGGGATCACTGCTTCAGACACAAAGGAAAGTCAATAGGGAGTATGGCCGGTAGCCATCTTAAAGGTCGTCCTATAGGCCCATAAAGCTAATGGCAACTCATCTACCCATCTGGCTTTGGCTTGCTTCAGCCGCTTTTTTAGAATTAATTTAGTGACTTTATTTACGGCTTCGACCTGTCCATTTTACTGTGGATGAGCTACTACAATGTATCGTTTATCAATCTTATATTTCTGGCAGAAGTTTTTGAATTCAATGCTGTCAAATTGTGTCCCAATATCGGTTATGATGGTCTTCGGAATCCCAAATCGACAAATAATGTTTCTAACCAAAAAACTGATCACCTTACTTGCCGTGATCGTTGTTAGAGGTTCAGCTTCCACCTATTT
This sequence comes from Allium sativum, assembly GCA_030737875.1. Classification (NCBI taxonomy): domain Eukaryota; kingdom Viridiplantae; phylum Streptophyta; class Magnoliopsida; order Asparagales; family Amaryllidaceae; genus Allium; species Allium sativum. The sequence continues at coordinate 751,288,486 of CM060909.1, read as the reverse complement.
TGTGAAGTAGTCCACGGCAACGATCGCGTACTTAGTTCCTCCTCTGGCAATAGGTAGCACTCCAATAATGTCAATCCCCCACATGGCAAACGGCCATGGACTTACCATTGACTTGAGCTGAGTCGGAGGCGCTCTGGGAACTTTGGCATATCTTTGACATCTATCGCAGCGTCGTGAATAAGCAGCCGCATCTTTATTCACGGTAGGCTAGAAATATCTGTACCGTAACACTTTTTTTGCTAAGGTTTGGCCCCCAGTGTGATCTCCACACTCACCTTCATGCACCTCTTGGAGTACACATTTTATGTCATCGTGTGCGATACACCGTAGCAGGGGCATTGAAAACCCTTGACGATAAAGGACATCGTCCTGTAAAACGTATCTTTTGGCCTTACGTCTTACAGCTTGTCTTTCGCTCTTTTTCAACGGAAGGGTTCCATTTTTGAGAAATTTCTCAATTGATGTCATCCAGGATTCTCTTTCTGGTTCAACTTCCAAGGCTAGCTCTACTTCCATTAGGTCGAAACTTAGTGAATCCAACACCTCTATCGGAACCATTTCGGATTCTTTAGGACTACCAGAACATGCTAGCTTCGCCAATTGATCTGCTTTCTGATTTTCCGCTCTTGGAATGTTTGTTATGCTATAATGCTCCAAACCTTCCAACAAATCCTTCTTGAGATAAGTGATGAGTCGAGGTCCTTTAGCAGCAAATTCTTCCCAAACTTGACATACAACTATCTTGGAATCGCAATATATATCTAGTGTCTTCACTCCCAAATCTTTGGCGAGTTTCAGCCCGGCAATCAGGGATTCATACTCGGAGTCGTTGTTAGTAGCAGCAAACTCTAACCGCAATTCATAGTAGATAGATCGTCCTCCAGGAGTTATTAAAATAACTTCGGCGCCGGACTTTCTATCATTCTTGACTCCGTCCATATATAATTTCCACGGACTAAGCTCTAATTCTTGATCCAAAGCAACTACCTTATCACCCACCGTTTCCTCTTCAGGATTTGTAAATTCTGCTATAAAGTCAGCCAAGGCCTGCCCACTTATTGATCTTAACGGCTGAAAGTTCAAATCAAACTGACTCAGCTCGATATTCCATTTAAGTAACCGCCCCGATGCTTTGGGTTTCTGCAGCACTTATCTCAGAGGTTGATCGGTATATACAATTATCGGGTGTGCCTGAAAATAGTGGCGAAGCTTGCGAGAAGCAATTAGGAGGCTATAAGCAAGCTTCTCTATCTTCGGATAGTTACGTTCCGCGGGAGCCAGTTTTTTGATTACGTAATACACAGGTTTCTGGACTTTATCCTTTTCACGTTCCAATGCTGCGCTGACGGCGTGAGATGATACTGCCAAGTAGACGAACAAATCCTCATGTTCCACAGGCTTTGATAATATTGGAGGCTTTTCTAAGAAGTCTAGTAGATTCTGGAATGCCTCCACACCGTCGGGAGTCCATTCAAAATTTTGCTTTCCACGCTTTATGGGATCGAAGAAAGGTACACACTTGTTTGTCGCTTTGGAGATGAACCTGCCCAGTGTTGCACCCTTCCCAGCTAAGCTCTGAACATCCCTAATCTTTCATGGCTCCTCTATATTCCATATTGCTGCTATTTGGTCTGGATTGATTTCAATTCCTCTAGAGCTCATGATAAAGTCAAGGAACTTACCTGATGCTACGCCAAGAGAACACTTCAAGGGATTCAACTTCATCCCATACCTTCGTAGTATGCCGAACATTTCTGCTAAGTCCTTCGTATGATCGGGAGATTGCTTGGATTTCACGAGCATATCATCCACGTAAACTTCCATGGTTTTCCTGATTTGATTGTAAAACATGCGGTTGACTAGGTGTAACGGCTGGAAATTTCCGATTCCTCGAGAGTCGGAAATCCCGTGACGTTAGTGAAAGAATTTAGAAGGTGAGGAAGAAAAGATAGAACTAATAGAATAGAAGAAGAAGAAGAACATCAGAATCATCAGAGTAACACGAATCTCACAGCGGAACGAATAACATATAATATATAACATAGCTTTGAAGTAAACAGTTATATATATACAATAGCACTTATCAGAGTACAACACTTACAACACAGCGGAAATAACTATAGCTATAAAATCTTGCAGCCTCCTGCTCCAAGCTCTCCAAGTATATCTGTAAAATCCCAACTACTTGACTGCCCGTACAAATTTACGCACCCAAGAGTTTAGGGAAAACAACAAAGTAAACTCCGGGTCAGTCATGGGACTGGTATGAGTAAAATAGTTTAAAACAGGTATAGGATATCTCATAAGACCACGCCGTGAATACGGAACGGGTTTTTCCCTTATGAATATCTGAACAACTTTGACAAGCAATATCATTGTGATATTATAATAATGTCTAAGTACAAATAGGTATCAATCTAGCAGAAACTCTTGCATCTCACGTTCTACATACATAGTATAAAATCATAAACCGCAGGGCGCTTATTGAAGATTGGATTCCAACAGACAAGGTATGGGAGCACCTTCTGAATAGTGTACTCTAGAGGTGATACACTCAGGGTTCAACAAGAACGTCTTGCAACCCGGCCACACATGACCGCTCACTCATTTAGCTTGAGTGTCGCGAATATATTGCCACCACGGTTGTAGGCCATCAAACCGTCATCCGAAGATACAGAATCAAAAAGAAGTATAAATATGAATATTCCCTAGATCGGTGACAATACACCCTGCTTGGGAATGACCCAACTAGCCATGCTGCCTAGCCCAACTTTTGTTACTTCCTGGTGTGAGGCTAGAAGCTACGTCTATCTTCAGAACATCTGATCACCATTCACTTTGAATGCCACATCGTCATACCCGCCAAATCACAAATTGACTTATCCAAAAATAACACGGGTATATAGCTAAGAGAAACGAATTCCTCCGCCACCAAACGTGAATACGTTTGAACATATCAACTTACGCGATCCATTGGACATACTCTGTCAGACCTTCTTCCATATACGTTGTCCCGGGACTGGACAACCCGAAAGAACTATTCAGTATATCCATCTTAGTCACTGTTATCTAAGACTTATACAACAGCCCTTGCACTTTACTCCGTCTTCAATTTATCTTTGGCATATATTGCTCGCAACGCTTATGCCGATGCAGAGTGGTTCTTTGGATAATAATCCAACCGGTCTCTCCATATTAACAATGTTAAAATGGTAAAAACTTTGATAGTCTGTGATCTAACTATCAAATGAAAACATGTCGGTGTACAAACAACGATCTTATTTCCAAATGGGAATTCGATCGATCAATCATCATATGTTCATATTTCATTATTTCATATATTTAGAAAATATATGTTATTAATCATTGGAAAACATTTCCATAGCTTATTTTCACATCACTATTATTTCGCAACTATCAGTCCCTAACTGTAACTAGTATGAGAACAATTCTCTAAGTATCAATACGGAAGGTCGAAACCAACATCAGATCGTCACTTAGAAAACCGTTCAACTTACCCTCTCCAGTTAGTTTCTGAATTTGCTTAACTCTATTTCTTAAATTCTTATCATGAAAACATTTCATTTTCTATGTTTAGAAAACATATCTGACTATATTTGGAAAACATTTCCAAAACTCATTTACGGATTTCCAATGAACGTTGTATAAAACATCGTTTCGCTTAATCCATTTATCGCTTATTCCTTAACTTTATTCCTAATCAACCTTTTAGATCGAACCACAACTATTCCTTTGTCAATTCTGAAGTCAATCAAGTTGGGGTATAATTACCTCGCAGACCTTAATTGAACAACGTCCTTTACTGTGAAATAGATGAAGCTCGTCACTCACTTTGTCCAATCATCTGTTTACGCAAATTCTCGGATTCAGGTTACGAATCCACTTCTTATATGACAGTGTTTGATTATAACTACAACGTTATAATTCCTACCCCTATATATTTTATTTCCTAACTCGAATAATTTAACAGACACCTAATTTCTAAATCAATAACTTAATCTTGATTTAAACCCTGGAAAGTAAATAGTACTTTCCCGAATTCGCTATAATCGAATTCGACGTATAACTCTCTTTCGAGTAATCTCTGTTTGATTAACTCTTCTTCGAATAACCTATATTCGATTATCTCTCTTCGAATAACTCATATTCGAAATCTCTCTCTTTCGAATAAACAATATTCGATCTCTTTCTTTCGAATATGCTATATTCAAAATTCTCCTTTCGATTTACTAATCGATAACTCCTTTCGATCAAACTAAAATCGATAATTCCTTTAACTCTATTCGAATAACTAATATTCGACTAACTCCTTTGGATCGACTCATTTGATTAACTCCTTCGAATAACTAATTCGAATAACTTACCTTCGAATAACCAATATTCGATTTACTCTAACTCGATTAACTTAATTCTAATCGATTTACTCCATTTCGATTCAACTTAATTCAAATCGATTAACTTAACTCAAATTGATTAACTCATTTCGAATAACTAAATTTGATTTAACTCTTCTCGAATAACTACATTCGATTAACTCAAACTGAATAACTAATATTCAATTAACTCTTACGTGTTTAGCTCTATTCGAATAACAAATTCGAATAACTCTAATGTGTTTAACTCTATTCGAATAACAAATTCGAATAACTCTAATGTGTTTAACTCTATTCAAATATCTAATTCGAATAACTCATTTCGAATAACTAAATTCGATTAACTCTTTTAACTTTACTCGAATAACAATATTCGATTAACACCTTCTTTCGAATAACTATATTCGATTAACTCTTCGACTAACTCCTTTGGATTAACTAACTTCGAATAACTCCTTTGGATTAACTCTTCGACTAACTCCTTCGGATTAATTCTTCTGTTTGTGTTTCGATTAGTCTTGTTCTCAAAGCAATCCAGACTTTCACGAAAGGGCGAGTTTGGGTCGTTTCAATTTGGTATCAGAACTTTGGTTTATAGAGCTCGAGAACAAGACTTATTAGAACCAAATGAAAGAATTCATCAGAGATTGGATTAGTAATATCCAATATGAATTACTCGTTAGAGATGGGATCAATAGTATCCTAGAATGAGTTTCAAAGTGCATTATTTTAAAATAAAAATGAAAACAAATTTTGTTTTGAAAATTTAAACCTTATTATACGTATTTGAGTATTTTATTTTAAATTGATTTGGACAATCAAAGATATGAAGATTTTGCATATATGCCTATCTAGCATGTATACGAAGTCTCAAATATACTGGGTAGATATATAATCACACTCCAGCCGCTCGGAAATGATTCTGATGATGGAGCTCCATCATCAGTGTGTATGTTTGAGTTTCGAAAGTGGAATATCTCTATATTTCCAATTGACTGGTGTGAGAACCAAAAATTAGCTAGAATTTATTGTTTGTGATTTGACACTAAAAATATAATTTTGACTATACATAAAAGTTATATATATTTAGAAAAGTTAATCAATTAATTGATTGTTGGTTGTGATGTTTGATTTTTAGTTTAACTAATAAAAATATTGGAATGATAATTAATTAAACCAATATGTGAATAAATGATAAATTAAGCCAAATAAAATAAAATATTGAACTGAATTGAAAATTGATTGAAATTGCATACATGTACATATATATGTGTGAACAGGTCATACCAGGGGAGCTAAGGAAAGGAATAAAATTGTATGCCCGACAAATAGGTACATATTTACTGTTTTGTTTGGGGTTTGATGATTTTATGAGCCGACTGGCTAGCACATGGCTTTTTCTTTTGGATTGATGAGGGCCTTGTGAGGCAAGTTGCGGTTTTAAATATCAGCGCGTACAAAGGAGGTTATGGTGAAATTTTTCGAAAATTTTGGGTGTTAGCCAATTTTTTGAGAAATTAGAAATTCTTATAAACTGAAAAGTTGAAGAATGAAAGCCAAAATGAAAGTTGAGTTGGTTGGTTAAACAACTTTCAGCTCCGTTCCTTTTCGAGGATGAAAAGAATTTAAGTGAGGGAGATTGTAACAACCGAAATTTCAGAACCAATTTAATTTTTTATTTTAGCTATTTTAATGAATTTTGAATATTTAAGATGATCTATTTTAAATAATAATGACAAAAATTTATTTTGAATAGAATTAGAACGAATAAATTTATTTTAATTATATCACGATCCTGAAATGGCATGGCAGTTTGAAAACTTGATTTTCAACTTTAACTGAATGTACATGATTCAAAATAAATAGGATTTCAGTGAAACAAGAAATATTTAAATCTGTTTAATAATATCTTTCTAAAGAACGTAAGAAACTGAAATTTCAATTTATAAATTGAAAGTTATGTCCAGTTTAAAATTTAAAATAGTCGTTATGGAATTTAGATATATTTTAATATAATATATAGCCCTTAAAAATAGTCATTTTGCAAACGACCTCCATTTTCGACAAAACCACTTTTGTTGCATCAGGAATGTCAAATTATTGCTAGATTCCAATTTTCATAATTTTTGGAATCAATACGTGAACATGGCAAAGAAAATGTGTTTTGTTAATTTTAGTTGAATTGGATTGACTAGAAAATGGTTATTTTTCAAACGGTCTCCAAATTCGACGAAATTAGTTTTGTTACGACCGTATCATCAAAACATAGCTAGATTTATTTTTCGGGAATTTTTGGAGTTAGTATGTGTCCCTGGTAAATCAAAATATGCTTTCAAATTCAATATATATTGATTTATATTTTGATTTTGATAAAAACTATTCGAAACGATCGAATTGGCTTACGAAACATATCCCATTGTGTCCGCAATGGGAGTATTTAGTGAGAGATGAGAGTCGGTGGGTATAATTTGGAGTCCAGACGTAATTAAATCAATTGGAGAACTAAATAATATTATTTAATTATATATATATATTTAAATTTTAACCCTAATTTCCCAATTGCTAAAAAACTGCCGCCGTAAGTAAAGGGAAATGAATGGCCCTCGTGCTCTGTATTTTTATCCTAAAATTTTCCAAATCCACTAAGAAATTCAACCCAATTCCAAAACATAAATTGAAGAAGGAAGTTCGATCTTTAAATCTATACTTGTTTGATCAGACTTGGTATTGAATAGAGTGGGAATCTCGATCCTATATGGCTGCCGTTCGAAGTGGATTCCACGGTAGCAGGTGGCATCGAACTGGGCGTGCTTCAGGGTAGTGGGGGAGCTCATGTGCGGCGTCGACAGGAAGGTCTCTGATCGGATACGCAGCAAGTACTGTGGCCAGAATCCGGAACCCTAGTTTTGAAGCAGGTTTCGGCTGTTGCTGGAGTAATTAGCAACAAAAATTGCAGCGTTTAGTGAATGTGATTAAAGGTATTAATTTTGTAATTAAGCTTTAATTAAAAAAATTAATATATAATTAGCAAATGTTTATAAATATATAATTAGCAATTTTTTTAAATTTATAATTAGTAAAAGTTTTTAAATTTATAACTAACATTGTTTTTAAACTATAAAATAGCATTGGTTTTAAAAATAAAAATAAGCATTGTTTTTAAAATAAAAATATGGTTTATTATAAATGGCTTAGAATAAAAATATGATTTTTATATAATATACCATAAAAATAAAAATGTGATTTTTAATTTATATAACAATGGTATAAAAATATGATTTATATATATATAGCATAAATAAAAATATGATTTTTAATGTGTATAACATTGTATAAAAATGTGATATATATTTGTATATATATATCGTAATAAAAATATGATTTTAAAGGTATAATTTTTATTATATATAACATAGTATAAAAATATGATTTTTATATAACTAGCGCTGTAATAAAAAAAAAAAATCGGTTTTTATATGTACAACTTTGAAATAAAAATATGATTTTTGCGCATATGTCATTGAAATAAAAATATGATTTTTATTATATGAAGAACATTATAAAGATAGGATTTTATATAGAATAAAAAGGTGATTTTTATGTAAATAGAATAACCATAAAAATGTGATATTTATCTATACAGCGTTAAAATAAAAATGTGATTTTTTACTATAAAAATCGTTTGAAACAGATTGCGATGAAACTGATTGGAAGCAGAGCGGAAATCCAAATCGTCCAATAAAGAATGGAGAAGTGGAAACCAATGGTGAGAACTCTTTCTCACACAATTTTTGTTACAGTTAAATATATACTAGGATGCAGACGGTGCTTAGTAGTGCCCACACCATTTATTGTACAAACCATGATTGTTTGTTTGGGTTGAATTGACTGTATTGTGTGTTGTTTGTGATGTTGAAATGTTTAACTTATTAAAAATAATGTTTATGTTAGTGTGATAGTGAAATTAAACTATAAATATTCATATATAATTTATACAGTAAAATTGGCTAAGTAGAAGAATAATTCAAACCGAATTATAGTTGGTTAAATTTATTAACCAATGATTTATTTAAACAGACTGTTGTTGTTTGAAAACCCCACACGGGTATTGGGATGATATTTGACATACACTATTCCCAATATTTAGTTGTATGTCAATCGATGGATTGACAGTCTATGATGAGCGTTATTTATTTATTTATTTTAATGCTCACACAGTTGTAAATTTCACTTTGGATGTGAATGGACTATTTAATGGTTATTTATCATTACTGTTGAATACATGCGATGTATGAAATCCATATAATTGAAAATTATATGGTAAATGATTGATTCGCATTCTGATTCAGAAATAAATAATATTTTTAAATAAAGAATCTTTTAAATAAAGAATATATTAAAATACAAAATTTTGTTAGTCAAAAATATCATTTTTAATATGTTAATGAAAAATAAAAGAACCGTGTGTTTAAATATATTTTTGTTAGTAAAAAATGTCATTTTTAACATGTTAATAAAGAAATAAAATAGATATACATTGAATTATATTTTTGTTAGATAAAAATATTATTTCTAACATGTTAATGAAGTGAATAAAAATAGTCATGTGTTGAAATGAATGTTGGGTGTGTAGAATATTTTAAAATAATATTCAATGAAGAGTAAAATTATGAATTTGATGTCCGATCTTGGATGGACTCAAAAATATTGAAATTTGTGAAGCTGAATTAAATAGCAAACGCCATTTTAAATCGAACGGGTTTATTGATCGATTTATTCATTCTATAATGAATAAAGAAAAGGAGTGATTTCAAAATCTAATATTTGAAAATATTATCATTTTAATATGATAAAGATATAGAATATTCAATTTTGATTTAAATTTGAAATAGAAGTTGGAATCATTTTAAAATGAATTTATAAATGATTTATAAAATACGTTTTAAATGGAAATCGACGAAATATATATAATATGTTATATATATAATGGCCTGAATAGAACGCGCCACGCAGCAACCGTTCGCGAATTTCGACCATTAACTTCAAATGGATGTAACGGGAGATCCGACCCTCCTAAAACCGGAACCGTCAGGTTCGTATCGAAAAGATCTTTCCCATGAATATAAGAGATTTGAAAACTAACGGTTGGATTTGGGATTATTTCCGAATAAAATTTTGAAAAAGTCGCTATGGATGCAGTTCGGTGGCCGTTATTGGAAACCGACTATACGGGCCTTGATAAAATAATAAAATATGGAAAAATTATGTAAAATCATAATAAATAGTTTGGAAATATTTTGGATGAAAAATTCCATATTTGTAAAGATATAAATATATTTTTATCAAACTAGTTATTAGCTAGAATAATAATCCAATGTTTTTAAACAAATAAATAAATTGGATTTGTAAATGGTTTTAACATAACCAGAATTTTACAAAGTATGAATTGGAATGGAAATTATCTTCGGAATATTTCGATATTGGATTCCACGGATATTGTTGAGGAATTTGGAAGATATAAATATCTTTATTCCCAATATGATATTTGTTGATTTCAGAATTTGATACTTAATATAAGCCGATATAATTTCTATTCAGAGCCTTTTATTTAATGTCAAATTGGATTTTGGGTTTGTCATGAACGGTGTCTTGAATAACACTATTCTTAAACCCCGTGTGAAAAGAATAAATCTTTTACTTAATATTATTATAGATTCCAATTATATTTGGTAGTTGGAATAAAATGAAATGTGGATTGGGTTTATTGTGAACTGTGTCTTTAACGACATTCGTTCTTTAACCCGATTAACAATGAAAAATATAATTTGGAATTTATAAATCTTTTATTTAGATTTAAATGGAAATATTCCAAATTGAAGTTTTCTAATTTAATAAATTAAATTGAAATTGAATGGAATTCTATTTGGTAATAATCGAGATGAGCTTCTGTGAATGAAGACCGTTACTATATATGGAATTTAAAAGGCTTTGCCGCTATTCCTTTTATGTTATTAGTTTTACACGGGAATTTATATAGATTATATACTGTTGTGATTTCCGTGTAGATTCCATTTTGATGGAAGATGATTGTGGGTTTATCATGAACAATGTTTTTAAATAACATTTGTTCTTTAACCCAGTTAAAGATAAGATTAATTTCGTAGATTTGAATAATCATTAAATAATGATTTTTGATATTAAAACTAAACTAGAGTTTTAATGAATCTTTAAGTAGATTAAAATGCGAAAGAGGTAATTAAATTTATCGAATTCATGAAATGATCAAGAATGGAGTACCACCAGTTTTACTCCAGGCGAAGAAAAATCTTTAATCAGATTTGAACGTGAAATGGTAATTAATTTTACCAATAATACAGTGGGTGTTAGATATGGAGTGCTACCAGTTTTGACTCCATGGGATGAATAGGTTGGTATCGGGATAATAAATAATAAATGATTACTTCGGTAAGGTTCGTTAATCTTGACTAGTGAATAAACCTTAATTTGGTTTAGAATTGATAAAGGATAAAATAAAATCCTTTGAAATGGATATCCAAAGGAAGATTAAAGAATAAATTTAAAAGAATTTATCTTTGATAAAATTAATGGGAACCTTTCCCTAATAATGTGAATATTTCATTAAAAGAATATTCTGAATTGGAATGAGGTGTATGATGTGTTTTTATAGCACCTGATTATAAAATTCGCGAGTTATTCGGAAAGACCGGGTTTAACCCATTCTGAATAATTACTACGACGATTAAAAGTCGACGATGAAGATGGTGGTTGAAGACCGGAGATCCTCACGTCATTTGGATGATTGCCAATGTCTTGATTGGGCCGTACACCCAAGACAAGGTTATAAGTGGTGATCGTCCAGACCTACTTGGAGATCGACGGATATGCGAGGACGTCTCTACTGTATTGGGCATATGGGACGAGGAATAAGGTGCCTCCGGTTTTGTTCAGACCTAGAATGGATTTGTGTCATACATTGGATTACATTCTGTGCTAATTGATCCCTATTAAATATATATATATATGTTTGGTGGCGGAGAATTTATACCCTTGCTTAACACCCTTCTTTGAGACGTACGAGCTTAGAGGTTATATATTGATAGACATCAGTTGTATGGCGTGAATTGTCAGTGTGGCATGCCAAAATGCAAATGATCAAGGCTTTTCTTGAAAAGTAGAGTCTTGTGGATGATGATCAAAGCACAACTTTAATTAGAATAGCTTTGTGTATAGCGTTACTTCGCAAGCCTCACACCTCGGTATAAACCAGAAACGGGAGAAGGATCCGGGGAGAATATGCGTTTCTTTCTAGATAGGAGTGGTGTCATGGTATGGAGCCCAGACATTTTTACTTATGTGGATGATGGAAAGCGAGGTACCTCGGATTTGGGTCCTTAGTGGCTCTTTATTTACAATCCATAGGGCGGAGAAACCTATTGTTTAGGAATTATATATAATCCACTAACGTAAGTTGTGGACCGGCCCTGTGGCTCCAAGGGACGTTGCGTTCTGTTCCTTAGGCACAGACTAGAGTGTCTCGAATTCGGTAAGGATGATCCCTTGCCTTGGTTCATAGATGGAAATCCAACTTTCAATAAGACATTGTGCGGTTTTGAAGTTGTTTTAAAACACTATGCACTTATAATACCAAAAATAATTTGTTTTTAAACGTTCCAAGCATGTTTGGCTATTATAAGGGAAAACTCTATCCTCCGGCTTGCGTTGCATTGTGTAATGGGACATGAGTCTTATAATAGCTTCATTTTTCCAAAGAGCATTGCGTTATTTTATTTTAAACTAAGATTCATGTGGAGTAAACCCGTTCCGTGTTATACGGATTTCCCAACTTTTAAAGTAAAGTTAGATAATTTTTTAATTCTCACACCAGTCCCTTGACTGACCTGGAGTTTATTGTTTTAACCTAAACTCTAGGTTCCCCTATTTTCCACACGGGCAGCTAGTAATTTTGGTTTTGCAGATATTATATTCACAGAGTCCTGGTTTACAGCTGAAGCGATATTCAGAAAGCTCTGTATCCGTGTATTTCTTTTAGTTGTATTTGTATTATATTTTCCACTGCGTTATAATTTAAATCTCTGATATTTATTTTCCACTGTATAATATTTATTTATACTCTGTAATATTCTTGTACTCTAATGTAAATTGTTGTAATAGCAATGAAATGTTCTTTTGTTTGTGTTCTAATTATTCTTGTTCTCAAAGCAATCCGGATTTCCCGTAAGGGCGAGTTTGGGTCGTTTTAGATAATTGAGTTGATACTAGTGACTAAATGCTGGGAATCAGTTCTAAGAACTGTTCAACAGACATGTGGACTTTGACTGCACTAGTACAAAACTGCTTATTTGCGTCGCCTTATTTGTGACGGTTTAGCTAAAAACAGTAGCACATATGGTTATGTGCGACTGTTTTAGTTACAAACCGTAGCAGGTTGTCAGGAAAATGATGTAGAAGACAAATTTGCGACGGTTTTATTAAAAACAGTAGCAAATATCTATAATTTGCTATGGTTATATTTATATCCGTGGCAGACGAAATGGGTTGGTACCGATGAAGTTTCATGCGACCGTTAAATATAAAACTGTCGCTAATTAATCACAGGCAAAAAAGGTTAATGCCTCCGGTACTGTAAGTGCGGGCATATTGAAATGCGTTTAATGTTATTTCAAAAACTACCCAACAGATCCCCTGAACACGTGCAGATTAGAAAAAAATTAATAGTAAATCATTTTGCTTTTCCCCTAATTCAAACCCTAAGGAAAACATCCATGGAATCAAATTTTGCAATTCAGATCTAATCCCTAGTTTTCAGAGGAGGTTCGATCTGAAGGAATCGCTAATTTTCAAAAGAGCTTCGCACGATCTGAAGGAGACTCATGCGTCTCTCAATCCGAACAGTTCCCTTCAAGCGAATGTGTATCTCTTGAAGATTGAAGGCACTGACTGTACAAAGGCATTGACTGTACAACGTCAAGTGAATCCGTCGATCTTCCCGTCAACTCGACCACGAAATCTCACGGCGAAGTCACATCCATGGCCGTCGGCAATGACGTCATCGTTCTGGGCAGTTCCAAAGGATTTCTCATAGGCAACAATTTCGATGCTGGGAACTCTTTTGATCTTGATTTATCTAGTGGGAAAGGCAGTTATCAGTCTGTCCATAGAGTTTTTCTTGATCCTGGTGGAAGTCACTGCATTGTGAATGTTGTTTCTACTTCTAGCGGTGCCGAGACATACTATACTCACGCAAAATGGTCAAAGCCTAGGGTTTTGAGTAGGTTGAAGGGGTTGATTGTTAATGCAGTTTCTTGGAATAGGCAGTAGGTCACAGAAGCTTGAAGTCGAGAGGTCATACTTGGTACAGAAAATGGGCAGGAATGATGCTAGAATGACCGAAAATTTAGCGATGAAGTTCACCGATTTGCAAATCATGCGGCATAAATTCAGCGAAATTCATGGGGAAGAAATCATCCAAGGGTGTTCCATTCAGCCGCACTTTTTGACATAAGGATTTCCGGTCTCTATAGCATTAGCGAAATGGGCAGATGTTTGAGTTAGCAGTAAACGAGGTAGATAAAAAGGTAAAATATACCAAGTTATTGTTTGAGCTAACTGAACTGCCAGAAGCTATAATGGGATTACAGATGGAAACCGCTGCAGTAATTAGCGCCACAAGGTTTTATGTGATGGCTGTTACACTAACTAGATTGTATTCTTTTACCGGAATAGGGTCATTAGAGAATATTTGCTAGTTACTCTGACTGTATTGTCCATTTCATGGAGCTTCCTGGAGAGATACGAAACAGTGAAGTTCAATTTTTTATCCAGAAAAGAAGGGCAAAACATTTTTCTTGGCTTTCTGGTGCTGGAATATATCATAGCGATTGGAATTTTGGAGCCCAACATAGTTCATTAGGTGGAGATGAAAATTTTGTTGAAAATAAGGGACTTTTGGACTACTCCAAGTTGGGCGATGATGTGAAACCAAAATCTCTTGTTGTTTTAGAGTTCCATTTTCTGCTTCAGTTGGGAAATAAAGTTAAGGTTGTGAATAGAATCAGTCAACAAATCATAGTGGAACTCAGATTTGATCATACATCTGAATATGTTTCAAAAGTCATCATTGACTTGTGTAGTGATGCTACAGCTGGTTTATTTTTTACATTTGATGAAAACTCAATGTTTCAGGTGTTTATCGACGATGAAGGTCGTAACAGGTGGTAGATTTATTTGAATATGGGGGACTATGCTACTGCTTTAGCCTTCTGTCGGAATCCTTTTCAAAAGGACCAAGTTTACTTGGTCCAGGCGGATTCTGCTATTTCTTCCAACGATTTTTATACAGTAGCGTCATTCTATGCAAAGTTAAACTAGATCAGTTTAAAGTTTATTGCCATTGGTGAGCAGGATGCTTTAAGGACTTAATTATTAAGAAAGCTTCATAATCTGACAAAATGTGCCAAATGCCAAATAACAATGATATCAACCTAGGCTACTGAGTTGTACTTAGACAAGATTAATCGACTATTACTAGAGGATGATACGAGCATCACGAAGAAGGCCTCTTCATTAAGTAACAACTTTGAGTACCAATTAGTCATCAAGGAGTTTCGGGCTTTACTAAGTGATTCGAAGGATGCATTAGAAGAAGCAACAACAATGAAACTATTAGAGAGGTGATTTAAATTTACAGTTACATTTAATATAATAGTTTAGTTCTTTTTAACGAGCTTGAATCTCATTCTAGACAAAAGTATTCTTTTATATTTTGCCAGCTCGCAAGTTTGAATCTCATTTTGACAGAAATGCCTCTCATTTCCAATGTTTTTTAAGCTACATATTTAATTGTGTTTTTAATATTTAATATGGTTATAATTCTATAGAAAAAAAATATAAGTGTATGTATATTTTTATATACGCCCTGATTTAGTCAATTTAATAACGGTATGATGTAAAGAGAAGTTTGCTCATATACACAATCATAATATGTTTATCTATCTAGATATTTGGCAACCGGATCTATAAAGCTATACGTAAACTCAAATTTTAGGAAGTGAATGCAGGTGCATTATTATTTACTACTAACTGATTTAAGAAACAGAAATTTAATTTATTTTAGATAAATATATGAATTCCAAAATGGGTTTGTACTCTTTTAAGTATTTAAACCTGTATGCATGGCTGTTCTAGTTAGAATGTGTAAACTTGTGTTGTGAATGTGAGTGTGTGTCAATGTTTGTGTGTGTTATTGAGTTTATGTGTGCTGCTGTGTGATTTGGGTAGGGTGCGTGAGTGTGTCGTTTACCTGCTATCTATTTTAAAACTCAAATTTGCTTATAATAACTTTTCATTATAATCAAAAAAAGAAAAACATGTAAACACAAAAATAACATTTGAATTCATAATAAACTAAAGGAATACTAAAAAACGATACGGAAAAACTACGGGTTGTAAAATTTATTAAGGAATGTTTATTAAATCAATTAGATTATTGGAAAGTGCTAGACAGAAACATCACCAACATTACTGGTTAAAAGTTTGAAATAAAAATATATGTAAAACAAATAAATTTTCATCAACGTGGAATTTAAACCCAGGCTATTAGAATAAATGAAAAATAAGTTATTTTTCCAAATTAAATGCCAAGCTACATAATATTTTTTTAGTGGCAAATCAGCTTGATTTTATATATGGCTTAGTATTCCTATCTAACAACACCAAGTTTTCTTTTGAAATAGATAATAAAATACACACTGACGTATCACATTGCATCTAAAGTTGTTTATCTCCGTGTGCCAGACTAAAGACAAGGCATTATTTTGCCATATACAACTATTAAGGTTTGGTTATTAAGGCTACGAGAGTGTTCGTGTAATTAGTATTTCTAATATATAGGACTATTCATGATACTTTTTATGTTGCGTCTGAAGCAAATACGTGAACACTTAGGGTATGTTCTCTAATAAGAATTCAGTGAATGATAATTTAATTGATAGTGGTCAGTTATTTTTGTTTCTGGATATTGTTAGATTGTTAGGGTGTTCTCACGGTTGGTTGGTTGAAATTAAGCAGTTAACCGTTGACCAGTTAACCGTTAAAATTAAGCGGTTAACCATTTAAATCAAATGGTTAACCATTTGCAAAGATGGTAACTATAACGACCCGAACTCCCCCGGTAAGGAAAGCCCGGATACTTTGAGAACAACACACAAAAGGAAGCAGATGGAAGAACATTTCATTGTTATTACAACAATTCAATCAGATACAAGAATATACAGAGTATGAATGAATAAATTACATTCGATAAATATCAGAGATTTACAATGAATTACATAGCAGCGGAAAATATACAAAACACAACTGAAAGTGATACACGGATACAGAGCTTTCCGAGCATCGTTCCAGCTCTAAATCAGGACCCTGTGGATATAAATCTGCAAAACCAAAACTACTAGCTGCCCGTGTCAAAAATAAGGGCACCCGGAGTTTAGGTTAAAACAATAAACTCCAGGTCAGTCATGTGACTGGTGTGAGAACTAAAACAGTTATTAATCATTATTTTTAAAGTTAGGTAAATCAAGGGACCACGCCGTATAACACGGAACGGGTTTCCTCCCAAGAATACCAGTGCAAAATACAAACAGCGCAATGCTAAATGAAGAAAAATGAAGCTGTTATAAGACCCAGGTCCCATCACACAATGCAACGCAAGCCGGAGGATAGGGTTTTTACTTATAACAGCCAAAGCATGCTTGATACATTTAAAACACATTATTTGATACTATTATAAGTGTATAGTGTCAAAACAATTTCAATCATAAATATCAATCATAGGCGGCATGGATGACCCATACCACTATATCGCCATACTAGGTTCTACAAATAAAACAGCACTATCACGTATTGGAAATTGGATTTCTGTCATGAGCCGAGGCAAGGGGCAAGCTCCTTTCTGCGTTCGAGACACTCTAGCAAATGTCCCAGGACCCCACTCTGATCCTTTGGAACCTCCAAGGCCAGTCCTCTCTTACTTTTAAGGATTAGTTATTCCTGAACACACGTGTCCCGGTCCTTACAGACCTATGTCCGAGGCGCCTCGTATCCAATAACCACACAGGTGAAAAGTATATAAATGTCGTGCACTCCTTGGGTCCGTATCCCGTTTTTGACTCATACCGAGGTGTGAGGCTCGCGAATTCACGTTATACACAAAGCTACGCCACACAGGCCGTGCTTTGATCATCAACCACAAGACTTTGCTTTTCCACAGAAGCCTTGATAAATTGCCACTTACGCGTGCCACACTGGCAATTCACTCCATGCGACTGATGTCCATCAATATACAACCTCTGAGCTCGTACATCTCAGAGAAGGGCGTTAAGCAAGAGAATAAATTCTCTGCCGCCAAACAGATGTATATTTAATAGAGATCAATCAACACGGAATAAAATCCAATGTCAGACACACAATCCATTTACAAGTTCGTTCTGGGTCTGAACGAAACCGGAGGCACTTTCCTCGCATATCCATCCATCCCCAAGTATATTTGGACGATCACCAACTGTTTCCCTCATCTTGGGTGTACAGCCCAATCGAGATCATCAGTAATCACCCAAATGATGTGAAGACTTCCGGTCTTCAACCACCGTCTTCATCTTCAACATCTCGTCGAATCGGTTATTCAGAATGGGTATAACCCCGGCCTTTCTGAATAACCCACGTATATAGTAAACAAATGTTACACAAAAACAATGAACGCCTCATTCCAATTCAGAATATTCTTTTATTCACAAAATCACATTCCTAGGGAAAGGTTCCCATTAATTTTATCCAAGATAAATTCTTCTAAATTAATTCTATAATCTTCCTTTGGATATCATTTCAAACTAGTTGGGATCAGCGAACCACACCGAAGTAATTATTTATTTTATTTCTCAATCCCAACCTATATATCCCATGGAGAAAACTGATAATACTCCATATCTAACACCACGGTGTTATCGGTAAAATTAATTACCGTCTCACGTTCAAATCTAATTAAAGATTTAACTATCGCTTTGGAGCAAAACTGGTGGTACTCCATTCTTGATCACCTATCAGATTTGATAATTTAAATTATCAATTCATATTTTAATCTAATTAAAGATTCATTAAAACTCCGCTTAGTTTTAATCTTTTCAAGAATCAACATCTTGCCTTTAACTGGGTTAAAGAACAATTGTCATCTAAAACACGATTCACGATAAACCCAAATCACATTTGATATTAAATACAAGGCTCTGAATAGAAACTATACCGGCTTATATTCAATATCAATTTCTGAAACCAACAAATATCGTATTTGAAATAACGATATAAAATGTATCTTTCAAATTCCCATAACAATATCTGCATAGTCACGAAATCCAACATCGAAATATTCTGAAGATAATTTCGATTCAACTCCCGTCCAATCCACGTATTGGGAATATTGATTATTTTTAAAATCACTTTCAAATTCAATTTACTTATTTCAAAAATAAATTGATTTTAATTCTAGTTCAAAACTAGTTCATTTCGATAAAAATCTATTTTTATCTATTCAAATGTGGAATTTTTCATCCCTGTTCTTTCCAATTCACATATTATGATTTTACACAAATTATAGATATTTTCAATAATTTTATCAAGGCCCGTACAGTCGATTTCCAACAACGGCCATCGAACTGCACTTACAGCGACCTTTTCCAAATTTGATTTGGACATAATTATAAATCCAACCGTTAGATTTCAAATTTCTAATATTCATTGGAAATCTCTTTTCGATACGAACCCAAGGTTCCGGTTTTAGGAGAATCTGACGGTCGGATCTCCCGCAACGTCAATTCGAAGTTAATGGTCGAAATTCACGAACTTCCGCGGCGCGGCGCGTTCTATTCTGGCCATTATATATATAATATATATATTATATATATTTCGTCGATTTCCTTTTAAAACTTATTTTATAAATAGTTTTAAATTCGTTTCAAAAATAATTTCAACTTCATCTTCAATTTCAAATCGATTTGATTTCAATTCAATTCGAATTCTTTTAAATTTTACTTAATTCGAATTCAATTTCGTTTCAAGTCAATTCAAATTCTAATTCGTTTCAATTCAATTCAAATTCTAATTCGTTTCAATTCAATTCAAATTCTAATTCGTTTCAATTCAAATTCTAATTCGTTTCAATTCAATTCAATTTGAATTTGTTTCAATTTAATTCAATTTGAATTTACCTTCTATTTAATTCAATTCGAATTCCTTTCAAATTGATTTCAATTCAATTTCAGTTCGTTTTAAAATTTCATTCAAAACGATTTCAATTCGTTTTTAATTCAATTTCAATTTAATTTAATTTGAATTCATTTCTATTCAATTCCAATTCAAATTCACTTTCTATTCAATTCGAATCGAATTCATTTTCTACTCGATTCGAATTCATTTCAAATTGATTCAATAAAATTTCAATTTTATTTTTAATCTAATTTAATTTGAATTTCATTTCAAAATATTAAATTTTGAAATCACTTTTCAATATTCATTATAAAACAAATAAAATCGATATAAATATCGTTCGCGTCAAAATAGCGCATGTAACACCCCGTATTTTCTGTGAACATAAAAATAACAAATCAAGGTATAATTAAGTTTTAGAAAAATAATTTGGTAAAACGGGTTGCGCCGTTGCATTCATCTTGGAATTTTACTTGAGATAGAGTCCGAGTTTGCGTAAATTGGACTCCGTATAAAAAAGATATCCTAGAATTAAATATTGCAGCAAAATATGGAAAAAGAGGAATGAAAAAAAAGAACAACGTTTAGCATTGTTATAAGAATTGTAAGCAAAAGACATAATAGCTCATTTGGTTGGAACATGTGACTTGCATACAAGAGGTACAGAGTTCGATCCCCGCCAACGCCATATTTTTTTTATTTTAGGGGAATGGCTAAAAAGCGGCTTAGTGTGAACGCGGTTCAAAAAAAAAAGTAGCTAAGTGTGAAAATGGTTAATTGGGAAGATAGATAAAAAGGAAATTAAATATATATATATATATATTGAATATATATATAATTGAGAAGATAAATACAGTCAATTTATTTGGAGGGAAAGATTTATGCATAAATAGATATGTATGTAAGTAGGTAACTTCATTATGCATTGATTTTGCATGTTGCAAGGAAAGTAGAAAGAAAAAGGGGAAATTAAATTATATGCTCGATTTCTTTTTCTTTTTTTTTAGGCAAGCAATTAATTTGCATTATTTGAATTTATGAATAGGTGCGTGTGTATATATATATATATATTTATATATATATGGGCAGTTAATGTAAACATGCATAGATTGAAATTAGTTTGTAGATGATTGTTAATTTGTCATTGATATTAATTAAAAAGAGAAATATATATATATCTATATATATATATACTAAGTAGGCATAATTTGGGTAATTGGTATGAAACGGTATAATTGGTATACCGTTAATTAGGAACATAATTAATGTTATAATTTAATGGTGAATGATTTACATATGAACAATAAATATGTAAATCAGTAAAAGATGAACATTTAGTACAAATAGAAGTTTATTAATTTGCTAAGTCATAAGGGCTGAGGTGTCACCCTATCTTGGTTGAGTGGTTGTGATTAATTCTAAGGACATCGACGGCTATAATCAAATTGAAACTCTATAAAAACAGGGGTAGACTCAAACCTAAAATCAAATGAAAATTAGAATAGCCGCCGTCATGCCATCGCCATGGAGTTCAGCGTAGCCGTCACAAATTAAAGAAGAAGAAAACCTAATCAACAAACTAAATCTACTCAACAACAAATCAAAGCTCTTTCTCTTTCTCTTCTTAAATTGTGAGTATGATGATTCTCACAAGATTATTATGAATTAATTAGATTGAGTTATGAATGGATCACAAGAAAGTGATATGAATTGTCATTGTAAATTTTATGCTATTATGTTGTGGATCTCATTATGTTATCATATATATGTTGTTATGTTATTGTGAGTATGTTGTAAATTATGCTATGTCATGCTATGTTGTAAATTATGCTATGTCATATGTTGTAAATTATGCTATGTCATGCTATGTTGTAAATCATGCTATGCTATGTTGTAAATCATGCTATGCTATGTTGTAAATCTTATATATGTGGTAGATCTCATATTATCACATATGTTGTAATCCTTATGTTATGTGATAATGATGTCATATATGTATAATTCTCTATGTTAAGTTGTGTTGAATCATACATGTTACAAAATCATGATGTTATTATTTATGCGAATTGGTTCATGTTTAAAATTGATGTTTTTTTTAAATGGATCTTGATTATGGGAATTTGCCTATTAAGTTAGGTGTACCCATATACATGAATCTACAATTTAAATGGATCTTGATTATGGGAATTTACCTATTAAGTTAGGTGTACCCATATACATGAATCTACAATTTAAATGGATCTTGATTATGGGAATTTGTCTATTAAGTTAGATGTACCCATATATGTATGAACCCATATTATTAAGTTAGATGATGTTGATTCACACATGTACATATGCAAGTTTATGAAATTTGGTTAAGATCATATTATGTGAATTATCAACAAGTTGACACCTTTAGATCCATGACATGTATAATCTTATGCAAGTTGTATTTTTCGACATATGCAAGTTTCACCCCTTTTCATGACTAGATCTATTTTAGTCACATATATATGTTGTTGTTGTTGTGATAATTTCTTTTATGCTATGAGTTAGACTATTCGAGTCTAACGTATATTTTACGTTTAATGAACGAACGTACAACGTGGGGTGGGGATAATATTAAAGGATTTAGTATTGAGAATTTGCATGGGATAGCCTTAAAAAGGCATATAACAAAAATTGAGATGTTAATAAATTGCCTTAAAAGGTGGAAAATTTAATTAAGACATTAATTGGAAAATTAATGTGCAGTAATGGACATAATTTAATTATGGATTAATTTGAATTAAAATGCCTTTAATGGCATATAATGAATTTGTGATGAAATTTGGTATGATTTTATATTCCATAAATGGATGGCCATAATTGAGTCAATTATGGACATCGTTAAAACTGGAAATTAATTAATAATTCAAATAGGGAATTATTAAAACTGGGGAAAAAGGATTTTTAATAATAAATGCTTAGGACACGAGGTTGGACTCGTTTGTGACGTAAACCTACCCGGACCTGCCCGACAAATCCAGTAGTCACAAATGTCAGCCCAATGTGAGAGGTCCTAGGCCCAAACTAAAGCGTAACAGTTGTAAAGACACGAGGTTAGACTCCTTTATGGTGTAAGACTGCCCGGACCCGCCCGGCAAATCCAGCTGCCATAAATGCCAGTCTAATGTGAGAGGTCTTTATGAGGTTATGGCCTTAATGAATTAAGAAATACTTTACCAGTTAATCATGTAAGGTGGGACATGGGGGTTAAGTAGGTGCCTTGGGTGGCATGAGGAATCTAGTGGTTGCCCTTAGTGGCATTTGAAATACGATTAGTAAAGACTTAACCAAACACACATGTAAATGAACATGACTAAAGGGTTAAGTAGGTGCCTTGGGTGGCATGAGAAAATATGATTAGTAACACTTAACCAAAGTAAATATGTAAGTGGGACATGGCGGTTAAGTGGGTGCCTTGGGTGGCAGGTCGAATTACTAATAAGAACCCTTAACCAAATTTAGACATGTAAGTAGACATGGAGGGGTTAAGTGGGATATACTAGAGGGGACCAAGCCTAGGTGGGAAGCTTGGCGGGGGCCCTTTTCAGACCAGTAGCCCATTTCGTATCTTTGTGAGCTCGACCCAAGTCGAGGACGGGACATGCCTACTGGGTCTGATTGTTAGAGGCCAAAGCGGGTTAGCGGTGGCAACGCAAGTCCAACGGGTTCATGTGCGTGCGTGGCCCCGGGCTGGTAGGTAAGACGTTGCTGTATCGTGTAGGTATAAGCCGTGCATCTCCGTTGTATTGGGTTGCCACTTTAGGGGAGTGATACACCCCACTGTGGGACCAGCACGGGTTTCTACGAGTTAGGGAGCCGATCGAATGGGGTAGGGTAGTGGATACACCTAGTGGAGATAGGAGCAGGCAGCCCTATGTAGTCAGCTAGGGGTATATAGAGCTACCACTATCATTTAATTACTAAGGGGGTACACCTAGTGGAGATAGGAGCAGGCGGCACCTATGACGTCAGCTAGGAGTACGTGGAAATACCATTAAAGGGGGTACATCTAGAGGGAATAGGTATAAGTTGGTTACCTATGGTAGCAGCTAGAGATATACAGTTAAACGGGGAGGATAGCGGGTACACCTAGTAGTACACGAAGTTATCATCATTTTATTTAGCCAAGAGGGATCAAGTTTCTAGAGTGACTAGTATGGTTGTAGTTGGTGTTAGTACAGTACAGAACGGTACAGTACAGTAGAGTATAGTAGTTATCTTATATTGATTAGCAAGCGCCAGTAACGTCAGTGTCAGCAGGCCAGTGTGGTGCAGTATAGCATTTATCCTTTAGTAATTAGGGGCGCCTATAACGTTACCTTTAACGGTTGTCTATGTCCTTTGTCTACTCTTTCATATCGGTGGTTCATAGACATTTCCTTGTATTCCAGCTTATGCCTTAGTCTAGTTATTTTGATAATAATATTTTAGAATTGTCATACTCGCCAGACTTTATGTCTGACCCCCCTCTTTTCCACATTTTTCTCCCTCTAGATCCTCAGGTTGGACCCAGCTCTAGTGGAGCCTGATTGGATTGCTTATCTCTTTTGGAAAGCTAGGACTACTGAAGTAAAGTCCAGCTTGTTATCTTCTTTAATGGCTATTTATGTAATGGGATTATGTATTTGTTTTATCAAGATGGATATTGTACTTGACTCTGATTTATGGTATTAAGATGTAATCAAACATGTTTTGACTTCTGCTGCAATGAAATAAAGTTTTTAATTTCCAAGTACTATCTTATATCTGTCTTGATGTAATTTTACTGTTCTATATTCACTTATAACCTCTATGGAAGTTAATGCATTCCCCTTGCGAGTGACATTAATGGATGTGGGGTGTTACACGTGGTATCAGAGCTGAAGGTTACCAGAACAGATATGAGATTTTGAAAAACTATTTTTCAAAAGCATTTTATAAAGAAATATTTTCAAAAATAGGTTTTAAGAAGAGTATTTTTGAAAGAAAGGTTTATTTTAAGAACATAATCCCCAAGAGCCATATATCCTTCCTTCGATCCTCCGTTTTGAATCTCTTTCTCTTTTTTGAATTTCCCCTCCGCGTATAGATGATTTTTCTAAAATAATAAGGACTTCCGTACGAAGGACGGAAGAACCACTTCAAGGGACTTAGACGTTTGTCGGGCTAGAAGTTAGTCCAAGGAGGTGGAGGGTTTGTGGGTACCTTTAAGATGGACGATGGGAGGAAGGTTCAAATAGCTGTTAGGTTAATAAAGGACGAAACCTCATCTTGGTGGGAGGACACGAAAGGATAATGTGAAGAAGACGGCTAGTTGTTTTGGAGAAATAGGACACCTTATTAGGATTGTCCAAAGAGGCAAGGATAAAGTACGGGATCTTCTGGAGGGTAGTTGTATTCCCTCACGGCTGGTATAACTGATGGGGGTAGGACCATCTAGGTTGAAATTTGGTTTTCTTTATCATCCTGTTCGAACCTTGTTTGATTCTGGCGCTTCATACTCGTTAGTATCTGCTTCGTTAGTTGAAACACTGCACCTATATACTAGTCTAGTTAAGGATCCCATTCTAGTCTCAAATCCTGTTGGTGGTTCGTCTCATCCTTAAAGGGTTTGTCGGGATTTGAGAGTGTCTCTCTTGGGCGTTGGGTCTGAATGCACGGGCTGTAGTTTGATTCTAGGGATGGATTGGCTAGCCAGGTGTGGTGCCATCCTAGATGGGGAAAGGAGGGTAGTTAGACTGTGATTCGTTATGGAAAGACCCTCGATATTTCTTGCGACCCTAGGGGTTTAGTGATGCTTAGCTTCCTAGTATCTTTTGACTCATCCAACGGTGATTTGGAATTTGTTTGTGTGGTCCGTGAGTATAGTGATATCTTCGATGAAGTGCGGGGTTTACCTAGAGGCGCGAAGTAAGTCTTCGTGTGTGCCTAATGGATAGTTCAAAGCCAGTTATGTGAGCAATGATGGTTTTGGAGCAAGACTGGCAAGGACAGCCAGAGTCGGTTAAGTGCTCAATTATTTGGCCGTTTTACTAATATCATCTCACGTGGGTCGTCTGAATTCGAAGGAGGTATCCCTTGGGTGTTTGTCTGATATTGGTTTAGGCCTTTGGGGCTTGCACTTGGGGGATGTCGAGTTCGACTAGGATGGTCTGCGTGAGAGATGGATAGTTGTGATGATGTTGCATGGGATATTATCCTGGTTTTCTCTAGAAGCGGAGAAGAACCTGCCCTACATCTTAGGGAAGTCTCCGGGAAAGGGTGATATGTTATGGAGGGAGACTATCAAAAGTCCATGAGAGGAATTGCCCTACCCACGACTTAGGATTGGCTTCCATAGCTTTTGCGCTCAAGTCTTGGCGGAAGTTTGAGCTGCTTACAGACCATAAGTCGCTAAAGTTTTGTTCTCTCAGAAAGATCTGAACTAGAGGCAGCAAAGGTGGATGGAGTTCTTGGCGTCCTGCGATTTCGAGATAGCATATACCCCTTGCAAAGGGTAACGTTGTGGTGGATGCCTTAAGTAGGAAAGGATCGGCATTGAGTCCTTTGTCTGTTGAGAGGCGTATCTTAGAGTTTATCTCTACCATTGACTTTAGACCATCCATTGATTTTGTACTTGGTTCGCTAACGTCCGTTGAGGTCAGACCTACGCTTTTAGGATGGGTTGAAGATGTATAGCGAGATGACCTGCAGTGGTGGAGTTAGTAGAGAAGCTCATCTTAAATAGGTATACCCTAGATGATAAGGGTTGGTTGCCTAGGGATGGTAGACTTTGTGTATCACGGGACGAAAGTTTGAGGAAGTGTTTACATGATACGGCGAAAGTGGTGGAGCCGAACATGCTTAAGGAAGTGGAAGTAGAGTGAGATGCCATGATCAGACTAGCTCCTACATGCATTCTTGGGTCGGAGATTAAGAAGTTGAGAAACCGAGAGGTCAAGCTAGTCAAAGTGCAATGGGAAGAAGATCAAGGATACGCTACTTGGGAGACGGAAGAGAAGATTCGTTTGTTGTACCCCTTCCTTTTCGGGGTTATGTCTTTTAGTTTCTCCTTTATCGCCTAGCTTATACTTGTCCT
The DNA here is from genome assembly GCA_030737875.1 of Allium sativum. Taxonomy (NCBI): domain Eukaryota; kingdom Viridiplantae; phylum Streptophyta; class Magnoliopsida; order Asparagales; family Amaryllidaceae; genus Allium; species Allium sativum. The sequence goes on along the minus strand of CM060909.1, from coordinate 751,261,714 downwards.
ATCTTTAGTATATCCTCTCGTTTAAGTCTTTGACCTTTAGAAGGGTAGTCCTATAGTTGAAACATGTTTTTGAGACATGTTATGTTTGATGGATGCAAGTGGATGCAAGTGTTTGCTAGTGGTTGCTCGTGGATGCATATACACACACTTTAGGCACTAGATCGGCTCAGTCACTCTCATATTGCATATAAATATGTGTGCATATTTAAATTAATGAATGAATAATGGTTGTATTATCATATGGGTGTTGCATTAAGATGAATGGTTGCGCACGCATATAGAAATAATATGTATCATTCGGAATCTTTTGCATGCATAATGGACGCATGGCACTATCATGGTTCGCATTAAGGAGGTCAACTGAATCAGTAGACCGCCTGATTTTTGCATTGGATAAGGACATGTACACACACTATGCATATAAACATGAAAGCATTAGAAGTCTCTTAAGGACAATGGATGCCTGTGCCTGATGGTTGAGCAGATGGATGATTGGATGGTAGGACACATTCTTCCTAACTTGAAGATTTCGGAGACGAAATCCTTTAAGGAGGGGAGAACGTAACACCCCATATTTTCTGTGAACATAAAAATAACAAATCAAGGTATAATTAATTTTTAGAAAAATAATTTGGTAAAACGGGTTGCGCCGTTGCGTTCATCTTGTAATTCTACTTGAGATAGAGTCCGAGTTTGCGTAAATTGGACTCCGTATGAAAAAGATATCCTTGAATTAAATATTGCAGCAAAATATGGAAAAAGAGGAATGAAAAAAAAGAACAACGTTTAGCATTGTTATAAGAATTGTACGCAAAAGACATAATAGCTCATTTGGTTGGAACATGTGACCTGCATACAAGAGGTACAGAGTTCGATCCCCGCCAACGCCATATTTTTTTATTTTAGGGGAATGGCTAAAAAGCGGCTCAGTGTGAACGCGGTTCAAAAAAAAAAAGTAGTTAAGTGTGAAAACGGTTAATTGGGAAGATAGATAAAAAGGAAATTAAATATATATATATATTGAATATATATATAATTGAGAAGATAAATACAGTCAATTTATTTGAAGGGAAAGATTTATGCATAAATAGATATGTATGTAAGTAGGTAACTTCATTATGCATTGATTTTGCATGTTGCAAGGAAAGTAGAAAGAAAAAGGGGAAATTAAATTATATGCTCGATTTCTTTTTTTTTTACGCAAGCAATTAATTTGCATTATTTGAATTTATGAATAGGTGCGTGTGTATATATATATATATATATATATATTTATATATATATATATGGGCAGTTAATGTAAACATGCATAGATTGAAATTAGTTTGTAGATGAGTGTTAATTTGTCATTGATATTAATTAAAAAGAGAAATATATATATATATATATATATATATATATATATATATACTAAGTAGGCATAATTTGGGTAATTGATATGAAACAGTATAATTGGTATACCGTTAATTAGGAACATAATTAATGTTATAATTTAATGGTGAATGATTTACATATGAACCATAAATATGTAAATCAGTAAAAGATGAACATTTAGTACAAATAGAAGTTTATTAATTTGCTGAGTCATAAGGGCTGAGGTGTCACCCTATCTTGGTTGAGTGGTTGTGATTAATTCTAAGGACATCGACGGCTACAATCAAATTGAATCTCTATAAAAACAGGGGTAGACTCAAACCTAAAATCAAATGAAAATTAGAATAGCCGCCGTCATGCCATCGCCATGGAGTTCAGCGTAGCCGTCACAAATTAAAGAAGAAGAAAACCTAATCAACAAACTAAATCTACTCAACAACAAATCAAAGCTCTTTCTCTTTCTCTTCTTAAATTGTGAGTATGATGATTCTCACAAGATTATTATGAATTAATCAGATTGAGTTATGAATGGATCACAAGAAAGTGATATGAATTGTCATTGTAAATTTTATGCTATTATGTTGTGGATCTCATTATGTTATCATATATATGTTGTTATGTTATTGTGAGCATGTTGTAAATTATGCTATGTCATGCTATGTTGTAAATTATGCTATGTCATATGTTGTAAATTATGCTATGTCATGCTATGTTGTAAATCATGCTATGCTATGTTGTAAATCATGCTATGCTATGTTGTAAATCTTATATATGTTGTAGATCTCATATTATCACATATGTTGTAATCCTTATGTTCTGTGATAATGATGTCATATATGTATAATTCTCTATGTTAAGTTGTGTTGAATCGTACATGTTACAAAATCATGATGTTATATTTATGCGAATTGGTTCATGTTTAAAATTGATGTTTTTTTTAAATGGATCTTGATTATGGGAATTTGCCTATTAAGTTAGGTGTACCCATATACATGAATCTATAATTTAAATGGGTCTTCATTATGGGAATTTTCCTATTAAGTTAGGTGTACCCATATACATGAATCTACAATTTAAATGGATCTTGATTATGGGAATTTGTCTATTAAGTTAGATGCACCCATATATGTATGAACCCATATTATTAAGTTAGATGATGTTGATTCACACATGTACCTATGCAAGTTTATGAAATTGGGTTAAGATCATATTATGTGAATTATCAACAAGTTGACACCTTTAGATCCATGACATGTATAATCTTATGCAAGTTGTATTTTTGGACATATGCAAGTTTCACCCCTTTTCATGACTAGATCTATTTTAGTCAAATATATATGTTGTTGTTGTTGTGATAATTTCTTTTATGCTATGAGTTAGACTATTCGAGTCTAACGTATATTTTACGTTTAATGAACGAACGTACAACGTGGGGTGGGGATAATATTAAAGGATTTAGTATTAAGAATTTGCATGGGATAGCCTTAAAAAGGCATATAACAAAAATTGAGATGTTAATAAATTGCCTTAAAAGGTGGAAAATTTAATTAAGACATTAATTGGAAAATTAATGTGCAGTAATGGACATAATTTAATTATGGATTAATTTGAATTAAAATGCCTTTAATGGCATATAATGAATTTGTGATGAAATTTGGTATGATTTTACATACCATAAATGGATGGCCATAATTGAGTCAATTATGGACATCGTTAAAACTGGAAATTAATTAATAATTCAAATAGGGAATTATTAAAACTGGGGAAAAAGGATTTTTAATAATAAATGCTTAGGACACGAGGTTGGACTCGTTTGTGACGTAAACCTGCCCGGACCCGCCCGGCAAATCCAGTAGTCACAAATGTCAGCCCAATGTGAGAGGTCCTAGGCCCAAACTAAAGCATAACAGTTGTAAAGACACGAGGTTAGACTCCTTTATGGTGTAAGACTGCCCGGACCCACCCGGCAAATCCAGCTGCCATAAATGCCAGTCTAATGTGAGAGGTCTTTATGAGGTTATGGCCTTAATGAATTAAGAAATACTTAACCAGTTAATCATGTAAGGTGGGACATGGGGGTTAAGTAGGTGCCTTGGGTGGCATGAGGAATCTAGTGGTTGCCCTTAGTGGCATTTGAAATACGATTAGTAAAGACTTAACCAAACACACATGTAAATGAACATGACTAAAGGGTTAAGTAGGTGCCTTGGGTGGCATGAGAAAATATGATTAGTAACACTTAACCAAAGTAAATATGTAAGTGGGACATGGCGGTTAAGTGGGTGCCTTGGGTGGCAGGTCGAATTACTAATAAGAACCCTTAACCAAATTTAGACATGTAAGTAGACATGGAGGGGTTAAGTGGGATATACTAGAGGGGACCAAGCCTAGGTGGGAAGCTTGGCGGGGGCCCTTTTCAGACCAGTAGCCCATTTCGTATCTTTGTGAGCTCGACCCAAGTCAAGGACGGGACATGCCTACTGGGTCTGATTGTTAGAGGCCAAAGCGGGTTAGCGGTGGCAATGCAAGTCCAACGGGTTCATGTGCGTGCGTGGCCCCGGGCTGGTAGGTAAGACGTTGTTGCATTGTGTAGGTATAAGCCGTGCATCTCCGTTGTATTGGGTTGCCACTTTAGGGGAGTGATACACTCCACTGTGGGACCAGCACGGGTATCTACGAGTTAGGGAGCCGATCGAATGGGGCAGGGTAGTGGATACACCTAGTGGAGATAGGAGCAGGCGGCCCTATGTAGTCAGCTAGGGGTATATAGAGCTACCACTATCATTTAATTACTAAGGGGGTACACCTAGTGGAGATAGGAGCAGGCGGCACCTATGACGTCAGCTAGGAGTACGTGGAATTACCATTAAAGGGGGTACATCTAGAGGGAATAGGTATAAGTTGGTTACCTATGGTAGCAGCTAGAGATATACAGTTAAACGGGGAGGATAGCGGGTACACCTAGTAGTACACGAAGTTATCATCATTTTATTTAGCCAAGAGGGATCAAGTTTCTAGAGTGACTAGTATGGTTGCAGTTGGTGTTAGTACAGAACGGTACAGTACAGTAGAGTATAGTAGTTATCCTATATTGATTAGCAAGCGCCAGTAACGTCAGTGTCAGCAGGCCAGTGTGGTGCAGTATAGTATTTATCCTTTAGTAATTAGGGGCGCCTATAACGTTACCTTTAACGATTGTCTATGTCCTTTGTCTACTCTTTCATATCGGTGGTTCATAGACATTTCCTTGTATTCCAGCTTATGCCTTAGTCTAGTTATTTTGATAATAATATTGTAGAATTGTCATACTCGCCAGACTTTATGTCTGACCCCCCTCTTTTCCACATTTTTCTCCCTCCAGGTCCTCAGGTTGGACCCAGCTCTAGTGGAGCCTGATTGGATTGCTTATCTCTTTTGGAAAGCTAGGACTACTGAAGTAAAGTCCAGCTTGTTATCTTCTTTAATGGCTATTTATGTAATGGGATTATGTATTTGTTTTATCAAGATGGATATTGTACTTGACTCTGATTTATGGTATTAAGATGTAATCAAACATGTTTTGACTTCTGCTGCAATGAAATAAAGTTTTTAATTTCCAAGTACTATCTTATATCTGTCTTGATGTAATTTTACTGTTCTATATTCACTTATAACCTCCATGGAAGTTAATGCATTCCCCTTGCGAGTGACATTAATGGATGTGGGTTGTTACAGCGCAACTCTAATCAACACGGATTTATATATTTCAATAAATTCGTTATTTATTCTATTCAACACATGAATCTATATTTCTTTCAACACACGACTAATCTCAACACATGAGTACTGTCAACACATCACTATTTTTGTTATGTAAAATATTTTATAAAATAATGGTATCTATCATTTGATTTTTAATTAGACTCCACCGTAAAGTAGTTCTAATTGTAAATATGATAAAGATGTAAATTTTATTATTGAAATATTTTACTCAACACACGAATATTTTCAACACATGAACATCGTTAACACATGACTATTTTTATATTCAACACATGAATTTTCTTTTATAATATTCATTATTTTCCCGATTGGAATGAGGCCCAATCAATCACCATATAATGTTAATTATATGGATTCCATACAACACATGTATATAATAGCAACGATAACCAATCAACCATCATCCAAAGTGCACCACACAACTGCATAAGCATCAAATATAAATAATCAATGCTTACATAGTCTGTCGACCAATCGATCGACATACAATTAAATAATTGGGATTAGTGTATGCCAAATATCATCCCAATACCCGTGTGGGGTTTCAAATCAACAAACACATATTTTTATTTGTGCAGTTGGGCGATGTGTAAAATTTATCGACCCAATCAATATCAGTCAAATCAGTGTATATAAACAAATCGGCCGATTTGTTTATAAATATTTATTTATTCACTTTCACGTTAAAAATTATATTTTTAACAATAAAATATTTTTAACTATATAAATATTTTATTTTCTTTCAACACATGAATATATTTCATTATCTATTTCACATCAATTTCACAAACAAATTTCACAACACATCAATCAAACAAACAAGCAATCCATGGTATGTGGATGACGGGTGTCGGGTGCTGCTAAGCACCGTCTGCATCCTAGTATATATATAAATAGAAAAAGAAACTTAGAGTGAGAAGTTCTCACAGATAGCTATCCCAACTCCACGACACTTCATTTATAGAAATCTTCGTCGTTCTCGCCTTTTGTCACTTTCACTGCCCGTAGTCACTACATATATAAAAATCACATTTTCATTTGTTCACTTTCAATTCAAAAATCATATTTTTATAATCACCCCATATGGATAAAAATTCTATTTTTACATCTCTACTATATAGATAAAAATTCTATTTTTCTAACGCTACTATATAGATAAAAATTCTATTTTTACACTGCTATTCTCTATATAAAGATTTCGCCTTTTACTACTTTAAAAATGTCGTCTTTCACTACATAAAAATATCGTCTTTTTATATCCTACCATATAAAGATCACGTTTTTATTATCTATTTAATATATAAATCATATTTTTATATTTCCTACATAATAAAGATCGAATTTTTATCATCTATATTATATACAAATTATATTTTTATTACCTCTACTATATAAAGATGATATTTTTAGCCTTTCTATAATATAAAAATTATATCTTTATTATCTATACAATATAGAAATAACATTTTTAATATTTCTTCTATAGAAAAATTATATCTTTAACATTTCTATTATATAAAAGTATAATCTTTCTTATAAATCAAAATCATAATTTTTATAACACCTCTAACTTATCATTAACTAATAAATTAACACATTAGTTTTTAAAAAAAAAATCAAACTTTCCTTATTTAAATTCGAATATTTAATTCGCTGTTCCCTAATTGCTTTAAATTAAAACAAATGAATTTAAATAAGGTAAAAACTTACTTTGATTTCAGTTTTTAGAGGAGTGGGGGGGGGGTTTCTGCATCAAACCAGAGGAGAGTGGTTAGGGCGGTGGCGTTCAGGTGGCCAGGGGGAGGAGCTGCGGCGGTTGCGGGCGTCGAATGTAGGTCAGGGGGCAGGGTTGATCGGAGGCGGCCGCCTCCTGGTGGCTGGGCGGCGTCGGGGTGATCGATCGCCTGGGGGAGATCGCGATTCTCCCCCTTTTTTTATTTTTAATTGAAAACGTGAACGGGGGGGGGGGGGGGGTGGCAGAGGGATTTAAGGGGAGAGAGGTTTTGATAATTTTTTTATTATTTTAATTTCAAAAAGTTGACTTTTACATTCGACCTCTAAACGAGGCCCACCGCCTGTCGTCCACAGCTAATTACCCCCATTCCGAACACAATGGGATATGTATCGTAGGCTGATTCGACTGTTTCGATCAGTTTTCGTCAAAATCAACATTTAACTCTATATATTGAATTTAAACGTGCATTTCTATTTACTGGGGCCGCATACTAACTAGAAAAATTCCTGAAAAAATATTTTCTAGCTTCGTATTGACGATACGGTCTTAACAAAACTAGTTTCGTCGAATTCTGAGACTGTTGGAAAAATGGCCATTTTCCAGTCGATTAAAATCAACTGAAACTGGTCAAACACATTTTCCTTTCCCGCGCTCACATATTGATTCGAAAAATTATTAAATTTGGAATCTAGCAATAATTTGACATCACGGATCCAACAAAAGTGGTTTCGTCGAAATCCGAGGTCGTTTGCAAAATTCTCATTTTTAAGGGTCTGAATTCCATAGCGACTATTCAGAATTTTCAACTGGACATATCTTTTGATCCTCGCTATGAAATCTCGATTTTCGGATTCGTTGGAAAGATATTATCAAATAGATCCTATTATTTTTTGTTTCACTAAAATCCGGTTTGTTTTGCACCCGGTACATTCAATTGAAGTTTGAAATCGAATTATCGAACTACCGCGCCATTTTCAATTCTATTTATAATTATATATAATTATTTATATTCTAACGATGACGTATATAAAATATACGTTCTATTCTATTCAAAATAAATTTCTCATTGATATTATTTAAAATAACCCATTTTAAATCTTCGAAATTCGCTAAAATTGCCAAAATAAAAATTTTAAACTGGCCCAGATTTTCGGGTTGTTACAATCTCCCCCACATAAAACTTTTCGTCCCCGAAAAGGAACAAAGTCGAAAGTGGTTTGATTAATCAACTCTACGTTCGATCTGGCTTCCATTCTCCAACTTTTCAGTTTCTGAGAATTTTCAAATTCTTCCAAAATTTGGCTAACACCCGGAATTTTCAAAATTTTTTGCCATAACCTCCCCTGCACCGGGAGCCACGGGAAAATCCCGAAATTGCCATATAGGCCTTCTGATCTCGAAAAGAAAAAGAAAAAGCCAATCGGCTCATAAAATCATCATCACCCAAACAAAACAGTAAATTATATAGTAAACATGTACCTATTTGTCGGGCAAACAAATTTTATTCTCTACTCTAGCCTCCTTGCTATGACATGTTCAATGTAAGTATATGTATATGCAAGCAAATGCGACAAATTTTCAATATAATTCAATATTCAGTTCAATTAGACTAAATGGTTAAAAATTATCAAATAAATAAACAAAAAACACAAACATCAATCAATTAGTGGATTAACGTTTCAAATTCATAATTTTGATACATATACAGAAAATCATGTTTTGAATGCCAATTCACAACAAATAAATCTATCTATATAAGTTTTGGTTCTCACACCAGTCTAATGGAAATATATAGATATCACACCTTCGAAACACGAACATAAATATTGAAGATGCCATGGTCATTATCAACATCATCTCCATGCGACTAGAGCGTGATTCTATATCTATCCAGTATATTAGAACTTCGAATATACGTTCATGACGCATATACGCGAAATCTTTATATACACGATTGTCCAAATTCAAAATAAATAATTATTCAAATACGTATAAAACGATTTAAATTTTCAAAACAAAATAGTTTTCATTTGAAAAATATACTCTTCACACTCGTTCTAGGATACTACTGATCCTATCTCTAACGAGTCATTCTAATTGGATATTACTAATCCAATACCTGATGAATTCTTTCGTATGGTTCTAACGTGCCTTGTTCTCGAGCTCTGTAAACCAAAGCTCTGATACCAAACTATAATGACCCGAACTCCCCCGGTAAGGAAGCCCGGATACTTTGAGAACAACACACAAAAGGACGCAGACGGAAGAACATTTCATTGTTATTACAACAATTCCATCAGATACAAGAATATACAGAGTATGAATGAATAAATTGCATTCGATAAATATCAGAGATTTACAATGAATTACATAGCAGCGGAAAATATACAAAACACAATTGGAAGTGATACACAGATACAGAGCTTTCCGAGCATCGTTCCAGCTGTAAATCAGGACCCTATGGATATAAATCTGCAAAACCAAAACTACTAACTGCCCGTGTCGAAAATAAGGGCACCCAGAGTTTAGGTTAAAACAATAAACTCCAGGTCAGTCATGTGATGGGTGTGAGAACTAAAATAGTTATTAATCTTTATTTTTAAAGTTAGGTAAATCAAGGGCCACGCCGTATAACACGGAACGGGTTTCCTCCCAAGAATACCAGTGCATAATAAAAACAGCGCAATGCTAAATAAAGAAAAATGAAGCTGTTATAAGACCCAGGTCCCATCACACAATGCAACGCAAGCCGGAGGATAGGGTTTTTACTTATAACAGCCAAAGCATGCTTGATACGTTTAAAACACATTATTTGATACTATTATAAGTGTATAGTGTCAAAACAATTTCAATCATAAATATCAATCATAGGCGGCATGAATGACCCATACCACTATGTCGCCACACTAGGTTCTACAAATAAAACCGCACTATCACGTATTGGAAATTGGATTTCCGTCATGAGCCGAGGCAAGGGGCAAACTCCTCTCCGCGTTCGAGAAACTCTAGCAAATGTCCCAGGACCCCACTTTGATCCTTTGGAACCTCCAAGGCCGGTCCTCTCTTACTTTTGAGGATTAGTTATTCCTGAACACACGTTTCCCGGTCCTTACAGACCTATATCCGAGGCGCCTCGTATCCAACAACCACACATGTGAAAAGTATATAAATGTCAGGACTGGTAGGTCACTGACACCACCATAGCTAGAAAGAAACGTCGTGCACTCCTTGGGTCCGTATCCCGTTTTTGACTCATACCGAGGTGTGAGGCTCGCGAATTCACGTTATATACAAAGCTACGCCACACAGGCCGTGCTTTGATCATCAACGACAAGACTTTGCTTTTCAACAGAAGCTTTGATCAATTGCCACTTACGCGTGCCACACTGGCAATTCACTCCATGCGACTGATGTCCATCGATATACAACCTTTGAGCTCGTACATCTCAGAGAGGAGCGTTAAGTAAGAGAATAAATTCTCCGCCGCCAAGAAGATGTATATTTAATAGAGATCAATCAACACAGAATAAAATCCAATGTTAGACACGCAATCCATTTACAAGTTCGTTCTGGGTCTGAACGAAACCGGAGGCACTTTCCTCGCATATCCATCCATCTCCAAGTACGTCTGGACGATCACCAACTGTTTCCCTCATCTTGGGTGTACAGCCCAATCGAGATCATCAGTAATCACCCAAACGATGTGAAGACTTCCGGTCTTCAACCACCGTCTTCATCTTCGACATCTCGTCGAATCGGTTATTCGGAATGGGTATAACCCCGGCCTTTCTGAATAACCCACGTATATAGTAAACAAATGTTACACAAAAACAACGAACGCCTCATTCCAATTCAGAATATTCTTTTATTTACAAAATCACATTCCTAGGGAAAGGTTCCCATTAATTTTATCCAAGTTAAATTCTTCTAAATTAATTCTATAATCTTCCTTTGGATATCATTTCAAACTAGTCGGGATTAGCGAACCACACCGAAGTATTTATTTACTTTATTTCCCAATCCCAACCTATATATACCATGGAGAAAACTGGTAATACTCCATATCTAACACCACGGTGTTATCGGTAAAATTAATTACCGTCTCATGTTCAAATCTAATTAAAGATTTAACTATCGCTTTAGAGCAAAACTGGTGGTACTCCATTCTTGATCACCTATCAGATTTGATAATTTAAATTATCAATTCATATTTTAATCTAATTAAAGATTCATTAAAACTCCACTTAGTTTTAATCTTTTCAAAAATCAACATCTTGCCTTTAACTGGGTTAAAGAACCAATGTCATCTAAAACACGATTCACGATAAACCCAAATCACATTTGATATTAAATATAAGGCTCTGAATAGAAAATATACCGGCTTATATTCAATATCAATTTCTAAAACCAACAAATATCGTATTGGAAATAATGATATAAAATATATCTTTCAAATTCCCATAACAATATCTGTATAGTCACGAAATCCAACATCGAAATATTCCGAATATAATTTCGATTCAACTCCCGTCCAATCCACGTATTGGGAATATTTATTATTTTTAAAATCACTTTCAAATTCAATTTATTTGTTTCAAAAATAAATTGATTTTAATTCTAGTTCAAAACTAGTTCATTTCAATAAAAATCTATTTTTATCTTTTCAAATGTGGAATTTTTCATCCCAGTTCTTTCCAATTCATATATTATGATTTTACACAAATTAAAGATATTTTCAATAATTTTATCACGGCCCGTACAGTCAATTTCCAACAACGGCTATCGAACTGCACTTACAACGACCTTTTCCAAATTTGATTTGGACATAATTCCAAATCCAACCGTTAGATTTCAAATTTCTAATATTCATTGGAAAGCTCTTTTCGATACTAACCCAACGGTTCCGGTTTTAGGAGAATCCGACGGTCGGATCTCCCGCAACGTCAATTCAAAGTTAATGATCGAAATTCACGAACTGCCGCGGCGCGGCGCGTTCTATTCTGGCCATTATATATATATAGTATGTATTATATATATTTCGTCGATTTCCTTTTAAAACATATTTTATAAATAGTTCTAAATTCGTTTCAAAAACAATTTCAACTTTATCTTCAATTTCAAATCGATTTGATTTCAATTCAATTCGAATTCTTTTCAATTTTTCTTAATTCAAATTCAAATTCGTTTCAATTCAATTCAAATTCTAATTCGTTTCAATTCAAATTCTAATTCGTTTCAATTCAATTCAATTCTAATTCGTTTCAATTCAATTCAATTTGAATTTGTTTCAATTCAATTCAATTTGAATTTACCTTCTATTTAATTCAATTCGAATTCCTTTCAAATTGATTTCAATTCAATTTTAGTTCGTTTTAAAATTTCATTCAAAACGATTTCAATTCGTTTTTAATTCAGTTTCAATTTAATTTAATTTGAATTCATTTCTATTCAATTCCAATTCAAATACACTTTCTATTCAATTCGAATCGAATACATTTTCTATTCGATTCGAATTCATTTCAAATTGATTCAATAAAATTTCAATTTGATTTTTAATCTAATTTAATTTGAATTTCATTTCAAAATATTAAATTTCATTTCAAAATATTAAGTTTTGAAATCCCTTTTCAATATTCATTATAAAACAAATAAAATCGATATAAATATCGTTTGCTTCAAAATAACGCAACTCTAATCAACACGGCTTTATATATTTCAATAAATTCTTTATTTATTCTATTCAACACATGAATCTATATTTCTTTCAACACACGACTAATCTCAACACATGAGTACTGTCAACACATCACTATTTTTGTTATGTAAAATATTTTATAAAATTATGGTATCTATCGTTTGATTTTTAATTAGACTCCACCGTAAATAGTTCTAATTGTAAATATGATAAAGATGTAAATTTTATTATTGAAATATTTTACTCAACACACGAATATTTTCAACACATGAACATCGTTAACATATGACTATTTTAATATTCGACACATGAATTTTCCTTTATAATATTCATTATTTTCCCGATTGGAATGAGGCCCAATCAATCACCATATAATGTTAATTATATGGATTCCATACAACACATGTATATAATAGCAACGATAACCAATCAACCATCATCCAAAGTGCACCACACAACTTCATAAACATCAAATATAAATAATCAACGCTTACACAGTCTGTCGACCAATCGATCGACATACAATTAAATAATTGAGATTAGTGTATGCCAAATATCATCCCAATACCCGTGTGGGGTTTCAAATCAATAAACACATATTTTTATTTGTGCAGTTGGGCGATGTGTAAAATTTATCGACCCAATCAATATCAGTCAAATCAGTGTATATAAACAAATCGGCCGATTTGTTTATAAATATTTATTTATTCACTTTCACGTTAAAAATTATATTTTTAACAATAAAATATTTTTAACTATATAAATATTTTATTTCCTTTCAACACATGAATATATTTCATTATCTATTTCACATCAATTTCACAAACAAATTTCACAACACATCAATCAAACAAACAAGCCATCCATGGTCTGTGAATGACGGGTGTCGGGTGCTGCTAAGCACCGTCTGCATCCTAGTATATATATATATATAACTAGAAAAAGAAACTTAGAGTGAGAAGTTCTCACAGATAGCTATCCCAACTCCACGACACTTCATTTATAGAAATCTTCGTCGTTCACGCCTTTCGTCACTTTCACTGCCCGTAGTCACTACATATATAAAAATCAAATTTTCATTTGTTCACTTTCAATTCAAAAATCATATTTTTATAATCACCCCATATGGATAAAAATTCTATTTTTACATCTCTACTATATCGATAAAAATTCTATTTTTCTAACACTACTATATAGATAAAAATTCTATTTTACACTGCTATTCTCTATATAAAGATTTCGCCTTTTACTACTTTAAAAATGTCATCTTTCACTACATAAAAATATCGTCTTTTTATATCCTACCATATAAAGATCACATTTTTATTATCTATTTAATATAAAAATCATATTTTTATATTTCCTACATAATAAAGATCGAATTTTTATCTTCTATATTATATACAAATTATATTTTTATTACCTCTACTACATAAAGATGATATTTTTAGCCTTTCTATAATATAAAAATTATATCTTTATTATCTATACAATATAGAAATAACATTTTTAATAATTCTTCTATAGAAAAATTATATCTTTAGCATTTCTATTATATAAAAGTATAATCTTTCTTATAAATCAAAATCATAATTTTTATAACACCTCTAACTTATCATTAACTAATAAATTAACACATTAGTTTTTAAAAAAAAAAAATCAAATTTTCCTTATTTAAATTCGAATATTTAATTCGATGTTCCCTAATTGCTTTAAATTAAAACAAATGAATTTAAATAAGGTAAAAACTTACTTTGATTTCAGTTTTCAGAGGAGTGGGGGGGGGGGTTTCTGCGTCAAACCGGAGGAGAGTGGTTAGGGCGGTGGCGTTCAGGTGGCCAGGGGGAGGAGCTGCGGCGGTTGCGGGCGTCGGATGTGGGTCAGGGGGCAGGGTTGATCGGAGGCGGCCGCCTCCTGGTGGTTGGGCGGCGTCGGGGCGATCGATCGCCTGGGGGAGATCGCGATTCTCCCCCCTCCCTTTTTTTTTATTTTGAATTGAAAACGTGAACGGGGGGGGGGGGGGGCAGAGGGATTTAAGGGGAGAGAGGTTTTATTTTTTTTATTATTTTAATTTCAAAAAGTTGACTTTTACATACGACCTCTAAACGAGGCCCACCGCCTGTCGTCCACAGCTAATTACCCCCATTCCGAACACAATGGGATATGTATCGTAGGCTGATTCGACTTTTTCGATCATTTTTCATCAAAATCAACATATAACTCTATATATTGAATTTAAACGCGTATTTCAATTTACCGGGGCCGCATACTAACTAGAAAATTCCTAAAAAATATTTTCTAGCTTCGTATTGATGATACGGTCTTAACAAAACTAGTTTCGTCGAATTCTGAGACCGTTGGAAAAATGGCCATTTTCCAGTCGATTAAAATCAACTTAAACTGGTCAAACACGTTTTCCTTTTCCACGCTCACATATTGATTCGAAAAATTATGAAATTTGGAATTTAGCAATAATTTGACATCATGGATCCAACAAAAGTGGTTTCGTCGAAATCCGAGGTCGTTTGCAAAATTTTCATTTTTAAAGGCCTGAATTCCATAGCGACTATTCAGAATTTTCAAATGGACATATCATGATTCCCGCTATGAAATCTCGATTTTTCGGATTCTTGGAAAGATATTATCAAATAGATCCTATTATTTTTGGTTTCACTAAAATCCGGTTTGTTCTGCACCCGGTATATTCAATTGAAGTTTGAAATCGAATTATCGAACTACCGCGCCATTTTCAATTCTATTTATAATTATATATAATTATTTATATTCTAACGACGACGTATATAAAATATACGTTCTATTCAATTCAAAATAAATTTCTCGTTGATATTATTTAAAATAACCCATTTTAAATGTTTGAAATTCGCTAAATTTGCCAAAATAAATTTTTTAAACTGGCCCAGATTTTCGGGTTGTTACAGTAACAAACAACACTTGCGCTAACAAAAATATTGATACACAATAGCTACAACCCACAAATAAGCGTATTGCATACATATTACATATAGAGTCACTGACTTACTTACACTCTTTCATTAACACTTACACAAATATGATGTTACAACTGACATTCCACATAAATTCACATACATACAACAGTCCACATAAATTCGCATATGCAGTGAGATAAAAGTCATAAAACATTAACACTAACTCAGTGACGGTCCACACTCCACTACATAGTAACATAGTGACACAAATATAATATTTAAGTTAACAGTCTAATACTAATAGTGATAAAAAGCACTACTAATATAGTGATACAAATTGCAAATTGCACTCAAAGTTGAAACTGAGAATGAGCTTGCTGCAGCCTGGGAGCCTGGAAGTGGCAACTGGCAAGTGAGTGGCAACAGTCACAGACTCTAATCTCCATTCCCATTTCCTACAATAGGTTAGCACCTGGCATGTTATTAGGGTAGGTAATATGCATGTGAATGCATATAATACATGCATTTTGACACGATAAAAAGCCGCATCTGCTGTTTTTCTTTTCAAACTAATTTTTCTTTCCAATATGGATAGCTTTTCTTTCACTATTCAGCAATAAATGTAATTGCTATGCTTCTAAATATGGATTTCCAACACTAGGACTTCCAATATGGGGAGTTAAAATACTAGTATCATTCAGTACGTTGCTTGCCTTTGTATTATTAGATCCTGAAGTTGTTTCTGTTAGCATCATTAAATTTACACAATTATATACATCGTAAGTACTGGTCTAATACATAAACCGTTTAATTCAACTACTGCCTTTGTTGTTTGATATAGCTTTTTTGATAAATCTTTGATATGGGTTTCAACTATATTTTCATTTCTTTCTTTGTACATACAGTCTTTGTTACTTCAAGCGGGGCTTGGAAGCTAGGTGGATTTCGGTTTGCCATCAACGTTGATGAAGCATTGAGTGCATCAGTGCAACCATTTCATTACCTAGTTAGTATATTTTGCTCTATCATACATATATGTGTTATACTGTCTCATTGTTAACTGCATAAGTACATGTCTGCCGGATAAACAAGTCATGCTTTGTTATTAGTTACCAATAAGAAAGTATACATAAGAGCCCATTTGGAAACTTACTTTGAAACTCCTTAAAAGAAGTTTTGAATAGTAACTTTTGAGCGTCTTAGACAGTAATATATAAACAAAAATGTTTAGACGTACTTTTTTACTTCTAAGTAGCAACGACTTAATGAAATTGCTTCACAATTACGTGTATCAAAACCAATTGTTTTGAACTGAGCTAAGCTGAAATTGATAGTTGCGTGCAATAATAAGAGGGTGATCAGCGGTTATGATAGAAAGCATCATAATCTGTTGTAATCTCAGATCACCTTAAATGTTCTAGAAACCATAATTTGCATGTACCTGGGTAGTTTGGTCTTGACATTATGCTTGTTTTAAGGTCTATTTGTTATATAAAAATGTGATATACCAGTAATGCACATAAACCGACATAATTTAATATTATGTTCACTGTTGTAACACCACACTGCACTGGATTTAACGGCACACAAGAAAACTGAATAACATTGTTTGGATCTTAGGAAAGCAAAGAAGAGAAAGATAACTTAGTTTGAAACTACTGTTTATTTATTTGATGAAATAGTTTTGTTTATGTATGGTTAAATTTGGCGGTACGTAGAACTGGGACTAGATCATGACAAAATATCGAATTTGAAATTAATGGATCAATTCTGTTCTTCAAGCATACTGCCAAAAATAAAGAGCCACTAATTTCCATGCGGATCGAGTCGTTCGGTGGGCACGTGGTGTCAGCATGATCTACATTCCCAATAGAAGAGATATTGATGTCCAAAAAGTTCTTATTACTCTTTAGAATTCCATGTTTAAACATGATTTCTAGTCCACCTACAATGTTGCAGTATTCATAGTAGGGGGTACCTTTATAATCTTCTTGGTATTTTCAATAGTTCAGTTAAAAAACTAATCTTTTCTAATAGCCTTTGATTCACATATATAACATAACGAAATGTCATTTAATAGCGAAAGATAATCTGATGCACATAGAAATTAGATCATTTGTTTTGTCTCATAACGAAATCATTCATAATGACCAATGAGTTATAATTTTCTCATTTTATCACTCAATTGAGACGAATAACTATATTAGTCAAATGCAAATACAGTAGACATTTATCAAATCAGTTCGGTCAACAGTTACAAGATCAAGAGGCACCTTAATTGATTTAACAATTAACAATGCATATCCTTGCATCTACTGCTAACAAAAAAAGAAAGAGGCAAAAGACATTTTTAGATCAGTAGCCCAAACACAAGCTCCCTGCTTATCTGAAATAGTGTGCAACCCCTTGCTTATTTATATTAGTTTAGTACTGGTATATCACATTAGTTTAGTATTGTAATTTGGTAATTTAGAATATTTGTTATACTCAGTTTTTCTTGTTCAACTCCCTGCTTATTCACATTAGTTTACTGACTTTGGCCTGTAGTTACATCATTCTTTCAGTATGATATTTGCATTTATACTTTCAAACTTTTATACATTGACTTGATCACCTAACACTATACTATACTTTTCACTTTCTTACATCATTCTTTATGTTCTTTGCATGCAGTTAGATCAAATGACAGCCATGAGATGTTCAGTTTGCATGAAAACAACCTTCCCTTTGTTCTGGTACGTTATCTTAATTCTAAAATTTGAGAAATTTGTTTTAAGCACATATCTATATTATGTCTTAAGATTATTTTCAGTTATGGTGTAATAAATATTAACGTGCTTAAGGTTCTGATGAATATGACTAAAACATGCTTATTGATTCCCTTAGGATGGTCATACCCATATCGGAATTTGATGGCCTATTTCAAACGCTTAGGATCATCTAATATTGGTTTAGTATAGAAACTCAGCTGCCTAATATGCTAGCTGCATATCAACCAACGTTAGAACTATTTTATTTCCTTCATCATGGAATCTTTCCACTATATCATTTTCTTCAGCTGCTATGTCATCTTAGAAAGTGCAGAATAATTTCAATTCCTATTAAGTACAGTGGGACATTAGCACCAAATTGATGTTAGGCTATACATAAGCTGGTTTGTTGCTGTTGGTACGATTATACAGGTCAGGTAACAAGTAAATGAAGAACACATATTTTAACATTGAAATAAGAAGGACATTAAATGAATAAAAAGAAGGACTTGGATTGGTCTAAGGTTTTTATACTTTAATTTTACCGTTGCATAATTTTTTGGTACTGTTGACCTGACAGTCATTTACACGAGTTCTTAAAGAAACTCAAAAGCATCACTTGCGAGTTTTAAAAAAATGAAGCAACATTCAAATTGTAGTATATTGATTGTTGGATAGAAATGTAAGTATTCGTCATAAATTTCACTTATGTGCTTCTAGGTTCTTGAAAAATGTCAATGACTAGTTGGCAGTAGTTCGAAAAGGGCCCAGTAGTATAATTTGAGAAATTTCAGTCTGGGATACTGTTTGATATATTTTCAGTTGTAGTCAAAATAATATTATGTTTGTTTTTTAACATATTTTGATTCAAGTCGACCATCATGAAGACAAATTGTGCAAGTTTTAATTCAGCTGGATGATCCATTTTGTTCTTTTGTAGTCATGTGAAGAATGTTAATTTCTGATGAAATAAGTATTCTGTAAGTATTTAGATATAGGTAGGTGCTTAACATATGACTAGTTATGATTCGTGCAAACTAATTTTGTTGTATGGTTACATGCGTTAGTGTTTTCTTTTCCAATGATAAGATTTTGTGAACTATTTATATATTACATACGCTTGGAAATGTATTGACAACTGACAATCAAAATGGCTGGGATGAAATATGACTGGAGTAGTCTTTTGAATTCATAAGTTACTATGTTGCGTCGGTTGTTAAAAAAACGTAGCAACAATTAATTTTCTTGCTACGGTTGTAAATAAAACACAGTCGCAAATGTCAAACTAATTGCATCGTTTATTTAAAAACTTGTCGCAATAGGTCAATGTTTTGGAGCTAAATATTAGTTTGTTGCTACAGGTGTAAAAAAATAGTTGCGAATAAATTAATCTACAGCGTCAGGTATTCTATAATACCCGTCGCAAGAGCGAGTATATTGCGACAGTTTTACAACCGTCGCAATAAGTGTACACCTGTTGCGACGGTAGCATTTGCTACGGTTTTAGAACCGTCGCAAATAAGCTTAAACAACCGACGCAAATGACCTGTTTTGCACTAGTGTTGGAAGTAGATCACTAGTCTGCCCATCACAAGAGTTGCCAATATTTCCTTTCTCAGCCGTAGTACAGGAATGTTAAGATGAGATAGAATTATTCGCAAGATAAAACATATCAATTAAATTCAATAGAAAAGGAATACTACAGAATTGAAAATAACATTTCTAGACGTATTCCCAAAAGACACAAGGAAGGTTGAAGACTCAGTTAAAGATAACTCGAGATAGGGATGATATATTGTTCATCCTGTACCAGGATGTAATATATTGTGTATACATCATGGTTTGTCCTGAACCTGCTATGATACCAAGCTATAACACCTCACCTCGAGACCCACCCTAATAAAGAGCATTACTGAATAATTATTTCTATTAGAGCAGAGAACATGGATGGTTATGAGCAGCCATTCGTAATATTATATTAAACAAGTCTTAAATACGTCGATGGAGTGCTCTTTTTTCCATAGGATTTATACTTGTGTAATAACATACTACGATGACTCCAGGATCAATTCAGAACAAGACATACATTACATCATATTTCATAGGACAATAACATAGCCATAGGTACATATATATACATACTTTAGTACTGTACAAGATAATATACATAGGTACATCCCCATAAAAGAATATGTACAACAAAGAATGCCTAGCACGAATACAGAGTATAGTCAAAACTCACTAAAGAGAATTAACTAAAGTAGATCATCCACGAGTGAGGCTAAGCAGCAAAGGAGGTCAACATCAAGTACTATATACAATATCTCGGTCTGACCCGAGTAAAAAATAGAAGGGTCGGTCTAGTTGAAATATCAGAACTTAAGATAATAGAATAATAAGGATTCGAGGTGATATTCTCTTAAAACAGTATTAAGACATGAAATACTCCACATCGTGAAGTTAAAAAGCAACATTTTTCACCTACGTAGATATAAAGGATTAGGTGCAACGAAATTCACCAAACTTTAAAGATAAGCATAATGGTATAAGTTACCGCGTCAAATCACACAAGAAAAACAACATCAATACAATCAAAACAACATGAACCTATTAAGAGTTCTAAAAGTCATTAATGAAATCACCTAACAATCCACTACTAATTTCCCACCATTAATATATACAATTGAAATCATATTAATTAGGTGAAAACATTCAAATCAGTAATTACACAAATTCAATACGAAAAGATCTCAAAGTAGCAGTGGTATAAAACTTGGACCCAACAGTCTAATTTGCCCACTAGCAATAAAATTAGGACATCAAAATTTCCCATCAGCGATAAGATTAGGACCCATTAGTATTATATATGGTCTACCAGTTCAGGCTTGCCAGATACTATACATTAAAGACATACCGGTCTCATTTTGGACCACCAGTCCAGATCTTCCCTACTGACCATAGATTAGGAATATCAATCCAGATTTTCCCTACTGGCCATAGATTAGGACCCACCAGTCCAAGTACCGGCAACAACTATACCAATAGAATGCGCCGCAGACTTCCAAACAGTAACTCGAGAAGCAAAAACAGTACCGCTCATACTGAACATTTTCCCTAATCGATTCACCATAAGATATCCTGCTCCATGTTATTTATGATGACCCCAAACCCCCGTTCCATGGTGGAAAGGGTAATCTTTGGGATATAACACATAAACAGATAACAACAGAACAGAAATAAATTAATACACCAGATAATGTACAATATAATATATCAGAAATAATAATCATCAGAGTTACACAGTATACAGGATCATACTTAGTGAAAAATACAGTTCAGCTTTACATAAATGTCTACAGTGGAAACAAATCACAATATGTACAATAGGAGCTGAACAGCGTAAAAAGAAAGAAATGATATAATCCATCTTCAGCTCCAGCTATCTAGAAAGAGCCTGCTAAAACCTCAATACAAGGCTGCCCGTGTAGAAATAGGGGCACCCGAGTTTACAAGTGAAACAAACTATGAGTCAGTCATGGGACAGGTATGAGAAATCTACTTAACATATTTTACAATATGGCCAATCACAGGACCACGCCTGTAACGACCCGCATTCTACACATCGAAGGATCGTAGAATATTTATTTCTTTCACATACGAAGTCGTATGGTCATGTAACTTTGGGAGACGACTACTGTTGTCATTTCCCATGTTCATGATTTTTTCTGATTTTTAAATGACCGTTTTCCCCCTAGCTGATCTTGTTTTGGCCATAACTTTTGATTGGAAATGAGTTTTGACCTGAAACCACTTCCGTTAGGTCCATATGATTGTTTACCTTTCCGTAGATTTGGTCACATTAGCCAAACGGACTCACCGTTTGGGAGATATGACTGAAACAAGTTTCAGATGGTGAAAAACCGCTTAATTGGGCCTAACCGGGTGATTAACAACTAAGCCCACTGGGGTATTTCAGGATTAAGAGTATAAGAGGGTTGCTAGGGTTTAGAAAATGAATTTTACTTCATTTTCCAGCCGCTTAAGACATTCCTCTCAACCTAGCAATGGCCTCCACTTGCTAAAACACACAAATCACCTTCTAATCGCTAATTAAGCCAAATCTATATCAAATCAAAGCGGATTAGCACAAGAATCGAGGTAGAACTTCAGTATAGCCTTGGTAACAGTGCCAAACAGAGAATCATTTCAGATTTGATATTTTATTTGTGGCAAACGTGAGTGATTTGCATAGTTCCTCACTAATTATGGTTAATTAAGGGTAATTAGTAATAATTAGTGAAATTATACATGTTAAAAATCTGGAAAAATATTTATAAAATTTGAAATGATGTTTTAGACCTTTTTTAGAAACTTGTGTTAATTTGGTTAAGTTTTGCTAATCCTATCATTAATTATACTTGAACATGATTAAGGGAAAATATGGGGTTTTGGTTATGTTTGATCCATTTTAACCTATCAAGTTGTTGTTTTGGTGTTTGTGATCACTTCTATTTGTTGCTATGACTGTATGGTATGCTTTGTGATTGTCTAAAATAGTTAGAGTGATCGAAAACGCCATCGAGTGGCGTATAAACAGTCGTTGGAAGTTGCAGGAAAAGTGCAGGAAAGTACCCGAGCTGGATCGGATCGGATAGGAACCCGAACTGAACCGCATTGAGGAAGGAACCCAAACCGAACCGCATTAAGGAGGGAACCCGAACCGAACCACATTGTGGAGGGAACCAGAACCGAACCGCATTGAGGAGGGAACCCAAACCGAACTACATTGAGGAGGGAACCCGAACCGAACCGCATTGAGGAGGGAACCCGAACCGAACCGCATTGACGTGGGAACCCGAACCGAACCGTATTGAGGAGGTGAACCCAAACCGAACCGCATGGAGGAGGTGAACCCAAACCGAACCGCATGGAGGAGGTGAACCCGAACCGTGGACAATGAGGGGAAATAAGCTTAACTAAACGGGGAGCCTGAGCACCATAGACCAAACCGATCCGAGTTTGGACCTCTACTCCTACTATGCGATGACACTTATGAAGACCAACACCAACTCAACCAAAGATCTGAGATGCGAAGGTAGTCCAAATAGGAAGTAGAACTCAGGATCTAGTTGGAAACTAATGAGTTAACATCATGATTGGACTTTGCTGCGGGACATGTGATAAGGGGTTGTCGATGTCTAGGACTTTGGATCACTATGTATGGGAGGTACGTGGACGGATTCAGGGCCACAGTGGCCTAGGTACGACTAGTGGGCTATAGAACAACGAAGTGGGGTCATTTAAAAAGGTTTGGTCATGATCCCATGGGATAAGCTTGGTGGTAGCAGTAGTTGTACAAGTCGAGCTCCGTCATTACCTCGATGGGTCTTGTGATCGAAGTGGTGGACATCGTATGCTTTACGCACTAAGTGAGAGATGTGAGGATGGTTGCCATGCTTGATTTGTTTGCCATCACTATGATATACACACCCCTACCCCCGTATTTTTTACACCATATGTTAGTGGCACCTTAGAGTATTGTACTGTATGTAGTGCTAACTCTTTGGTTGCAGGTCCAGGTTCAGGTATGGTTTAGTATACCTATTATTATTCTATTTTGTTGCATATCGCTCATACCAGACTTTTGTCTCACCCAGAGTTTTATATCTCTTCTTATTACTCTGGGTGCTCCTAAATGAGAAGACTAGAGACAGTTTAGCTGGTGATGCACGAGTAGCTGTACCAGAGACGAGCAGGAGGCTTCCACGTATGATGTATATAGATATTCTCCCTGTGTCGTTGTTGGTCACTACTTTGGGCATTAGTGGTGTACCTTTCCTTTCTTTTTCTTTAGAGACAGTTTTAAAGTTGTAATAATGATGATATGGAACATAAGCTCTATTTGGATTTTCCGCTGCTACGATGTTTAGTTTTCAGCTTATGCACTGTCTCACCTGTTTTATGCCAAGTATGTTGTTATTATATTTTGTTCCGTGCGTTGTGAGACATTCTACAGGTTCTTTGTTAGTTCACTCTCTTCTTTCCTTTCTTTGGCGACCGTTCCGTGCTAGTCGGGTATGTGTGTAGCGCACTTTCGGAGGAAATGCCGACTGGTCCGGGCGGGCCGTCACACTTGGTATCAGAGCTCTAGGTTGCATAGTTAACCTAGGGAAAGACACCAAGGAGAGATAATACGTATATGAGAGCGCGTATTTGTGATTATTTTCGGTTTTTAAAAGCTATATATATACTACTGGTATAGCTAAGGATGAAGTTGCACTGCACTGACACCACAAAGAGAATGGTTAATCGTTTCCCTATACAGATTGAACGATGAGCTGATATACGAGAGGTGCTGGTAGAGGAGCCAACAATGGGAATGCTCCTGACATGAGGGCTATGTTTACTGACTTCATGAGAGAGATGCTTATAAATGTGCAAGCAGCAGCTCCCAATGTGCAAATGGTGGTAGTGTAGCGGTGTAGGCGCCAAGAGCCGATTTCGCCAAGCTATGCAAGTATTACACTAGTCTTGGTGGAAAGCCATTCCACGTAACGGAATCGGCTACAGAAGTACAAGATTGGTTGGATAGCTGCGAGCGTATCTTCGAAGACTTAGGTATTGAGGATGCGATGAAAAGGAAGCTAGCGTCCCGTCAGCTGCTAGGACGGGTAATGAATTGGTGGAATGCTATAAAGGCAGCTATTCCCGAGGATCAGATAACTTGGGATCAGTTTAAGGCTCGCTTTAGCGATAAGTTCATTCCAACTGCTCAGAAGTCAATGTTGTTTAGGAAGTTCTTGGAACTCAAGCACAATGTTAGAGCTGTCGTGGAGTATATTGCAGAATTCCATACTTTATCGAAGTATGGGTTATCCCTCATTGACACTCCCGAGAAGAAGAATGAGAAGTTCATAACAAGCTTGGATCAGTACATGGGGGAAAGGCTTATTAACCACATCGATGAGACGTTTGAATCGATTGTGGGGAAAGCTTTAAGATTAGAGAGCCTACACCCTAAGTCGAAGACTGAGGTCGCATCTGCAGAAGAGCCAAAGCCGCAAGCAAGTGGTGGAGGCAAGAATGATTCTTAGAATAAGAGAAAACAGAATCAGACTAAGGATGGCTAGAATAAAAAGAATAACAAAGATGTTGAGTGCTTCAGTTGTGGTAAGAAGGGCCACTATGGCAAAGAGTGTCAGGCCAAGCCAGCGGATAGGAAGTGCTTCAACTATGGCCAAGCGGGACATCTCAAGGACAAGTGTCCGCAATCCCCTAAGGAAAAGCAGATTGTGAAAGCATATGCTATCAATGTTGTTCCTTCATCATCGAATGCCCCAACTGCAGCGGAGAAATGAAAGAATGTTGTTATCCACGGTATGCTTTCTGTTTATGATGTTCCTGTTCGAGTATTGTTTGATAGTGGAGCTTCCCGTTCCTTCATATCTAGTGACCTGGTGGATAGGTTGGGATTGGAGCCCGAGATAGTGGATAGACCTTTAGTAGTGACAAAATCGATTAGTGGTTCGACTAGCCTTAGCATGATTTGCCGTAATGTGGTCTTATCGAGTCATATATGCATGTTTGTTTGTCATTGCTTTTTTTTGGGCATTACTGGGTTTGGCATTATTCTGTGAGTCGATTGGCTCCAAAGATACGGGGTGGTAGTAGACTATGAGGTCTTTTTGGTGACAGCTAGAGCGAATGATGGGCGGAGGGTAGTGTTTGGTGGTCTACCTAGTGATGGGGTAATGGCTAGTTTTCTAAATTCCCTCGACATCCCACATGATGAATTGTTAGGTTTTCCCGTGGTTGGCCAGTATCCGGACGTCTTCGAGGAAGTGACCGGGCTTCCACCACACCGATAGATTGAGTTCCGTATTGATTTAGTGAAAGATGCCAGACCTATAGTGATGCCACTTCATCGTATGGCACCAAGGGAGCAGGGAGAGCTCAGGGTGCAAGTAAGTGATCTGTTGAAAAATGGGTTTATTAGAAGAAGTGTTTCGGAGTGGGGAGCACTAGTTGTGTTTGCTACCATGGTAGATGGTTCCCTTCGATTGTGTGTGGACTACCGTGAATTGAATAAAGCGACGAGGAAGAATAAGTATCCTCTACCGTGGATAGATGATTTGTTTGATCAGTTGAGTGGCGCGAGAGTAATCTCCCAGTTTTATCTTGCGACAGGTTTTCATCAGCTTAGAGTGGAAGCTGAGAGTATAGCTAAAACGGCCTTTCGGACGCCATCTAGATTTTATGAGTGGTTGGTCATGCCATTTGGGTTAACCAATGTGCTAGCATATTTTGTGTATCTTATGAATAGGGTATTCAGAGATCAGTTGAATAAGTTTGTTTCTGTGTTCATAGATGATATTTTGGTTTACTCAAAGAACGAGGAAGAACACAAGGAACATTTGAGGACAGTGATGGATGTGTTGAGGAAACACCAACTAAAAGCAAAAATTTCTAAGTGTCACTTCTGGAGAAAGGAAGTGAGGTTCTTGGGCCATATTGTTTCAGAGAATGGTATTGCCGTGGATCCTGCGAAAGTAGCTACGGTACAAGATTGGTCTACGCCCAAGAATGCAACAAACATAAGAAGTTTCTTGGGGTTGGCTGGATATAATCGTAAGTTTATCCAAGACTTCTCAAAGGTAGCAGCACCATTGACTCAGTTGACCATGAAGAATCAAGCTTTCGTCTAGGAGGAAAAGTGCGAGAATGCATTCAAGTGTCTAAAAGAAAAGTTGATGTGACGACCCGTATTTTCGGCAATCGAATATTTATTATTTTAAATATTTTATTTGGAATATAAATGGATTTTTAATATTTAATTCGCTATTCAAACGAAGTTTGAATGATATATATTTATATATAATATAAACTGAGCTCGAAATGGCGCTGCAGTTCGTAATATGGAGTTTTGAACTTCAACTGAGAATACAGGAGCCGATATAAGTCGGATTTCTGTGAAACGAGAAACGTTGGAACCGTATTGACGATAATTTTCATGTGAAAGAGAAAAATTCAGATTCCATGTTATAATTTGTTAGTTATGGCTAAATTAAAATTTGAAATAATAGCTATGGAAAATCGTTATATAAATATACGCGTTAAAATGGCCGTTTTGCAAACGGACTCTATTTTCGACGAAATCAGTTTCATTGGAACCGTATCGTTAAATTTTTGTACAGCGTTGAGTGGCGTGGCAAACCGATGTCGTATGTGACCACGGTAGCCGAAAACGCTCGTTCAGTGCAATTAAATTAATTCAACTGAATAAAGGGATAATTAGGTATAACTTGAACAGACGATCAAATTAGGCCATGAAACCAGTTCCGTTGAGTTCGTAGCGTCAATTATAGTCAGGGTAGGTATATAGTTTGTTATTTTTAGAGATCGGGAAATTTGGCGTTAAAAAGGGCAGTGCGGTGCGCAGTAAAAATGGCCTACCGGGGCAACAGTCTCAGAATGCGACGAAACTAGTGCCGTTGGATTCGTATCGAAAGGTTATTGTTGGTGTTCGCAGTTTCGAGTTGATTCGATTTATCTGGTGATCGTGGTAAATTAAAATGCGTGTTTAAATCTGGTTTTATAAAGGAAATTTTTTCATATGACCTCGGATTTCGACGAAACTCGTCCCATTGGGGTCGGAATACCTTTTTACACCAAGATTAGCCTTTTTATCAGTAAGCAGAAGTCGATTTGTGGTCAGTTTTAAGTGTTACTTCACCGTTAAGTTTTGATAAGATAAAATAATATAAAATTTAAAGCGTAAGGAAATAAAAGAAAGACGTCACCCTAAAAACGCACATGCCTACTTATCCTAAGTCTCGGTTGAAAAGAAAACACCCCGTCTCTTCTCAAATAAATGAAAGAAAAGACTACCCATGCAGCCTAATTGCTGTATATACAGCTAGCTAGCTACCCAGAAAAGAAAATTCAGGCAGACATATGAGAAGATAATAAAAGCCTACCCTAAGATATGAAGCAGACCTAAAACTATACAGCGCACATGCTTCTGTGCCTTGTGTTATCACATTACCCAGTTACGCCATTGCTTCACTGCCTTGTATTTTCATATCACCATCACATTGGCTAATGACATGAAGACTGACATGAAGACTCACGTAGGCCTAGACTAAGCTGGAAGACCTACCACTCTACAAAACGTGAGAGGCAAGGAGCTCCCCACTATAAGTAACCACGCTCAGTCATTATTCCTTAACCCAAACCCAAGCTTCCATGGCAACAAGTAGTAATATATAATAGTAATAATACTCCTGTCTACTTAAGGGAAAAACGCAAGCCTATACGTTTTGACCCAAACTCTCGAACGAGGTGGGTAGATGGACTTGGACCAGGGACTGTTTCGGGCGAGTGATAAAAGGGGGATAGGCGCATGTTTTGATGGGGTCAGATCACCGTCCGGTGGAGGCTTGGAGTAACACCGTGGGAGTGGGCAGAGGTCAGAGGGGGAGAGTTTATGTACTGGAGCATGCTGAACGAAGGCCGTGGTCTAGATGGCTTGGTGGTACCGATGTAGTGGGCGTCAGTCTTTTGGAAGAGGGACTGATGGTTTTTTTTTGAAGGCAAATGAAGGAAGAAAGGTGAGGACGTTGGGGAGCGTGCAAAAGCACGGTGGAAAGAAGAAAAGAACACAACAGTTCGGGAAGAAGATAAGACAACGATCAATCATCCACTGTTACTTTTAGTATACATTGAGGAAAGTTTGGGTGTACGTAGTTGGGTTTGGAAATGGATGAAACAAATGGTGTGGATCAGGTTGTGAATGAAGAACGCAGTAATGAGCTGTTAGCAGTGGTGGAAGATGATCATCGGTCCTAATCTAGATTATGTAAGTTGATTAGTATTAGTTTTAAAAATTTATTTATTTAGATTATAATACGGTCCAGTCTTTAGTTATTTACACAGACCGAAGATTGTTAAATCAAAAATTAGTACAAGGCTGATTTGTTTATACTTATAGAATGTTACCAGTATATATATTGTGTTAGAATATGCCTAACCCAAGTTCATTTAGTTTATATATAACGTAGGTTAATGATTAGAATAACGTATATTACGTGACCAAGTATTTCACGTGGAAAATTTAATGCACTAGAAGTCAACTATGATGGCGGGCCTGTTTGGTTCTTAAACCAAGTACTAAAAGTAATTAAGAATTTGATTAAGGGTGACCGTAGTTCTGTGAACTAGCAACGTAAACGAAGAATTGACTTAATTAACCAATGGAATTAAGTAGCTAATAATATCTTAACTAATTTATTGACTATAATATTTTGATAGGAGGGTAGCAAATAAAAGGGTGGTCACGTTACGTACTGTATTCAAAGAAAATCTATGGGAGCAGGTGAAAACAGTAGATGTGCCCATTCACATTATTTAAGGTGGCCAACCATTTTATATTACAACTTGATTTACTAAATTATGTTTAAAGAACCATTCTATATAACGTGGCAAGTTCAGAAGTTTACCCGCCAGATCATAGTTATATAACATAAGCAGAAATTAGTTAAATATTATTATTATTTAAGTTCTGATAACATTAAATTATAAACCGAATATCATATTTATAACCGCGTTATACGAACACAGGATTAGACCAGACAAGGAGGAGGTGAACCCATGTCGACAGACGTAAGATTTTGAATGGGAACAGACGAAGTAAACGCAGTTGGAAACTTGTAAACCGAACCGTGTCAACGACGAATGGAAACCCAAGGTGAGTTAAACTCACTTAGTTATTTCCCATTTATATTTTCATATAAATTGGGTATTTTTATTTTGTGTGCTCTGTTCGCTTTGGTTGATCTGGTTTAAATTGTTTGATTTGTTTGAATTGGTTGATCTGGCTGAATTGTCTTAACTGGATGGAGATAACCGTTTGATACAGGGAAGGACAGGTTGGAGGGATCCAACCGGATTCCTCAAATAGATTATTTATTCTCATATTATCTGTTCTGTTGTGTGATGGATTTGTTCGTTGATCATGGATTTGAAAAATCACCTGTGTTGTGGATTTGAAAACTCACCTGTGTTGTGTTTTAACCAATGGGCATATGGGTTAGGTAATCGGCAATAAATGGCCTGAAAGAAAATCATTTATTTATATCAATTTACCGTCGATAAAACTGAAGTTATTAAATTTATTTATTTTACAAATAAAGATAGATTTCGGAAAATATATTTTGGATAAAACTTTATTCAAAGTAAATGAATATGTTTGGCTATAATCAATTGTAAATTGAGGTTATGAAGTCAGGACTGATGTCAATTAGATTTAAAAGGTGTGAGAATAAGGAGATTAACCAAAAGGTTAAATTGGATAATTGGTTGTGGAGAAACGATTTAAGGAAATTATTGAAATTAATTTATATTATTAATTTAAAGGGGAAAAAACAAATGGAAATTTGTTAATAAGGAAATCGTGTTTAAGTGAATAAATCGACTCTTTACTTGCATGGATTTTTGAATTAGTTTGTTCTAAATAGAAATAGTTTAAGAAATATTGTTAGATTTTAAAAAGGGATTTACTGGTTATTTTAGTTAATGAAGA
The DNA here is from genome assembly GCA_030737875.1 of Allium sativum. NCBI lineage: Eukaryota > Viridiplantae > Streptophyta > Magnoliopsida > Asparagales > Amaryllidaceae > Allium > Allium sativum. The sequence goes on along the minus strand of CM060909.1, from coordinate 751,230,870 downwards.
AATTAACTACCTATGTAGTTAATGTTTGAAAAAATTATTATCGTAATTAATTATAATCTAGGAATTTACTTGTAAAGGGGAAATCATTTAAAGAGTTAATCTAAGTTAAATAGAATTCAATTAATAGACGAAAGGAGAGTGAACCAGTTTTGTTTAGCGCTGGAGTTTATAACGAAGCCATGAAAGGAATGGTTAAGCAAGTGTTTTAGAGTAAAATAAATAGTACTTAATTATTTGAATTAAGTAAAAGGGAAGTAAGATAAAGAGTTGATAATAAACCAGAGTTAGATAAAGATATTTGAGGTGTTATAACGTTAATTCTCAATTAACGTTGTGGAAAATGGGATTGAGTAAAGAAGGGCAATTGAAATGAGAATTTCGAGCGAGGAAGAGTTAAAGGAATTTGAATTAATATTTGATTGAGATATTGATTTTGGAGTTACGACTTATATTTATCTTTAGGTATGAACGTTGTTGATCAAGGTCTGAGAGGTAACTAAATACCCCAACTTGAACGACAGCAGAAATGTCTGAAGGTGATATTAGTTGTAAGGGTGAAAGATAATAGAAATGATTTATTATCTCAGTAGAGAAATAATAACGTAACACTTCGATGGGGACTTGGATTATATATATTTATATAATGGGGATTTAAGAAGTAAGGGTAAGTAAAAGGGAATTGTCGAAAATATAACGATATTTTCGGATTAGAAAGGAAATGGAAAAGTGAGGTTGTTTATAGAATAAATCTTATGTGAATAAGAAACAAGGGAAACTATATTCTCAATATCGAAATGTTTTAAGAGTTTTCAACTTATATTTATTAAAAGGCCAAGTGATGTCGAATACTAAACCAGTGAACTCACTGGGTTGTCATGATTGAAACACTGTTTATTTTGATAGTTAAATCACCGACTATCAAATCTGTCCAATACGATTGTTGGTACGGAAAGGTCGGGATCGAATTTATATTCGAAAACCATTCCGACCAACAAATACGTGGAGATGTCAGAAGACGGTCGAGATGGAGCACTGACGACCGTGGATCTTCATAAGCGGAGGGATTACTTATAATCTCTGGCTTAGCGGCCCGAGATACACTGTGATCCTGTCGTGGTTAGGGATCTGCGGGTTGCAAGGACTTCTCGCTGCCGATCCATGGGGTGATTCCTTTATTGGATGCAGTAGGAGAGTGCCTTCGGTTCATCCTGTTCCTAGATGACTTGTATGGACAAATGTCTGACAGAGTATTTCCTGAAACCACGTACGTTGATTTTTACAAATATACCGAGTGGTGGCAAAGAGGGGCACTTCTTTAAAACCCAGAATATATTTGTGAACGTCAATTAGTGATTTGATGGATCTGACGATGTGGCATTCAAAGTGAATGGTGGCCAGAAAGGGAATTCAAACCTCAAGCCTCATCAACCGGGAGATGACAAAAATCGGGCATGCAGCATGGCTATGTGGGTCGCTCCCATTAGGGTGTATAATCACCTATCTAGAGAAATTCCTTTTGCTTCTTTAATCTATCGATGTTGTCCCATGTCGAGAAGACGGTGGCTAGCTACCACCGTTGGTGATATACACTCGATACACTCAAGCGAAATGAGTGGTCGGTCATGTGAGGGCCGGGTTGCAAGACGTTCTTGTTGAACCCAGTGTATTCGCCTCTAGAGATACACTATCGGTAGGTGGTCCCATACCTTGTCATAGTGGAATCCAATTTCCAATAAGTGCCTGCGATTTTGATTTGTATACTATATATGTGGAGCGTGAGATGCAAGCGTTCCACTAGATTCTATTTACTTGTGTTTAGACATTATTATAATATCAGACAAGATATTGGTTTCAAAATGTTTTGGGTTATCGTAAGGTAAAAACCGTCCGTGTTTATGGGTGGATTCGGACTTACGATTATCCTTTTCTTTGAAAGGATTTCAACTTTAAAATATGGCTGTGTGATATCGTTAAACTTAGTGTGTTTATCTCACTCTGGTTCACCATCCTGACCCGGTGTTTTGTAAATGCTCGGGTTAGCCCGGGGTGTACAGGTTCAGGTTATCGAATGCTGCGAAGTCCAGAGACGAGCTGGAGATGTTCAGACGTATGGTGTTATATTGCTGCTTTTCCGCTGTATGTATATGGGAATAGGTTATTATAACTGTCCCAGTGTGTGATGTACTCTGATATTGTAAGTATTTTTTTTAAAGCTCTCAATAAAGATTTATTTCTGTATTATATTTTGTTCCGCTGCGATGTGAGACTTTGTGTTGTGTTGTTTCCTCTTCTTCTATTCTAATATTTCTTTCTTTCTTATCTCGCCCTCTAATTTCTTTCTAATAACGTCCAGTGTTTTCGGTGTTGGAAGGTCGGCATGAGTTACAGTAAAGGTATTTATGTCGATTTTCGGGGCCGAAATCCTCGGGTCGTTACAGTGGTATCAGAGCTATTGGTTTAGTAATAATCTTGGCTCTATGGTATAATTTGATAGAGAAGGGGTTAGTAATACCCTAGATCGAGATTGAGTGTATATATATGAGAGCGTATTTGTAAATTTCATATATAAATGTTTTGTACTGTGTTTGTTGACCGGTTCAAGTGTTGAGAAGCGTTGAACTGGAAATCAATATAGTATTGTTTGACCAAGCAGGTAAATGAAATAATTTTACCCAAATTATATTTTTGTATAGAAAAGCAATAATTTTATCAAATTATTGAGATATTAGTGTGTTTGATTGATTTGCATAGAATTCAAGTTGGATTGCAAATTTGGATTGAAACCTAAATCTGTTGAGTGGAATTAAATTAAGTATGATATAGAAATCAAATAAAACAGATTTAGAATTTGAAAATCGAATGAATGAAATAGAAACCAATCAAATACTAATCGTTTGATGTTCAAATCTGCGAAACCAAAATTAAATATCCACATTGAATATAAATTCAACTGATCTGGTTGATTTGGTTGTATGTTGGTTACTGGTTGTGAATTGTTCGTTATTGGATGATGGTTTGTTTGAGTTGTGATAATCAACAAATTTTAGTGGGGCTAAATAAATTATAAACTAAAGAATAAATTCCAATGTAATTAAACTGGAATGGAAAATGCATATAGATTGAAATTTTGAGGTAACCCTGTGTTTGAGGACGAATTGAAGTTGTGTGTTTGACTTTGCAACTGGTGTAGTGATACCAGTTGATTAGTGAAATATTATCTCAGAATTTCAAATATTATTACTCATATATGAATTGAGTAAGTACAGGTGCCAGAGGAATAGGCAGATTAACATTGGTCGAGAAAATCACATATACGCTGAGCAAATATGCTCTACAGCGCTCGTAAAAGGTACGCCTACACAAAAATATGAAATTTTGGGGTTTTGATTTTTGTTTTCCGACCGTTGGTCGATGTATATATATTATCTGTTCCTGCGATATCGTAGATGTCACCCCGTGTAGAGGAGACTCTACCGAATTTTTCCAGGAATTTGATGCGTTAGAAAATTTTCGATATTTTTGGAAATATTTATTTACGGTGTTAAAATGGTTTTCGATTTAAAATAAATTGGGTTTGAAAATCTATGGATTTGTAACGTCCTTTCTTACCTTAGCAATTTCGAGGACGAAATTATTTTAAGGGGGGAAGAATGTGACGACCCGTATTTTCGGCAATCGAATATTTATTATTTTAAATATTTTATTTGGAATATAAATGGATTTTTAATATTTAATTCGCTATTCAAACGAAGTTTGAATGATATATATTTATATATAATATAAACTGAGCTCGAAATGGCGCTGCAGTTCGTAATATGGAGTTTTGAACTTCAACTGAGAATACAGGAGCCGATATAAGTCGAATTTCTGTGAAACGAGAAACGTTGGAACCGTATTGACGATAATTTTCATATGAAAGAGAAAAATTCAGATTCCATGTTATAATTTGTTAGTTATGGCTAAATTAAAATTTGAAATAATAGCTATGGAAAATCGTTATATAAATATACGCGTTAAAATGGCCGTTTTGCAAACGGACTCTATTTTCGACGAAATCAGTTTCATTGGAACCGTATCGTTAAATTTTTGTACGGCGTGGCAAACCGATGTCGTATGTGACCACGGTAGCCGAAAACGCTCGTTCAGTGCAATTAAATTAATTCAACTGAATAAAGGGATAATTAGGTATAACTTGAACAGACGATCAAATTAGGCCATGAAACCAGTTCCGTTGAGTTTGTAGCGTCAATTATAGTCAGGGTAGGTATATAGTTTGTTATTTTTAGAGATCGGGAAATTTGGCGTTAAAAAGGGCAGTGCGGTGCGCAGTAAAAATGGCCTACCGGGGCAACAGTCTCAGAATGCGACGAAACTAGTGCCGTTGGATTCGTATCGAAAGGTTATTGTTGGTGTTCGCAGTTTCGAGTTGATTCGATTTATCTGGTGATCGTGGTAAATTAAAATGCGTGTTTAAATCTGGTTTTATAAAGGAAATTTTTTCATATGACCTCGGATTTCGACGAAACTCGTCCCATTGGGGTCGGAATACCTTTTTACACCAAGATTAGCCTTTTTATCAGTAAGCAGAAGTCGATTTGTGGTCAGTTTTAAGTGTTACTTCACCGTTAAGTTTTGATAAGATAAAATAATATAAAATTTAAAGCGTAAGGAAATAAAAGAAAGACGTCACCCTAAAAACGCACATGCCTACTTATCCAAAGTCTCGGTTGAAAAGAAAACACCCCGTCTCTTCTCAAATAAATGAAAGAAAAGACTACCCATGCAGCCTAATTGCTGTACATACAGCTAGCTAGCTACCCAGAAAAGAAAATTCAGGCAGACATATGAGAAGATAATAAAAGCCTACCCTAAGATATGAAGCAGACCTAAAACTATACAGCGCTCATGCTTCTGTGCCTTGTGTTATCACATTACCCAGCTACGCCATTGCTTCACTGCCTTGTATTTTCATATCACCATCACACTGGCTAATGACATGAAGACTGACATGAAGACTCACGTAGGCCTAGACTAAGCTGGAAGACCTACCACTCTACAAAATGTGAGAGCCAAGGAGCTCCCCACTATAAGTAACCACGCTTAGTCATTATTCCTTAACCCAAACCCAAGCTTCCATGGCAACAAGTAATAATATATAATATTAATAATACTCCTGTCTACTTAAGGGAAAAACGCAAGCCTATACGTTTTGACCCAAACTCTCGAACGAGGTGGGTAGATGGACTTGGACCAGGGACTGTTTCGGGCGAGTGATAAAAGGGGGATAGGCGCATGTTTTGATGGGGTTAGATCACCGTCCGGTGGAGGCTTGGAGTAACACAGTGGGAGTGGGCCGAGGTCAGAGGGGGAGAGTTTATGGACTGGAGCATGCTGAACGAAGGCCGTGGTCTAGATGGCTTGGTGGTACCAATGTAGTGGGCGTCAGTCTTTTGGAAGAGGGACTGATGGTTTTTTTTTTGAAGGCAAATGAAGGAAGAAAGGTGAGGACGTTGGGGAGCGTGCAAAAGCACGGTGGAAAGAAGAAAAGAACACAACAGTTCGGGAAGAAGATAAGCCAACGATCAATCATCCACTGTTACTTTTAGTATACATTGAGGAAAGTTTGGGTGTACGTAGTTGGGTTTGGAAATGGATGAAATAAATGGTGTGGATCAGGTTGTGAATGAAGAACGCAGTAATGAGCTGTTAGCAGTGGTGGAAGATGATCATCGGTCCTAATCTAGATTATGTAAGTTGATTAGTATTAGTTTTAAAAATTTATTTATTTAGATTATAATACGGTCCAGTCTTTAGTTATTTACACAGACCGAAGATTGTTAAATCAAAAATTAGTACAAGGCCGATTTGTTTATACTTATAGAATGTTACCAGTATATATATTGTGTTAGAATATGCCTAACCCAAGTTCATTTAGTTTATATATAACGTAGGTTAATGATTAGAATAACGTATATTACGTGACCAAGTATTTCACGTGGAAAATTTAATGCACTAGAAGTCAACTATGATGGCGGGCCTGTTTGGTTCTTAAACCAAGTACTAAAAGTAATTAAGAATTTGATTAAGGGTGACCGTAGTTCTGTGAACTAGCAACGTAAACGAAGAATTGACTTAATTAACCAATGGAATTAAGTAGCTAATAATATCTTAACTAATTTATTGACTATAATATTTTGATAGGAGGGTAGCAAATAAAAGGGTGGTCACGTTACGTACTGTATTCAAAGAAAATCTATGGGAGCAGGTGAAAACAGTAGATGTGCCTAGTCACATTATTTAAGGTGGCCAACCATTTTATATTACAACTTGATTTACTAAATTATGTTTAAAGAACCATTCTATATAACGTGGCAAGTTCAGAAGTTTACCCGCCAGATCATAGTTATATAACATAAGCAGAAATTTGATAAATATTATTATTATTTAAGTTCTGATAACATTAAATTATAAACCGAATATCATATTTATAACCGCGTTATACGAACACAGGATTAGACCAGACAAGGAGGAGGTGAACCCATGTCGACAGACGTAAGATTTTGAATGGGAACAGACGAAGTAAACGCAGTTGGAAACTTGTAAACCGAACCGTGTCAACGACGAATGGAAACCCAAGGTGAGTTAAACTCACTTAGTTATTTCCCATTTATATTTTCATATAAATTGGGTATTTTTATTTTGTGTGCTCTGTTCGCTATGGTTGATCTGGTTTAAATTGTTTGATTTGTTTGAATTGGTTGATCTGGCTGAATTGTCTTAACTGGATGGAGATAACCATTTGATACAGGGAAGGACAGGTTGGAGGGATCCAACCGGATTCCTCAAATAGATTATTTATTCTCATATTATCTGTTCTGTTGTGTGATGGATTTGTTCGTTGATCATGGATTTGAAAAATCACCTGTGTTGTGGATTTGAAAACTCACATGTGTTGTGTTTTAACCAATGGGCATATGGGTTAGGTAATCGGCAATAAATGGCCTGAAAGAAAATCATTTATTTATATCAATTTACCGTCGATAAAACTGAAGTTATTAAATTTATTTATTTTACAAATAAAGATAGATTTCGGAAAATATATTTTGGATAAAACTTTATTCAAAGTAAATGAATATGTTTGGCTATAATCAATTGTAAATTGAGGTTATGAAGTCAGGACTGATGTCAATTAGATTTAAAAGGTGTGAGAATAAGGAGATTAACCAAAAGGTTAAATTGGATAATTGGTTGTGGAGAAACGATTTAAGGAAATTATTGAAATTAATTTATATTATTAATTTAAAGGGGAAAAAACAAATGGAAATCGTGTTTAAGTGAATAAATCGACTCTTTACTTGCATGGGTTTTTGAATTAGTTTGTTCTAAATAGAAATAGTTTAAGAAATATTGTTAGATTTTAAAAAGGGATTTACTGGTTATTTTAGTTAATGAAGAAATTAACTACCTATGTAGTTAATGTTTGAAATAAATTATTATCGTAATTAATTATAATCTAGGAATTTACTTGTAAAGGGGAAATCATTTAAAGAGTTAATCTAAGTTAAATAGAATTCAATTAAAAGACGAAAGGAGAGTGAACCAGTTTTGTTTAGCGCTGGAGTTTATAACGAAGCCATGAAAGGAATGGTTAAGCAAGTGTTTTAGAGTAAAATAAATACTACTTAATTATTTGAATTAAGTAAAAGGGAAGTAAGATAAAGAGTTGATAATAAACCAGAGTTAGATAAAGATATTTGAGGTGTTATAACGTTAATTCTCAATTAACGTTGTGGAAAATGGGATTGAGTAAAGAAGGGCAATTGAAATGAGAATTTCGAGCGAGGAAGAGTTAAAGGAATTTGAATTAATATTTGATTGAGATATTGATTTTGGAGTTACGACTTATATTTATCTTTAGGTATGAACGTTGTTGATCAAGGTCTGAGAGGTAACTAAATACCCCAACTTGAACGACAGCGGAAATGTCTGAAGGTGATATTAGTTGTAAGGGTGAAAGAGAATAGAAATGATTTATTATCTCATTAGAGAAATAATAACGTAACACTTCGATGGGGACTTGGATTATATATATTTATATAATGGGGATTTAAGAAGTAAGGGTAAGTAAAAGGGAATTGTCGAAAATATAACGATATTTTCGGATTAGAAAGGAAATGGAAAAGTGAGGTTGTTTATAGAATAAATCTTATTTGAATAAGAAACAAGGGAAACTATATTCTCAATATCGAAATGTTTTAAGAGTTTTCAACTTATATTTATTAAAAGGCCAAGTGATGTCGAATACTAAACCAGTGAACTCACTGGGTTGTCATGATTGAAACACTGTTTATTTTGATAGTTAAATCACCGACTATCAAATCTGTCCAATACGATTGTTGGTACGGAAAGGCCGGGATCGAATTTATATTCGAAAACCATTCCGACCAACAAATACGTGGAGATGTCAGAAGACGGTCGAGATGGAGCACTGAAGACCGTGGATCTTCATAAGCGGAGGGATTGCTTATAATCTCTGGCTTAGCGGCCCGAGATACACTGTGATCCTGTCGTGGTTAGGGATCTGCGGGTTGCAAGGACTTCTCGCTACCGATCCATGGGGTGATTCCTTTATTGGATGCAGTAGGAGAGTGCCTTCGGTTCATCCTGTTCCAAGATGACTTGTATGGACAAATGTCTGACAGAGTATTTCCTGAAACCACGTACGTTGATTTTTACAAATATACCGAGTGGTGGCAAAGAGGGGCACTTCTTTAAAACCCAGAATATATTTGTGAACGTCAATTAGTGATTTGATGGATCTGACGATGTGGCATTCAAAGTGAATGGTGGCCAGAAAGGGAATTCAAACCTCAAGCCTCATCAACCGGGAGATGACAAAAATCGGGCATGCAACATGGCTATGTGGGTCGCTCCCATTAGGGTGTATAATCACCTATCTAGAGAAATTCCTTTTGCTTCTTTAATCTATCGATGCTGTCCCATGTCGGGAAGACGGTGGCTAGCTACCACCGTTGGTGATATACACTCGATACACTCAAGCGAAATGAGTGGTCGGTCATGTGAGGGCCGGGTTGCAAGACGTTCTTGTTGAACCTAGTGTATTCGCCTCTAGAGATACACTATCGGTAGGTGGTCCCATACCTTGTCATAGTGGAATCCAATTTCCAATAAGTGCCTGCGATTTTGATTTGTATACTATATATGTGGATCGTGAGATGCAAGCGTTCCACTAGATTCTATTTACTCGTGTTTAGACAATATTATAATATCAGACAAGATATTGGTTTCAAAATGTTTTGGGTTATCGTAAGGTAAAAACCGTCCGTGTTTATGGGTGGATTCGGACTTACAATTATCCTTTTCTTTGAAAGGATTTCAACTTTAAAATATGGCTGTGTGATATCGTTAAAATTAGTGTGTTTATCTCACTCTGGTTCACCAGACTGACCCGGTGTTTTGTAAATGCTCGGGTTAGCCCGGGGTGTACAGGTTCAGGTTATCGAATGCTGTGAAGTCCAGAGACGAGCTGGAGATGTTCAGACGTATGGTGTTATATTGCTGCTTTTTCGCTGTATGTTGTATATGGGAATAGGTTATTATAACTGTCCCAGTGTGTGATGTACTCTGATATTGTAAGTATTTTTTTTAAAGCTCTCAATAAAGATTTATTTCTGTATTATATTTTGTTCCGCTGCGATGTGAGACTTTGTGTTGTGTTGTTTCCTCTTCTTCTATTCTAATATTTCTTTCTTTCTTATCTCGCACTCTAATTTCTTTCTAATAACGTCCAGTGTTTTCGGTGTTGGAAGGTCGGCATGAGTTACAGTAAAGGTATTTATGTCGATTTTCGGGGCCGAAATCCTCGGGTCGTTACAGTTGACATGTGCACCAACGTTAGTCATTCCTAAGGGGAATGAAGAGATGACGGTATACACGGATGCCTGTGGTACCGGACTAGGTGCTGTATTGATGCAAGGAGGTAGGGTTATAGCTTATGCAAGTCGGCAATTGAAACCGCATGAGAAAAGATACCCTACCCATGATTTGGAATTGGTAGCGATCGTGTTTGCATTAAAGATGTTAAGACACTATCTCTTGGGAGAAAGATACGAGTTGTTTACTGATCATAAATCGTTAAAATATCTTTTCTCTCAGTCAGCAAAGATGGTTAGAATTCTTAGCTTCTTATGATTTCGATATCGCATATACGCCGGGGAAGGGCAACGCGGTAGCTGATGCATTGAGTAGAAGACATGCCAGTTTAGGGGCTATGTTTCTAGAATGGAAGCAACTGGAGTACATCCTAGGTATGATTTCAAACCAAAGTGCGAATTGGATCCAGAAATGTTAGAAAGTTTAACGATCAGACCAACTTTGATTGAGCAGATTGGTTCTAGTCAGAGGAACGATCCAAACCTATTGGAAATCATCTCAAAGTTAGAGATGAGAATCGACGAAGGGATGAACAAGTATGGGCTTGATCGAGATGGATGGTAGTTGTACCCAATGTTAATGGATTGAGAGATGAAGTGCTTAGAGAATGTCATCACTCAAAACTAACTGTACACCCCGGTGGTAACAAGATGTATCGAGACATGAAGCAGACCTACTACTGGGAAGGAATGAAAAGAGACGTTGGGAAGTTTATGTCCAACGCATGAATTGCCAGCTAGTTAAAGCTGAGCAAAAGAAGCTTAGTGGTTTGTTGCAACCATTAGAAATTCCAGAATGGAAATGGGAACAAGTCTCAGTGGATTTCATTGATGGGTTACCAAGGACTAGATCGGGCCATGATACCATTTGGGTGATTGTGGACCGATTGACTAAAAGCGCAAGGTTTATACCCGTCAAGTCGAGTAGAATGGCAGCTAAATTAGCTGAACTGTATATGAAGTGGGTAGTGAGATTTTATGGAATACACAAAGGAATTTTGAGTGACCGAGATCAGTTGTTCACTAGTGGATTTTGGAAGAGCTTATGAGAGGCGTTAAGATCAGAATTATATCTTAGTACCGCGTGTCATCCTCAAACTGACGGTCAGACAAAGAGGGTGAATCGTGTATTAGAAGATCTCTTAAGGGCTTGTTTATTGGATTTTGGTGGACCATGGGATGACCATCTAAATCTAGTAGAGTTTGCCTATAATAACAGTTATCAATCCAGTATTGGTATGGCTCCATTTGAAGCTTCCTACAAAAGACCGTGCAACTCACCGTCATGTTGGTTAGAGATCGGTGAGAAATATGTGCATGGACTAGAAGTAATAGGAGAAACATCAGACAAGATTAAGGTTATCCAACAGCGAGTGAAGGTTTCCCAAGATAGGCAGAAGAGTTATGTTGATAAGAGGAGAAGAGAATTGAAGTTCTCGAATGGCGACTTGGCGTTTGTCAAGATTTCTCCGTTAAAGAGCAAGATACGATTTAGTACGAGAGGCAAGTTAGCACCAAGATTTGTTGGTCCATTCCCAGTTCTTGAGCAAATTGGGAATTTGGCATATAAAGTTGAATTACCAGATAAGATGGCAGGAGTTCACAACGTATTTAATGTTTCCCAGTTAAGGAAGTTCGGGAACGACCCCAATATGACTATTTCACCTGATCAGTTGGATGATATTGAGGTTGAACCCGAGGCGGTTGGGAACCGCAAGCCTATACGTATTGTTGGGAACGATACGAAGCAACTTTGAAGGAAGGCGGTGAAATTAGTCAAAGTTCAATGGGGTGCGGATGAGAATGACTGTACTTGGGAGACAGAGGAGAGCATTAGGAAGACGTATCTAGAACTCTTCACCTGGTAAGATTTCCGTTTTTATTTAGTCTTTCCGCATGCTAGGATAGGTATGTTTTGTTTGTTTTACATGTTTGACTGTTGTATATGGCTGGTAGGCATGCGGGATCCTTTGTATGTTTTGGGTTAAGGTATTTCGTGGACAAAATTTCTTAAGGGGGAAGAATGTAACGACCCCCATTCTACGCATCGAAGGATCATAGAATATTTCTTTCTTTCACATACGAAGTCGTATGGTCATGTAACTTTGGGAGACGACCAACGGGGTCATTTCCGTGTTCATGATTTTTGTCGATTTTTAAATGACCGTTTTGCCCCTAGCTGATCTTGTTTTGGCCATAACTTTTGATTGGAAAGGAGTTTTCACTTGAAACCACTTCCATTAGGTCCGGATGATGGTTTGCCTTACAAATGAGTAGTCACATTAGCCAAACGGACTCACCGTTTGGGAGATATGACTGAAACAAGTTTCAGATGGTGAAAAACAGCTTAATTGGGCCTAACCGGGTGATTAACAGCTAAGCCCACTGGGGTATTTCGGGATTAAGAGTATAAGAGGGCTTCTAGGGTTTATAAAACGAATTTTACTTCATTTTCCAGCTGCCTAAGACATTCCTCTCAACATAGCAATGGCCTCCACTTGCTAAAACACCCAAATCACCTTCTAATTGCTAATTAAGCCAAATCTATATCAAATCAAAGCGAATTAGCACAAGAATCGAGGTAGAACTGCTGTATAGCCTTGGGAACAACGCCTAAAAGAGAATCATTTCAGATTTGATATTTTATTTGTGGCAAAGGTGAGTGATTTGCATAGTTCCTCACTAATTATGGTTAATTAAGGGTAATTAGTGATAATTAGTGAAATTATACATGTTAAAAATCTGGAAAAATATTTATAAAATTCGAATTTATATTTTAGACCTCTGTTAGAAAGTTGGGTTAATTTGGTTAAGTTTTTCTAATCCTATCATTAATTATACTTGAACATGATTAAGGGGAAATATGGGGTTTTGGTTATGTTTGATCTATTTTAACCTATCAAGTTGTTGTTTTGGTGTTTGTGATCACTTCTATTTGTTGCTATGACTGTATGGTATGCTTTGTGATTGTCTAAAATAGTTAGAGTGGTCAAAAACGCCATCGATTGGCATATAAACAGTCGTTGGAAGTTGCAGGAAAAGTGCAGGAAAATACCCGAAACGGATCGGATCGGATGGGAACCCGAACCGAATCAAATTGAGGAGGGAACCCGAACCGCATCGAGGAGGGAACCCGAACCGCATCGAGGAGGGAACCTGAACCGAACCGCATTGAGGAGGGAACCCGAACCGAACCGCATTGTGGAGGGAACCCGAACCGAACCACATTGAGGAGGGAACCCGAACCGAACCGCATTGAGGAGGGAACCCAAACCGAACCGCATTGAGGAGTGAACCCGAATCGAACCGCATTGAGGAGGTGAACCCGAACCGAACCGCATGGAGGAGGTGAACCCAAATCGAACCACATGGAGGAGGCGAACCCGAACCGTGGCGAAGGAGGGGAAATAAGCTGAACTAAACGGGGAGCCTGAGCACCACAGACCGAACTGAACCAAGTTTGGACCTCTACTCCTACAACGCGATGACTCTTCTGAGGACCAACACCAACTCAAGCAAAGACCCGAGATGTGAAGGTAGTCCAAATAGGAAGTAGAACTCAGGATCCAGTTGGGAACCAATGAGTTAACTTCATGATTGGACTTTGCTGCGGGAGGTTTGCTAAGGGGTTGTCGATGTCTAGGACATTGGATCACTATGTATGGGAGGTACGTGGACGGATTCAGGGCTACAGTGGCGTAGGTACGACTAGTGGGCTATAGACCAATGAAGTGGGGTCATTTAAAAAGGTTTGGTCATGATCCCATTGGATAAGCTTGGTGGTAGCAGTAGTTGTACAAGTCGAACTCCGTCATTACCTCGATGGGTCTAGTGATCGAAGTGGTGGACATCTTATGCTTTACACATTGAGTGAGAGATGTGAGGATGGTTTTTATGCTTGATTTGTTTGCCATCACTATGACATGCACACCCCTACCCCCCTATTTTTTTACACCATATGTTAGTGGCACCTTAGAGTATTATACAGTATGTAGTGCTAACTCTTTGGTTGCAAGTCCAGGTTCAGGTATAGTTTAGTATACCTATTATTGTTCTGTTTTAATGACTCATACCAGACTTTTGTCTGACCCAGAGTTTTAGGTATCTTCTTATTACTCTGGGTGCTCCTAAACGAGCAAACTAGAGACAGGTTAGCTAGTGATGCACGAGTAGCTGTACCGGAGACGAGCAGGAGGCTTCCACGTATGATATATATGGATATTCTCCCTGTGTCGCTGCTGGTCACTACTTTGGGCATTAGTAGTGTACCTTTCCTTTTTTTTTTTGCTTTAGAGACAGTTTTAAAGTTGTAATAATGATGATATGGAACATAAGCTGTATTTGGATTTTCCGCTGCCACGATGTTTAGTTTTCAGCTTATGCACTGTCTCGCCTGTTTTATGCCAAGTATGTTGTTATTATATTTTTCCCGTGCGCTGTGAGACATCCTACAAGTTCTTTGTTAGTTAACTCTCTTCTTTCCTTTCTTTGGCGACCGTTCCATGCTAGTCGGGTATGTGTACAGCGCACTTTCGGAGGAAATGCCGACTGGTCCGGGCGGGTCGTCACAACGCCACTAACGCGGAACAGGTTTACTCCATCGGATTGCTAGTACTTTAAAACAAGTAAATCTTTTAAATATCGCAAACCTTTTTTTTAAATTAAGCTATTGTAAGACTCAGTTCCCATCACACAATGCAACGCAAATCGGAGGATAGAGTTTTACCTTGTAATGGCCAAAATATGCTTGATACGAATAAAACAAAAGCATTTGATATTATTACTAGTGTTTACATGTTTCGTAAACAATTTCAATCATAACTATCAATCGTAGACAGCATGGGTACCATATATCATGTCACCATATATAGGTATACAATCAAAACCGCACGGTGTCGTATTTGGAAATTGGATTTCTGTTATGAACCAAGGCAAGGGATCGTCCTTACTGCTTCGAGACAATCTAGCCTACCATGTCTTAGGAACAGCCGCAACTGCACCTTGTACGTCAGGCCCAGTCCACACGGAGTGGATTAAAATGCCTGAACACTGCGTTTCCCCACCCTATGGAGCTTATATTGGTCCTATCCCGACCAGACCATCGGCTCCGAAGAGACCGAACTAACCGAGGTGCCTCGCTATCCATCATCCACATAAGTAAAATGCCCGGGCGTGTCAAACCCAAAACACCACTCCTAGCTAGAAAGAAACGCAGGTCCTCCCTGAGGTCCTCTCCCATTTCTGGCTTATACTGGGGTGTGAGGCTCGCGAAACAACGCTAAACACAAAGCTAGCTATTCAAAAACGTGCTTTGATCATCAACCACAAAGTTATTCTTTTCAACAAAAGCTTTGATCACAGCATCTCTGCATGCCACGTTATCAATATACAACGTCAGACACACATAAATTTACAAGTCCGTTCTGGGTCTGAACGAAACCGGAGGCACCTTATACCTCGCACATCCGTACAATCAACAAGTACATGAGGGCTACCACTTTAGCCCCTTCAAGGTTGCTACTCCCATCGTGAGCATCAGTAGCACCCATCCATTCGATGTGAAGATCATCGGTCTTGCACCGTTTTCATATCTTCGACTTCTAAACGTCGATCAATTATTTGAAATGAGAATTAACTCGGTCTTTTCAAATAATTCACGTATATTTAGAATTTCAAATCAATTCATTTCAATGGTTAAATTATTCAACATCAATAATTTTGTTCTTTAATGTAATTTTCACGCCAAACACATTTAACCATCAAATATCCAATAAACCGGGTAAATTCGGTTTATTTCCATTCCATATCGTTTATAATATTTTTTCATGATTTATCTCTATTTTTATTCATTTAAAAATAGTCAATTTATATAAACGATGCTTCAGGCCATAGCACAACCATGGTGCTGTTTTTCTTCAGATTTATTTTACACATATATGAAAATCTAACCGTTGGATCTTTACAAATTTTATATCATTAGAAAGATCTTTTCAAAACGAATCCAATAGTTGCAATTTGGGGAAAATCCGATGGTCGGAACTCCCGGTACAATCATTTGAAGTTACGATTTCAAAATACGAACTGCAGCGTCGTAATTCGATTTATTCTATATATATATATATATATATATATATATATATAAAATCGATTCTGGCGCTGTTTTTATTCAGATTTGAATTAAACATTCCAGACAATCCAACCATTGGATCTTTGCAAAGTTGGTGTCGTTGGAAAGATATTTCCAAAGTGAACCCAACGGTTTCAGTTTCGGGAAAATGCAATGGTCGGATCTCCCGCAATAATCATTTGAAATCACGGTTTCAAAATACGAAATGCAGCTTCGTTATTTGATTTATTTTAATTATATTTTAATATATATATATATATAATTCATTATTCGATTTCAAAACCATATTCTTTCCAAATTTTTGATAAAAATGATATTTTTAATCCAACAGATATTTCTTTCAATACATCACTATTTTTAACAATTCATATATATAATAAAAATGTGATTTTTATTTGTAAAACAATTTATTACAAAACATGATTATTTTATATACTTCATATAGATGATGAAAATGTGATTTTTATTGTAAAACAATTTATTTCAAAACACGATTATTTTATATACTTCATATAGATGATAAAAATGTGATTTTTATTCTTCAAACCATTTCTATTTCATTCGTACGATAAAAATGTTATTTTTATCGTTCAAACCATTTTATTTCATTCATCACATGAATATATTTCAATACATGAAAATAAATCAAACACATAAATATTTCAGAAAATTTCGGCAGCATAACGGCAAGGTTGTTAAAACCGGCACCGTCCCTAGTACGGCTCCTCGCTCTACCTTAAAGCCTCGTAGCTTTTGACAATGGGTTTTCAATATCTAGTTCGTACGCTAACGAATTTTCCCATATACTAATCCGATTCGGATTTCAACCACAATCAATCATTTTCGATCAGCCATTCATGATATTCACCAAATTTCACATCAACCAAATCCAAACAATATCACAACCAATATATATCGTCCATGGTCTGTGGACGAGGGGGATATATATAGATATAGATATAGATATACGTTTATAACTATATTTCAATTTCATTTCAATGTATATTAATATATTTCAATTCATTTCAACGCATAAATCAATTTTTACAATGCATATATAACTTATATATCGAACATGCAACTTATACAATGCTTATATATGAGGTGTACAATGCTTAAATAACTCATACATTGACTATATAATTTATACATCGTCATTTCCATATCGTTTATAATTCAGAAATCTCACATTGGGTTCCACTCCTCCAAAAATTGTAGAAGACTCAGAAAAATATCCGGTCACTTCTAGAATGTAGAAGACGTCCGCACGAGTCCATTATCTCTTGTTTCATTGGATTTCGACCATACATGAAAAAGATACGATTTTTAGAAGTTTGCAACACTTAAAAGTGTAAAAATCAGTTCAAATTATGTACAGCCGTTACCTGCCTTGAAGCTTCAAAACTATGGTTCGATTTTTAAAACAAACGGTTGCACGATAGGAGAATCAGCTTGCACCACGTCGAATAGCACTGGAAGGCACGCAAACCGATGGATCCCAAGTATAGTTTGATCGCCTGAACAGGCGGCGGCGGCGCTCTAAAGGTCGGAGGTTTGAGGCGGTCGTTCTCTCGAAATACATGACGATACTTAGCAAACTATATATGGATTTGAAGCTCAGGTTGAGATCTACAAAAACCCTAACTGGAGTGGGGGCTAAAGATGAACAGGGTGGTCGGAAAATGGCAGGGAACAGAAGAAAACGCTTTCCGTCGAAGTCAAGAGGGGTTTACGGGTTTTCTAAGAGATTTTTATAATTTTTAATTAATGATGGAAAAATATGATTGGCCCATGCTTTATTTAATTCTAAAATAGTGTTTGTCCATATGAACTCCAATCCAAACCCAACAACTGTCGCCCCTAGCTAAATACCACCATTCTGAACACAATGGGATATGTTTCGTAGGCCCATTTGACTGTTACAGTCAGCTATTCTTCAAATTAAAATATAAAACATTCAATATTTGATTTGAACGTACATTTTAATTTGCCGGGGCCACATACTGATCCCAAAAATTCCAGAAAAATTGATCTAGCTATGTTGGGACGATACGGTCCCAACAAAACTAGTTTCGTCAAATTCTGAGACCATTTGAAAAATGGCCCTTTTCTGGTCGATCCAATTTAATTAAAATCAACCAAACATATAGTCCTTCGCCACTCTCACATATTAACTTCAAAAATTATGGAATTTGAAACCTAGCAATAATTTGACATACCGGATCCAAGAAAAGTAGTTTCATCGAATTCTTAGGTTGTTTGCAAAATGGCTATTTTCACGGGCTATATATACTATATAGCGACCTTTCCGAAAATTCATTTGGCCATAACTTTTGATTCCCGCTATAAAACTTCAATTTTTCAGATTCGTTAGAAATATATTCATAAACAAATTTAAATATTTTTAGTTTCACTAAAATCCGTTTTATTTTGCACCCGGTACAGTCAGTCAAAGTTCGAATTCAAATTTTGAAACTGCCGCTCCATTTCAGGCCTTGTTTTTACAATTAAAATAAATATAATTATTTTCAAACATCGATTCAAACAGACTTTTCGTCGTTATTATTTAATATAATTTATTTTAAATATTTAAAATTCACTAAAATAGCCAAATTAAATTTTTTTAAACTGGTACTGATTTCCCGGGTTGTTACAATCTCCCCCACTTAAAATCCTTTCGTCCCCGAAAAGGAACGAAGTCGAAAGTTGTTTAATTAACCAACTCAACTTTCATTCTGGCTTTCATTCTTCAACTTTTTTGTTTCTAAGAATTTTCAGATTCTTCAAAAATTCGGCTAACACCCTAAATTTTCGAAAAATTTCGCCATAAACTCCTTTGTATGGGGAGGGGTTTGGAAATTTATTGGGTCGTATTAAATACCCAATAAATCCTAATAAGCATGCACATATTTATAGTGATATATTCTGGTGTCCACAGGGGAGTGTATATAGATTATAACTCCAGAGAATAAATTCTCGTCAACCTATAAATGTTTTTTGTGCTTTAATGACCAGAGAAACGTGTTTATTGTCATCTCCAGACCCGTGTGGGGGTTTTATTAATCTTGCAATTTACCGTTACATTTTATATAGTCCATATCAGTCATTAGTTCAACCTGTAATATATAGCCATTGCCATACAAGCTTCTCGCTCGTATGGTAAATCTTCAACCTCGTCACACAAGCTCCATATGGTTATGTGGTATATGATGAAGTATGCCTATTTTCAAGAAGTATGCCATACAATGTAGTTCAAAATTAATTGTTATTATCCTATGGCGATGTTTATTATTACACATAGAACAACCAGCACTCCGCATCCAATGGCATTCACAGGATTTGATATAATAAATAAAATTGCGCAACCAACTCATTAAGGTTTACCTATTTGTCGGGCACGCAAATAAATTCTTTACTTAATAGCTAATCCATTTACCTGTTTAAACATATATAATGCACATGTATATATTTCTATCTATTTTTAAATCAGTTCAATACTTGATTTACTTGCATACATTTAACTTCATTCTCTTATTGATTAAATTAACTATCATCCTAATAATTTAATTAATCATCCACAATCACACAACACAAACAGAAATCAATTTATTTTTAACTTTTCAAAAATATACTAGTTAATTCACATACTCTTTAAAATAATCAGACTATATAATTAAGAAGTGGGAACAAAGTAGAGAACAAAGTGGAAATGTAAAATATGGTAAATGTACCTTGCACTAGAGTCAATCAGAGATATCCACCCTGCACTTGGGATAGGCCTTCTTAATGTTTTCCTTAGTTTCTCAAGTACAATCTCACGGATCTCCACTCCATTGCACTTTTACAAAGTGAACTTTCTTGTTCCTCAACTCTTTTGTTTTTTGCCAATAATCTTTAGCGGCTCTCTTCTCACAGCCAATTCTGGAGTAATTTCTATATCCCATTGCACGGATTCCTCCATGATCAAATCTGGATCATGAACATGCTTTCGAAGTTGAGATACGTGAAACACATCATGTACTCCAGGCAACCAATCTGGTAATTGAACCTTGTAAGCAAGAGGTCCAATCCATTCTAGAATAGGAAACGGACCAATAAATTTGGGCGCTAATTTCCCTGTTTTACCGAACCGGATTACTCCTCTCATCGGAGATACTTTCAAATACACGTGGTCATCAACGGCGAATGATAAATCTCTTCTCCTCTTATCTGCATAGCTCTTCTACTTGCTTTGAGCGGCCAGTAATCGTTTCTTAATGAAATCGACTTTGTCCGTAGCTTCGCGAATCATATCAGGTCCCAATACAAGTCTATTGCCAGGTTCCACCCAATAAGCAGGGGATTGGCATGGTCTACCATATAGTGCACTAAATGGTGACATTGTTAGGCTCGCTTGATAGCGGTTGTCGTATGAGAACTCAGCCAAATGCAAATGGTATTCCCATGATCCGCCAAAATCAGTAACACATGCCCGCAATAAATCTTCAAGAATACGGTTCACCCTCTCAGTTTAGCCATCTATTTGAGGATGATAAGCGGTGCTCAAGTTCAGTTTCGTTCCCAATTCTGCTTGGAATGCTTCCCAGATTTTACTAGCAAAAATAGGGTCACGATCACTAACGATACTCATGGGAACTCCATGAAGTTTAACAATTTCTATAAAATAGATATGCGCCAGACTCTTAGCAGTTTTGTTCGATCCGACAGGTATGAAATGGGCGGTCTTCATGAAACGATATATGATCACCCAAATGTTGTCATTCCCTTTCCTGGTTCTGGGAAAACCATCTATTTGTTTTGCAAGTACACACCTATGGTGTTCATATTGACTGTGCCAAGAATGCCAAGTTTACACCTAAGTCATGTTAATGAACTTCTTTATGCAAATTTTGTATACATTAAATTAGGCTAAGTTTTTAGCCTAATATTATGCCAAAAATCATGCGGATGGAAAATTAGGCTAAGATTGTTAGCCTAATATTTAGACGGGGTAACATTGGGAAAAATTGGTAATTACAGGAAACTTGGTATGAAACTCGCCATGAAACTTGACATGAACATTATTATAACTTGAATCTGGATGTGGGCATGAAACTTGCCTTGAAACTTGACACGAACATGACATGAAACTTGAACATGGGCATGAGACTAGAATGAACTTGAAAATGACCAACTCGAGGTTGGGTTGAGTTTGCAGTGTAATTCTGCTCGGAACCCCTGGCAAATCCAGTTACTACAAACAATAGGATCCAATGTGGGTAGTTGGTCATATCGCACTTGAAAACCCGAGGTCAGACTGAGTTATGGTGTAATTCTGCCCGGAACTGCCCGACATATCCAGTGACCACAACAAGAGGTCTAATGTTAGAGGTTGGGGTGCATTAATGAATTAATGCCACATGATAGGGTTAAGTCACGAACATGAAAGGCAACACTTAACCAACTTGATATATGATTCGTAGGCGGGTTAAGTTACGAACTTGAATGACAACACTTAACCAACTTGACATGCTAGACTGATAAGGGTTAAGTCACGAATTTAAATGACAACACTTAACCTATTGGATGAAAACCCGAGTTACGCGGTCCATTTTTAGCAGTAACCCACTAGATGTATCATGGTACCCTAGAACTAGGCAGGGTGGGGCACGATTATTGGGCTGATTGTAAGCGACCAGAACGA
The DNA here is from genome assembly GCA_030737875.1 of Allium sativum. Lineage (NCBI taxonomy): Eukaryota > Viridiplantae > Streptophyta > Magnoliopsida > Asparagales > Amaryllidaceae > Allium > Allium sativum. The sequence goes on along the minus strand of CM060909.1, from coordinate 751,209,107 downwards.
CGGCTGTGTTGGTCCGCCAGTGTAGGTTTAGGCGGGCTATGGTCGTGCACGTGGTCTGGAGTTGAAAAAGCAGGCATTGGGCATCAGTAGGTTTATCTGTGCATGCTTGATTCGTGTCGGTGGTTAGCACCATAGGGCTTGATACACCCTATGCTGGACCTAGCATAGGTGACTATATTCGTGATAGGGCTGTATGACATAGACACATGACGAGCTAGAACTTGTAGGGAGCCGATCGACTAGTGGATCGTTTCGTTGGACCTACAAATGGGTCATTTCATGATATTGGGCCAAGGGATTACTTCATGATTTATATAAGACATGGGTTTAGGATTCTAGTATAGTTGATGCAGTGAACCTTGAACATGTGATGCTATACTTGATTTATACTTGATTTATCATGTTATCTTAGTCTATCTTGCCTATCTTGACAGCATCCTTATGTTTACTTTCAGTTTATACATGTTATGTTACCTTTATCTGTTTTTATGTTGAAAGACACTTGGACTTACCAATCTTTATGACTGACCCGTTTTCTTTTGTCTCTTTCTCTTCCGTTTCCCCCCAGGTTCTCAGGGAGGAAACTCTACCACTTAGCTTGGATTTCACTTACTTTTGGTTTAGCTCAAGTACGGTTTGATCTTGAGCTATGCTATTGCTGCATTTCTGCTACCTTTGGGGAATTAAGCTCCTTTTGTTGTTTCAAGTTTATGCTTCTTTATTTATGCAAGACAAAATTTATTGTAATGGAAAATAATGACCTTGGCTATTCGATGTAAAAGGTTTTGACTCTTTTGGAAAGTAATGAAATTTAGCTTTTGAATCTTCTGCTATTTTATGTATGTTCTGTCTTGTAATAATTCTGTGATTGTTTACCTCGATAGCTCTCCTCCAAAACTAGTGCATTCCCTTTGTAAGTGACCCTAGCGAAGGTGGGGTGTTACAATACATATAAGAATCCTATTTTTACTTCGCTTCCTAGATAATTAAAATCATATTTTTATTATCACTATACTATAAAAATCGTATTTTCTCTATAATATAAAAATCATATTTTATCCTCACTACATACATTAAAAAATTGAATTTTTATTTTCTAAACAAACACATAAAGATCGGATTTTTATTTTCTATAAAAATCTAACCTTTTCATGAATTAAAAATCTAGTTTTTACTTCGCTTACAAAAATCACTTCTTCTTCTAATTAAAGTTCAAATCTTTTTATGCATAAAAATCATTTCTTTCATTACATAAAAATCTCGTCTTTATAAGATAAGAATATAATTAAAAATCATATTTTTACTTTGCTAAAATATTTATAAAAATCATATTTTTGTTTGCTAAAAATCATATTTTATATATTTATAAAAATCATAACTATAAATATAGTTATAAAAACCATATTTTTATTACGAAGATTATATTACGCTACATATATATATACATAAAAATCATGTTTTTATATCGCATTTCACATAAATAAAAATCGCATTTTTAATTTGCATAATCAAATAAAAATTGACATGAAAGCTCACTGATGTTTGTTGGAAGCGGAGGAGGCTCGAGGAAGGTGGAAGGAGGTTGGCGCTGACGGAGATAGGGGTCACGGTGGCTGTATGGTGACTGGGGGGGGGGGGGGGTTTGGGGGTTTTCAGTCGAAGAAGATGAAGAGGGAGGTGGCGCACGTGGTCGGGGAGATGGCTGGAGGGTGCAGCAGTCGGAGGCTCGCCTGGGGGTGGCTGCGGTTGCGGATTTCGTGGGGTTTGGGGGTTGTTTGAAGGAGAAGGAGGAGAAAGAGAAGGGGAGGGGGTGGCGGCCTGAGGCGGAGGGGCGGCGTCGTCTGGGTGGGGGCGCGACAGCGGTGCTCCGCCTGGAGGTGGGGCGCGACGTGGTTTCCCCTTTTTTAGGTTTGAACGATAATGGATTGGAGAAAGGGGGGTTGACCCTCTTATAAATATATATATATATATATATATAACTAATATTTATTTCCAAAAAGTTGATTTTCTATTCCATTTCCAAACTAAATCCAACGACTGTCGTTCCCAGCTAATTACCCCCATTCCGAACACAAAGGGATATATTCTGTAAGCCGATTCGACTATTTCGATTAGTTTCCATCAAAATCAAAATATAAATCTATATATTGAATTTGAACACGCATTTCAATTTACTGGGGTCACATACAGACTCTAAAATTCCAAAAAAAAATATTTCTAGCTTCGTATTAACGATACGGTCCTAACAAAATTAATTTCGTCCAATTTGGAGATTGTTTGAAAAATGTCCATTTTCTGGTCGATCCAAATTTACTGAAATTGTCAAAACACGTTTTCTTCTGCCATGCTCATATATTGATTCCAAAAATTATGTATTTTGGAATCTAGCAATAATTTGACATCCCGGACCCAACAAAAGTGGTTTTGTTGAAAACAGAGGTCGTTTGCGAAATTTCCATTTTTAAGGGCTATATTTTCCATAGCGACTATTCTGAATTTTCAACTGGACATAACTTTTTATTCCCGCTATGAAATTTCAAATTTTTGGATTTGTTTGAAAGATATCTTAAAATAGATTCTAATATTTCTAGTTTCGTTGAAATTCGATTTATTTTGAATCCCGTACATTCATTTGAAATTTGAAATTTGAAATTGAATTTTCAAACAACCGCGCCATTTTCAATTCCTTTTATAATTAAAATAAAATTATTCGATTTAACTTGATCGAAATTAAATTTTCCATCGTTATTATTTAAAATAAATCATTTTAAATATTCACAATTCATTAAAATTGCCAAAATAAAATTTTTAAATTTGTTCTGATTTTCCGGATTGTTACAATCATGTTGTGTTTTTGCATGTAGTTTTTAACGGCCATATTTTCTACCATCGAATAACCTATCTTATTAGACCTTTGTGGTAACAAACGTTATAGTGGAAGTTGATGACGTTGTGTAAGTTCATACATATCGGAGTGTTGCGGCATCACGTTAATTTTAATTTTCTACTTTAACAAATTTTAAAAAAAGGCACAAATATTTAACTTTATTTCTACATGAAATCATAGAGGTGGGTAGTTTGCATTTTTGTTTTTAAGATGCAGCATCTACTTATTTTCGAAAAACTTGATTTTTTGTTGGATCTTATTTTTAAAATATATATTGAAAACATTAGTAGACTCGGTGATACTTGCTGAGATGAATTTTGAATCAGTAAAATAAGTTAGATTTAAGTCGCATTCCTGGTATTCTTTGCAACAAACGACTAAATTTGATATGTATCGAGTCTGCAAGAGTTGGAAAAAAAGGTAATTGAAACTTCAAGACTGGGCTGTTGGTATTGAGCATGCCAACAAAACAAAGAGTGCAATAAATAGGAAGCTTACACACTAATAATAATAAGGTTCTTTGTAATTTGAAATAAAAAAAATTAACTATGCATTTAAGTAATTGTTATTATTTGTAATTATATTTCGGTTTAACGCAGATATATTATGGTAATGAAAATTTCCTACCAACAACTAAACCTTGGATTACTGCTTTCAATGAAATAGCAAAGGAAATTATAGACTACAGAACTGGTTACTTTTATAATATTAAGAACTATGAAGGTGAAGATAAATACCAACAAAAGCCTAGGGACTTGTAAATGTTTCATCTATTTAGAGTAAATGTTACCCAAATTGAGTATATGAACAGAAAAAAAAAAACAAAAGATCACCATTATATCGAAATTAGTCATTGATTATTCAACGGAATCAAGCATCATGTTAGAAGAAATATCAACAATGACAGAGTCCAACATTTACCTTTATCTTCAGTATTTTTATTTCAGCAGATTTAGTTTTTCAAATAACAAAAGTACTTTTATATTATTTATTTAAATAAACTAATTCAATAATTTATGATTTATTTATTACATCTACTATTGCATTTTATTATTTTAGTTAAATATTCACTAATATAATAATATATTATCGGGTTGTATTTGTTTTGTTTTTTTTCTTTTATGTCTTCAACCGATTAATGGTTTAGAGCCGCAAAATAGCAAAACATCTAGAGTACATTGATCTTGCTTTGTATATAATAAAAATGTATGTATGTGCTTGTAACTAATTCAAATAATTACGTTTACATGTACAATTCAATTTAGTTGGACTCACTTTTCAATTATTTGCCATTTTTTCATAAAATACGCTATAACTTTTTCATTAAAATTTGACTTAAAATAAGTTTTAACAAATAATTTTATATATCATATTAAACACCTTAACAGTTGGTTTTCCCACCGTTTTTGCGGTAAGACTAGCTAAAAAGTTTCAAGTGGCATAATATTAATTCATTAGATATAGGAAATGCGACAATATCTAGAAAAATAAATAAATAAGATCAGGCCTAAAATACAAAATTAAGACCCAGGATGGTCGTAATTTGCATCGCAAGGGTAACTATCATCAAACCAAAACAATGCCTACAAATCAGCAAAAAAGGAAACTTGGAGGATAATTTCTTGACTTTTCTTTTGTCATTTACTTGTGTTTTATGTTTTAAGAGAGGAAATGTAAAAGAGAAACATGTTGTTTAGCATGACATCTAATTTATTACTGCTAGATATAAAATCAAGTAATTGAATATAAATGCATCCTAGATCTTTTATCCTACATTAAACATATGGAAAAAGTTAAATTTTTTGAATAAATCAGGGAAAAAAGAGAACCCTATATATATATATATATATATATATATATATATTTGTGTATGTGTGTATGTGTGTGTGGGTGTGTTTGTATATATTATACTTCATAATACTTGGTTGTGCAGTTAAATCCTCGCTAAAGCCTCATAATATCCTAGCTATTGTCTGCAACATTCTTCAACCATTACGCTTTTTGAATTTAGCATTAACGAGCTATAAGTCTGTTTTAAACCCTGCTATTTTCCATTACACGCACTAAATCAACGATTTATTGCATCCGCTTTAGCAATATACATAGAGCTTGTATTTACTATTTCTTTTCAAAAAAAATCAAAAAGTTATTCTAAAGAGTTAATTTTGAGGCATAAATGCCTAATTTAAAGCAGAAACCAACTATAGTCACAAAATCTAGTGAGCATATGCATTATATTCTACCATTTTTATAAGATTAATTAATTATCAGTTTATTCTATACTGATGTTCTGAGAATGATAGTTGATTAATTTCAAGTATTTAGTTTTACATCTAAAGGAATTTTTAGCACCTCCACTTTATCCTGCTATTTTCTCGCATTATCTCTCGCTACCACTTTTCACACCTTCGTCTCTACAGTGGTGCTAAGTGTTTTGACTACATACTTACCAAGATCTAATAATATATTTCGAAATGATTTTAGGTAAAATAAAATCATGCTTCTATTTTTCTTATCTAATTCTAACATTATTTATTGATTGAATATGAAGACTATAACTAAATATGGTTTACCCCTTAACTTTCCTAAGCTGGATATAGAGAAGAAAAAGGAAAAACCATAGAAAACCACTATCCGTTCTTTTAAATGTGCTTAAGCATTGATACATGTTTTAAACTCGAAATATAAAATAATATAACTTTGAAGATGCCTACAAGCAATGACAAAATGCACTTCCAATAATAATAGAATTTAAATGGTAACTAGTTTTATTATATAACATTGATATTATCATTGTTAATCGACATATGATTCCATTACACTAATATTTTCTAATCAGATTCAACAATCAACAAAAAACAACAAAGCCAAACAATGGGTTCCTGAAAGACCCCACCTCCGTTAAGGTCATTCACAAAGGGAATGCCTTATCTTTGGTGGAGCATTTTAGGTAAAAGATGCAGATAAATTACAAGACAAACAAATAAAGCAGTGGAAAATAAAGTCATTTTATAAACAAGTTAATTCAGTCAAACTTTTACAACAATTGTCTCAATCATACTTAAAAGTAATACATAGAAATTCTGTCTTGATTCAAAAACTTCCAAGTATAAAAGAAGCATAAAAATAACAATGATATTCCCCAATAAAGCGTGAACCAGCCATAGCAATGGAAGGGAGAGAGTCCAAAGCAATACATCAACTATCTTCGAGCTTGGAAAGAAAACAGAGCTAAGTGATAACGTTTCCTCCCTGTGAACCTTGGGGGAGGGGGGGAACAGAAGAAAAGAGGCAAAAAAAACTAGGTCAGACATAAGTCTGCTAAGTCTAGTTACTTTCAGCATATAAACAGGCAAAAGTATCATGAAATGAATAAACTGAATATAAGACAATACCATGATAACAGGGATAACAAGATAACATATGATAAGCATAAGGTATGATAAGGCAAGATAAACTGAATGCGCTTCTACTCTTTCTCTGCTTCGATACTACTTTGTAATTTTGATTTTTATATCTATCTCTACACCACCTAACCAGTGTCCCAACTAGTAATGATAGCGTGATCCCAATCCCCGCAATTGTGGTAGCCTTCAGGTGTACATCTATTATGAGGATTCCACCTCAATCTGCCTAATTCCCATGAATGTGTTAGGTGTACCATTACTACCCTATCGATCGTCTCCCTTACTTGTATTCATGTTCCATGTGTCTGTGTCAATCGGCCCTCTCTTGCGTGTAGATACCATGTGCTGGTCCCACCATAAGGTGTATCAATCCTTATGATAACGACCCGACACGATTCAAGATGCACAGTGAATAACTACTGGTACTCAGTGCCTGCTTTTTCCCACTCCGGAGTACATGCACCCCGTAAACCGTCGGAACCTACACTAACGTACCCCCTACTGCTGTCCTGATTGCTTATAATCAGCCCAGTAATCGTGCCCCACCCTGCCTAGTTTCAGGGTACCATGATACATCTATGTGGGTTACTACTGAAATGGGCCCCATTACTAGGGTTTCCTATTGGTTAAGTTTGTGGGCCTATATATACAAATATTACCCACATACATGAGATGTACTTAACCCTCCCACAGATTCTAGCTTGTTTGTTTAACGGTTAAGTTTTGTGCCCTATATGTACTAATATTACCCACTTACACGAGATGTACTTAAACCTCCCATCGATTCAAGCATGTTTATTTAACGGTTAAGTTTGTGGGCCTATATGTACTAATATTACCCAACTACAAGAGATGTACTTTACCCTTCCATTGATTCAAGCATATTTATTTAACGGTTAAGTTTGTGGGTCTATATTTACTAATATTACCCACCGATCCAATATATACTTAACCCTCCCGCACATTATGTCATATTGGTTAAGTGTTGTCCATTCAAGTTAACTTAACCCACCCATTCATCGTGTCATGTTGGTTAAGTATTTCTTATTAACTTAACCCTTCCCACTTATCATGTTAGATTGGTTAAGTGTTTCCTGTTAACTTACCCCCGTTCGTTCATGAAGTTATATTGGTCAAGTGTTTCTTGTTACTTAACCCCACGTGTTCATCTTGTTGTATTGGTTAAGTGTCATCAGTCAATTCAAGTTAACTTAACCCACCTACTCATCATGTCATGTTACTTTGGTTAATTATCGCCTTGTTGTGTTAACTTAACCCTACCACAAATCAAGTTATATTGGTTAAGTGTTAACTTAACCCTTTCCATTTATCATTCTATACCGGTTAAGTGTTTCCTATTAACTTAACCCTAGTCATCCATCTTGTCATATTGGTTAAGCGTTTCTCATTACTTAACCCTAGTCATCCATGTTATATTGGTTAAGTGTTCCTATGAACTCAACCCTACTCATTCATCTTGTTCACTAGCATTAATTGATTAACTAATGCACCAACCTCTCACATTAGATATGTGTTGTTGCGGTTACTGGATGTGCCGGGCGGTTCCAGGCAGTTTTACACCACAACTCAATCTAACCTCGAGTTTTTCTTAGGCATGATGCACTAACCTCTCCCATTGGATAGGTGTTGTTGTGGTTACTGGATGTGTCGGGCGGTTCCGGGCAGTTTTACACCACAACTCAATCTAACCTCGGGTTAGGCATGTTCATCTTTAATCTACACATTTACCCTATATATCCAGATCTTGATTTTACATGCTAATTACCAAATTCACCAAAACTAGTCATGTTACATTTACACCCAATCTAGATTTAATGCTCAAGTTACCCCAAATTCGCAACAATAACAATTTTTCCTAAAACTTGATTTATATGCAAACTTCATACTTTGTCGTTTCTAGGTTCAATATGTCAAATTACATATCCCATAATTCATGTCAAATTACCCTGAATTGCATCTTAGCAGTTATGCCATATTACATGTTCCAAATTATGCCAAATAATGTTAATTTCGTGTTATACCCAATTTCCCCCGCATTCATAACGTAAGTGTTTAGAGATTCAACTAAAAATTCATAATATAAGGGGAGAAGCAAGATGGAACATCGTAAGGATAGGCATAGTCATACGATGATAAGAACTACTGCTCCAATAAACTTGATTTACTAAAAAGACAAGTTTTGCAAGGAATACATCACAGGCATATAGATATGACAAGAATTATATCATGAACTTAAAAAGGATTACAATTCCGATATACCATAAGGATAGATATGATTGGACCAATTTCATAGTCAAAAATGATTCCCAAGGATATATATACTCAAGCACATATTTCAATGAAGGGATAGCTTACATCAGGCATATTCTCGTATCCATTTTATTACATGTCACAATTAGAATTATGTGTTCAAATCTGAAAAGTAACTGACTTACAAAACAAATGCAAGTCTTGTTTTCATGCCTAAGCCATACATCACTATACACCCTAATCTTCTTCTTCCAAATCATAAACTATCATATATATATATATATATATATATATATGCTCCCAATTTTAGATCTTAAACCACAACATGTACTATGTCATATATTTACAGTTCAATTTATGCCCCAAATTCCAAGTCGTATGTCCAATACTTTAGGTCTCAAATCTCAAGTCATATGTCCAATACTTTATGCCTCAAATCCCAAGTCATATATTCGATACACTTTATGTTTTGAATACAACATATGTTATGTCATCAAATCAATTACAACTCAATTATGCCCAATTATTCACAATTTAATACTTTTCCCAAATTTTAGCGCTGGTCATGTCCAAAACATATTTTATGCCCAATTTTATTTCCAACGTACGTTCATCCCTTATGAGATTTGGCTCAGGCTCACAGCAGCCTGGCTATAAAACAAAAAGGGAAGAAGGAAAGAAGAGACAAAGAACGGACATAATATTATCAACGAGATAGATCTAAAGGATATAGAAAAACAGGTAAAAATAGGTATAATCTCAAATCCAGATTTATTACAATGTCAGAATCACAATTAACTTTTATTTCTGAAAGTAACATGAACTTACAAATTACAAAACGGTCTTGAATTCTGGGATCTGTATTCTGAAACTGAATAGCTCTCCCTTGAAGTAGATTATTTTTTCTTCTAATTTAGATTTGATTTGGTTCTTAGAAATAGTTGTTAATGTCGTTGAATTAGCCTTTGAATCTCTACTTGAATTCTAACTTGATTCTACGAAGGATTTGAGCAGCATAACCCCGTATTTGATTTATTTTGATATGAATTAGGGTTGAGTATTGGCGTAATGAAGTTGTGTTGAGAGAAAGTGAGGTTTGGGGGTGTTTAAATAGCTTAGGAGCAATGAATCTGGTCGGAACGGGCGTCTAAATACGGAAAAACGAATCTTTCCTTGGATCTGGAAATAGGGGGGAGGTCGACTCCCTGGTCAACCCCCTGGTCGACCTGTGTGACCCAGGTCGACCCCTAGATCGACCCCCTGGTTGACCTGCGTCCTGGGTAGGAATTTTTTCGCTTAGCCCGGTTGTGAGATTTGAATTTGGAATTTCAAACCTGAGATGTTTTATCTAAATCTCTGAAACTTCTGAAGGTCATAACTTCTTCATACGGAGTCCGATTTACGCAAACTCGGACTCTATCTCAAGCAGAATTCCGAGACAAACGCATTGGCATAACCCGTTTCCCTTAATTCTTCTCTTAAAAATTAATTATACTTTAACATGTTACTTTGACGTTCACAGAAAATATGGGGTGTTACATTCTCCCTTCCTTAAAGGATTTCGTCCCCGAAATCTTCAAGTTAAGAAGAACATATATCCTACCATCCAACCGTCCATCTACTCAATCATCAAACACAGTCATCCATTGTCCTTATAAGGTTTCTAATGTCGTATGAACATATGCAGTGTGTGCATATATGTTTCTTATCTAATGCAAAATCAGGCGGTCTACTGATCTAGTTGACCTCCTTAATGAGAATCATGAGAGTGTCATGCGTCCAATACGTATGAAAATATCCCTAATCATGTAAATACTATATGTGTGCATATTCACTCATCCATATGCAACATCTATATGATAACACATCAAGTTTCAATCCATACACAAATACATTCATATGCACATGCAATATGAAAGTGACTGAGCCGATCTAGTGCGTAATGTGTGTATATGCATCCATGGCAACTACTAGCAAACACTTTCAACCACTTGCATCCACCAAACATAACATGTCTCAAACACATGTTTACATTCATTGGATTCTACCTAAGGACCGAGAGGTTATACCTAAAAGATAAAGACTAGCATGCAAAATAAATATTACAGAAAAAGTGGAATCAAGGATATACCATCAAAAAAGGTATGATGTGCATATCTAGTCTTTATTCTTCTAAGTTGCATCTTCTTGAGCTTCACTCCATTGTACCTTAACTAATTTAACTTCACGATTGCGAAGCTTCTTGACCTCCATTTCCAAAATCCTCTAGTAAAGATAGGACCTCGATTACTTACTATGCTAGAGGGTCTCCAATGTAGCCAAACTATCTTTCCAAGATAAACAGATATTAACCATGATACCAGTGTATATACTATGATGATTAGAGGTTTCTCTTCTACTTAGCTTGTCCATCATGTCACAAATCTAAGGGTCGGTATCTCTCACGCAAACCATCCTAGTCGAACTTGATATCCCTCAAGTACAAGCCCCAAAGGCCTAAACCAATGTCAGACAAGCATCCAAGGAATATTTCCTCCGAATCTGGACGATTTATGAGAGGTGATACTAGCAAAACAACCAAAAAATTGAGCACTTAACCGACTCTGGCTATCCTCACTAATCTTGCTCCAATAGTATCGTTGATCGCATAATTTGCTTTGCATTGTCATCTAGATATATATGGGAGTCTACCTCACGTTTTAGGGGACAAACCCCTAACCTTAATCAAAAACATCTACGTACTCATGGAATACTCCCACGGATTGAAAATCGTTGATAAATACATAAAGTGATTCTAGGTAGCTAAGACAAACTCATCCCTTAGGATCGCACGAAATTTAGAGGGTATTCCCGAGGCAAGTCGAAAGTCTAACTACCCTCCTTTCACAATTATTAGCTAACTAATCCATGCATAGAATCAACCCATAGCCCATGAAAACAAAAACATAAGTATCTCAAATCCTTACAAACCATAGATTAATGAACCGAACCACAAATTGGATTTGAGGCAAAAATAGGATCTTCTACTATACAAGTACTAAGGTGCAGAGACTCCACTATGGAAACATATATCAACTAATGCAAAGTGCTAAAATCAAAAAAAGTACTAACAGGATAATCAAAGAGAAAAAACTAAACTCCTTCAATAGAAACCTTACTACCTCCCTCTCAGGTACGCTGGCGATGAGAGCATGTATTTGCCCATCTAAAAATCCTATCATTTGTTCTTGCCTTGTCCTTAATTATATGACCCTTATACCATAATAAAGATACTTCCTCTTGTCATAGGTTTTACTACTCTTTCCTCCCCTCCTTTGCGAACCAAGTCTATATCCATGAGTTCTTCATCCTTGTGTTGTACTCCTTAGCCAAACTCCCTCATTCTAATCTTTTCCATCCTTGTGTAACTTGTTGACAAGTCTCTTGAAAGCTGCCTCCATCGCATGGAAAACCGTATAAAGCTTGAAAGAAAATTAGCCGTAGGTGAAACTACTGCGGCTATAGATGGAAGTTGGGCACTTCTTCGCCCTTTGACAGGTGTCGTAGCATCATCAAGCCTACGGAAACATGCCATGATGAGGTTATGTAATGACCCGGGTTTTTGACGATTTTGGTTATCGACATAAACTCAATGATGACTAACCAAACATCGAAAAATCCGGGTAATTAATGGAATAAATTAGAGGGTGAGAATAGATAAGATAGAAACTTAGAATAGAATAAGAAGAAGAACACGACATCAGAGTAACACGAACCTCACAGCGGAACAAATAACATATAATATATATAACATAACTTGAAATATACATCTGTACTTGAATATACATCATTACCAAAGTACAGCACTTACAACACAACGGAAATAACTATAGCTATATAATCCTGAAGCCTCCTGCTCCAAGCTCTTCCAGTATATCTGTAAATCCCGACTACTTGACTGCCCATACAAATTTAGGCACCCAAGAGTTTAGGGAAACAAATAAATAAACTCTGGGTCAGTCATGGGACTGGTATAAGTAAAACAGTTTAAAACATTTTGAGCAGGTAAACGATATCTCATAAGACCACGTCGTATAATGGAACGGGTTTTTCCCTTACGAGAATCCAAATTATCTTTATATCAAAAACCCTTTTGATATTATAATAATGTCTATCAACCACAACTATAATAATCATCTAGCAGAAACGTTTTCATCTCACGTTCTACATATATAGTATACAATCAAAACCGCAAGCACGTATTGGGTAATGGATTTCCAACTATGACAAGGTATGGAACCACCTTTCGCTAGTGTACCTCTAGAGAGGAATACACTGGGTTCAACAAGAACATCTTGCAACCCGGCCACACATGACCGACCACTCATTTTGCTTGAGTGTATCGAATGTATATCACCAACGGTTGGGATCATCAACCGTTTCCCGAATGGGACAGCATCAACAATAGATTTATAGAAGTAAATGAAACTCTAGATCAGGTGATTATACACCCTACTTCGGTGCGACCGACTTAGCCATGCTGCCTGCCCGATTTTTGTCATTCACCGGATGTGAGGCTAGAAGCTACACTTTATATTCACACCAGATTCACTTTGAATGCCACATCGTCAAATCCATCAAATCACCGATTGACGTCCTCAACCATACATTATGCGTTAGCTAAAAGAAGTTTCCTTCTCCGCTTCCACTCTTGGTACGGTTGGAGAAATCAATATACGTGATCGTCTGGAAATACTCTGTTAGACATCCGTCCATTGTAACGACCCAGAAAATCTGAACCAATTTAAAATTTTTAAATTGGCTAAAATAATGGATTTTAAATATTTAAAATAAATATTTTAAATAATGGCGATGAAAACTGAGTTTGAATCGACAATGGAAAACGAATATAATTAATTATAATTATAAACAAGGCCTGAAATGGCGTGGCAGTTTCAAAAATTGAATTCAAACTTTGTCGGACTGTATCGGGTGCAAAACAATCCGGATTTTAGTGAAACCAAAAACATCAGGATCTAATTGATGATATCTTTCCAACGAATCTGACAAATCGAAATTTGATAGCGGGAATCAAAAGATATGTCCAGTTGAAAATTCTGAATAGTCGCTATGGAATTCAGGCCCTTAAAAATGAACATTTTGCAAACGACCTCGGATTTCGATGAAACCACTTTTGTTAGATCCGCAGTGTCAAGTTATTGCTGGGTTTCAAATTTCATAATTTTTCGAATCAATATGTGAGCGTGGCAAAGGAAAACGCGTTTGACCAGTTTCAATTGATTTTAGTCGACTGGAAATTGGCCATTTTTCAAACGGTCTCAGAATTCGACGAAACTAGTTTTGTTAGGACCGTATCGTCAATACGAAGCAAGAAAATATTTTTCTGGAATTTTTCGAGTTCGTATGTGGCCCCACTAAATTGAAATGTGCGTTTAAATTGAATATATAAAGAAGTACACTTTAAATTCAACGGAAACTGATTCAAACTATCGAATCAGCTTGCGATACATATCCCATTGTGTTCGGAATGGGGGTAAAACGTTATAGACGACAGGCGGTGAGCCTCGTTTAGAGGTCGCATGTAAAAGTCAACTTTTTGCAAAATTAAATAATTAAATATATATATTTTATATAAACCCCCCCTATTCCCTCTTCTCTCTCCTTATTTTCGCTCAGATAAAAAAAAAAGAAAAAAAACCCGTCGCCCCCCTCAGCCTCCCATCGATCGACGCGCCGCCCCTCCATCCAGCCTCCTCCTCCCAGTAGCGAAACCCCCGAAGACCCCGTCCCCCTTGAGGCCATCGCGACGCGAATCGAGCAGCCCCTCCCCCCCCCCCCCCCGAAGCATCGACGCCACCACCACAGAAGACCGCCCTGCCGCCGACGTCTTCTTCCTCCCCCCCTTTCTTCGCAGGTTAAGGTAAATTGTTTTTATTTATTTTTTAATAATGTAAAACTGATTTTTAAGTTTTTAAATTCTGATTTTAAAATGATTTAAAACTGATTTTATAAAACATTTAAAAAATGATTTTATTTTAAGATTTTAAATAGAAAAAGGTTTAAACTTTAAATAGAAAAAGGTTTAAACTTTAAAAAGAAAAAGATTTGATCTTTAAAATAGAAAAGACGGAATTTTTATTAAGTAAAAGAAGTAAGATATGATTTTTATATTTTTAAAGCAATAAAAATATAATTTTTACGTCATAGGAATATTAAAAATATAATCTTTATATATTGAATAGCGAAGTCAAAATTCGATTTTTTTATATCGAATAACATAGTAAAAATTCGATTTTTACATATGTAGAGAATACAGGCAACGAAGCGACAAAAGGCGAGAAAGGCGAAGATTTCTCTAAGTGAAGTGTCGTGAAGTTGGATAGCTATTGGTGAGATTTCTGATTTAAAAATATTATATATGTGTGAAATGAAAGTGAATTGCTATATATAAATATATATCTATATATATATACGCGCCTCGTCCACAAACCATGGACGATATTTATTGGTTGAAATTGTTGTGAAAATTGATTGATAGCGAATAATTGTTTGGGATTGTTTGTGATTGATATTGGTTGATTGTGGTTGAAAAAAATACCCATTTGTGGTTGAGAAATATTTGGTTGAAACCACATAGGATTAGTTTGTGGAAATGAAATAAATATATACATGCCGCCTGCGTGCGAACTAGATGCATGATCCCCATTGTCAAAAACCGCGAGGTTTTAAGGTAGAGCGAGGAGCCGTATTAGGGACGGTCCCGGTTTAACTACCCTGCCGTTATGCAGCCGAAATTTTGAATAATATTCGTGTGTTTGAATTATTTTCATATGCTTAAACTATATTTATTCATTGAATAGAAAACATTCATGTGTTGAATTGATATTCATTCGTTGATTAGAAATTCATGTGTTGAATGGTATTCATATTTTGAAATAAATTGTTCGATAATAAAAATCACATTTTTATCTATATATAGAAACTATAGAAAACATTCATGTGTTGAATTGATATTCATTCGTTGATTAGAAATTCATGTGTTGAATGGTATTCATATTTTGAAATAAATTGATTGATAACAAAAATCACATTTTTATCTATATATAGAAACTATAGAAAACATTCATGTGTTGAATTGATATTCAATCGTTGATTAGAAATTCATGTATTGAATGGTATTCATATTTTGAAATAAATTGTTTGATAATAAAAATCACATTTTTATCTATATATAGAAACTATAGAAAACATTCATGTGTTGAATTGATATTCATTCGTTGATTAGAAATTCATGTGTTGAATGGTATTCATATTTTGAAATAAATTGTTCGATAATAAAAATCACATTTTTATCTATATATAGAAACTATAGAAAACATTCATGTGTTGAATTGATATTCATTCGTTGATTAGAAATTCATGTGTTGAATGGTATTCATATTTTGAAATAAATTGTTCGATAATAAAAATCACATTTTTATCTATATATAAAAACTATAGAAAACATTCATGTGTTGAATTGATATTCATTCGTTGATTAGAAATTCATGTGTTGAATGGTATTCATATTTTGAAATAAATTGTTCGATAATAAAAATCACATTTTTATCTATATATAGAAACAATAGAAAACATTCATGTGTTGAATTGATATTCATTCGTTGATTAGAAATTCATGTGTTGAATGGTATTCATATTTTGAAATAAATTGTTTGATAATAAAAATCACAATTTTATCTATATATAGAAACTATAGAAAACATTCATGTGTTGAATTGATATTCATTCGTTGATTAGAAATTCATGTGTTGAATGGTATTCATATTTTGAAATAGATTGTTTGATAATTAAAATCACCTTTTATCGACTATATGAACTGTGTAAAATAATCTCGTTTTAAAGAAATTGTTTTATGATAAAAATCCCATTTTTATCACCAACTTGAACTATATAGAAAAATAGTGTTTTGAAATGAATTGTTTTACAATAAAAATCACATTTTTATTGTATGCATAAATCGTTGAAATGTGAAGTGTTAAAAATAGCCACTTGTTCAAAATAAACATATATGAGATGAAATATTCATTAATTAGCTAATGAAATGATTTGCACCTATGTATGTAACATTAGAATAAATGGTGTCTTTAAACCAAACAGAAATCAAATATGAAGTTGAATAGAAAATGATAAATGATAAGAACTGTATATATATGTACATGCATATTTATTGAACAGGTTATAACAAAGGGGCTAGAGAAGAGGAATAAAATTTTGTGCCCGACAAATAGGTACACATTTACTGTTTTGTTTGGGTGATGATTTTATGAGCCTGTTGGCTAGCCACTTGGCTTTTTCTTTTTCTTTTTGAGATTAGAAGGACCGGGAACGCTATTTGCGATTTCCCGATGCTCCCGGTGCAGGGGAGGTTATGGCGAAATTTTCCAAAATTTTAAGGTGTTAGAAAAATATTTGAAGTGAAAACGATATGGAAATCATTGAATGAACTATATTTATATAAATATATAAATATAAATAAAATTAAAACGAAACGAGGCCGTGCAGTTCGTATTTTGAAACCGTGATTTCAAACGACTAGTGCGGGAAATCCGACCATTGGATTTTCCCGAAACCTCAACCGTCGGGTTCGCCTTGGAATAATCCTTCCAACGGCACCAACCTTGTAAAAATCCAACGGTTGGATTGTCTGGAATGTTTAATTCAAATCTGAAGAAAAACAGCGCCAGAAGCGATTATATTTATATATATATATAAATATAATTATATATTTAATCGAATAACGACGCTGTAGTTCGTAATTTGAAATCGAAAATTCAAACGATTGTACCGGGAGATCCGACCGTCGGATTTTCCCGAAACTGGAACCGTTGGATTCGTTTTGAAAAGACCTTTCTAATGATGTAAATTTTTTGAAGATCCAACGGTTAGATTTTCAGATATGTGTAAATCAAATCTGAAGAAAAACAGCGCCACAGCCGCTTTATGGCCCGAAGCGTCGTTTTAAATAAATTAGCTATTTTAAAATAAATAAAAATAGCGATAAATAGTTATAAAATATCATAAGCGATATGGAGTGGAAATAAACTGAATTTGCTCGATTTATGTGGCTTTTGATGGTTGAATGTGTTTGGTGTGAAAATTACATTAAAGAACAATATTGGTGTTGTCGAATAATTTAACCATTGAAATAAATCGATTTGGAATTCTAAATATACGTGAATTATTTGAAAAGGCCGAGTTAATTCTCATTTCAAATAATTGACCGACGATTGAAATTCGAAGATGAAGACGACGGTCGAAGACCGGAGATCTTCACCTCGTTTGGATGGTAACCGAGGTCCTGATTGGGAGGCATCCCGAAATATGGATAATGAGTGTGATCGTCCAGACGTACGTGTTGATCGAAGGGTTTGCGAGGTATTTAGTGCCTCCGGTTGCGTTCAGACCCAGAACGGACTTGTAAATGGACTGTGTGTCCGACATTGGAATTTGTTCTGTGTGATTGATAGCCATCAGTTGCACGGTATGAATTGCCTGTGTGGCATGCTAAGATGCAGTGATCAGGGCTTCTGTTGAAAAGCAAAGTCTTGTGGTGATGATCAAAGCACCGCCTGTGTGGCGTAGCTTTGTGTATAACGTAAATTCGTGAGCCTCACACCCCGGTATGAACCTAAAACGGGAGAAGGACCTCAGGGAGGGCATGCGTTTCCTTCTAGCTAGGGTGGCGTCAGTGACCTACCAGCCCTGACATTTATATACTTTTCACCTATGTGGTTGTTGCTGTTGCGAGGCGCCTCGGTTTGATCGGACGATCCGGGTCCGATGGAGTCATTCGTTGGCTCGTTTACGCCCCAAAGGGCGGGGAAACGTATTGTTCAGGCATTTTAATCCACATCGGTGGACCGGCCCTGTCGCTCCAAAGGCTTGACTGAGTACTTGCCTGAGACATGGGCTAGATTGTCTCGAATTCGGTAAGGACTATCTTTTGCCTTGGTTCATGACGGAAATCCAATTCCCAAATACGTGATCGTGCGGTTTCAATTGTATATATATATTTGGCGACATAGTGGCATGGGACGCTCATGTCGTCTATGATTGATAGTTATGATTTGAAATTGTTTTCAAAACATATAAACACTAGGAATAATATCAAATGCCTTTGTTTTATTCGTATCAAGCATATTTTGGCCATTATAAGGTAAAACTCTATCCTCCGGTTTGCGTTGCATTGTGTGATGGGAACTGAGTCTTATAATGGCTTCATTTTTATAAAAAGCATAGCGATGTTTAAAAGAAAGATTTTTTTAAAAGCACTGGCAATCCAATGGAGTAAACCCGTTCCACGAAAGTGGCGTGGTCCTGTGATTAGCTAATTATATATGCGTTGAGTGGATTTCTCATACCAGTCCCATGACTGACTCGTAGTTTGTTTCACTCTCAAACTCGGGTGCCCCTTTTTCTACACGGGCAGCCTTGTATTCAGGTTTAGCTGGTTCCTTCTGGATAGCTGGAGCTGAAGATGGATTCTATCATTTATTTCTTTTTATGCTGTTCAGCTCCTATTGTACATATTTTGTTTATTTCCGCTGTAGACATTTATGTATAGCTGAACTGTATTTGTACTAAGTAAGATCCTGTATACTGTGTAACTTTGATGATTACTTTTATCCAGTATATTCTATTGTTCATTTTCTGGTGTAATTATTTAATTTTTGTTCTGCTATTATCTGTTTCTGTGTTATATTCCTAAGATAACCCTTGTTTCCGTGAGAACGGGATTTTGGGTCGTCTCAACGTGGTATCAGAGCTTTGGTTAAGCTTAGTTCTGGAATATAACATATTAACGAACTCGTCAGAAATAGAACCAGTAGTGTTCTAGGACGGGTAACTCAATACAGATAGGATCAGTAATATCCTAGTATGAGTAAAGCAGAACGAAGTTAAACTTGAGCACCGCTTATCATCCTCAGACAGACGGTCAGACTGAGAGGGTAAATCGCATTTTAGAAGATCTATTGCGGGCTTGTGTTATAGATTTCGGTGGATCATGGGAAAACCATCTGCATTTGGCTGAATTCTCTTATAACAACCGCTACCAGGCGAGTCTGACAATGTCGCCATTCGAAGCATTGTATGGTAGACCGTGCCGATCTCCTGCTTGTTGGGTCGAGCCAGGAAATAGACTTGTGTTGGGTCCCGATATGATTCGAGAAGCTGCTGACAAAGTCGATTTTATTAAGAAGCGATTACTCGCCGCTCAAAGCCGACAAAAGAGCTATGCCGATAGAAGAAGAAGAGATATATCCTTTGAAGTTGGCGACTACGTATATTTGAAAGTATCGTCGATGAGAGGAGTTATCCGGTTCGGTAAAACTGGAAAGTTAGCGCCCAAATTTATTGGTCCGTTTCCTATTCTGGAACGGATTGGAACTCTCGCTTATAGGGTCAAACTGCCTGACTGGTTGCCTGGAGTGCATGATGTATTTCATATATCTCAACTTCGAAAGCACGTTCATGATCCAGACTTGATCGTGGAAGAAGCAGCTCAGCAGGATATTGAAATTACTCCAGAATTAGCTGTGAGGCGAGAGCCGCTAAAGATTATCGGCAAAGAAACCAAAGAACTGAGGAACAAGAAGGTTCGCTTAGTCAAAGTGCAATGGAGTGGAGATCCGCGAGATTGTACTTGGGAAACTGAGGAGAGCATTCAGAAAGCTTATCCTAGATTCCGAGTAGATATCTCTGATTGACTCTGGTGCAAGGTACATTTACCCTACTTTGCATTACCATTCAATTCTCTACTCTATTGTTATTTTCTTTTCATAGATATACACTTTTAATTATATGGTCTGAATGATTTTTAAGGAGTATGAAAATAGATTAGTATATTTTTGAAAGGTTAAAAACTATTGGATTGGTTGTTGTGTTGTGTGATTGTAGATTTATCAAACCACTTTCGACTTTATTCCTTTTCGGGGACGAAAAGTTTTAAGTGGGGGAGATTGTAACGACCCAGAAAATCTGAACCAATTTAAAATTTTTAAATTGGCTAAAATAATGTATTTTAAATAAATATTTTAAATAATGGCGATGAAAACTGAGTTTGAATCGACAATGGAAAACGAATATAATTAATTATAATTATAAACAAGGCCTGAAATGGCGTGGCAGTTTCAAAAATTGAATTCAAACTCTGTCGGACTGTATCGGGTGCAAAACAATCCGGATTTTAGTGAAACCAAAAACATTAGGATCTAATTGATGATATCTTTCCAACTAATCTGACAAATCGAAATTTGAAAGCGGGAATCAAAAGATATGTCCAGTTGAAAATTCTGAATAGTCGCTATGGAATTCAGGCCCTTAAAAATGAACATTTTGCAAACGACCTCGGATTTCGATGAAACCACTTTTGTTAGATCCGCAGTGTCAAGTTATTGCTAGGTTTCAAATTTCATAATTTTTCGAATCAATATGTGAGCGTGGCAAAGGAAAACGCGTTTGACCGGTTTCAGTTGATTTTAGTCGACTGGAAATTGGCCATTTTTCAAACGGTCTCAGAATTCGACGAAACCAGTTTTGTTAGGACCGTATCGTCAATACGAAGCTAGAAAATATTTTTCTGGAATTTTTCGAGTTCGTATGTGGCCCCACTAAATTGAAATGTGCGTTTAAATTGAATATACAAAGAAGTACACTTTAAACTCAACGGAAACTGATTCAAACGATCGAATCAGCTTGCGATACATATCCCATTGTGTTCGGAATGGGGGTAAAACGTTATAGACGATAGGCGGTGAGCCTCGTTTAGAGGTCGCATGTAAAAGTCAACTTTTTGCAAAATTAAATAATTAAATATATATTTTATATAAACCCCCCTATTCCCTCTTCTCTCTCCTTATTTTCGCTCAGATAAAAAAAAAAAAACCCGTCGCCCCCCTCAGCCTCCCCATCGATCGACGCGCTGCCCCTCCATCCAGCCTCCTCCTCCCAGTAGCGAAACCCCCGAAGACCCCGTCCCCCTCGAGGCCATCGCGACGCGAATCGAGCAGCCCCCCCCCCCCCCCGAAGCATCGACGCCACCACCACAGAAGACCGCCCTGCCGCCGACGTCTTCTTCCTCCCCCCCTTTCTTCGCAGGTTAAGGTAAATTGTTTTTATTTTATTTTAATAATGTAAAACTGATTTTTATGTTTTTAAATTCTGATTTTAAAATGATTTAAAACTGATTTTATAAAACATTTAAAAACTGATTTTATTTTAAGATTTTAAATAGAAAAAGGTTTAAACTTTAAATAGAAAAAGGTTTAAACTTTAAAAAGAAAAAGATTTGATCTTTAAAATAGAAAAGACGGAATTTTTATTAAGTAAAAGAAGTAAGATATGATTTTTATATTTTTAAAGCAATAAAAATATAATTTTTACGTCATAGGAATATTAAAAATATAATCTTTATATATTGAATAGCGAAGTCAAAATTCGATTTTTTTTTTATATTGAATAACATAGTAAAAATTCGATTTTTACATATGTAGAGAATACAGGCAACGAAGCGACAAAAGGCGAGAAAGGCGAAGATTTCTCTAAGTGAAGTGTCGTGAAGTTGGATAGCTATTGGTGAGATTTCTGATTTAAAAATATTATATATGTGTGAAATGAAAGTGAATTGCTATATATAAATATATATCTATATATATATATACGCCCCTCGTCCACAAACCATGGACGATATTTATTGGTTGAAATTGTTGTGAAAATTGATTGATAGCGAATGATTGTTTGGGATTGTTTGTGATTGATATTGGTTGATTGTGGTTGAAAAAAATACCCATTTGTGGTTGAGAAATATTTGGTTGAAACCACATAGGATTAGTTTGTGGAAATGAAATAAATATATACATGCCGCCTACGTGCGAACTAGATGCATGATCCCCATTGTCAAAAACCGCGAGGTTTTAAGGTAGAGCGAGGAGCCGTACTATGGACGGTCCCGGTTTAACTACCCTGCCGTTATGCTGCCGAAATTTTGAACAATATTCGTGTGTTTGAATTATTTTCATATGCTTAAACTATATTTATTCATTGAATAGAAAATATTCATGTGTTGAATTGATATTCATTCGTTGATTAGAAATTCATGTGTTGAATGGTATTCATATTTTGAAATAAATTGTTCGATAATAAAAATCACATTTTTATCTATATATAGAAACTATAGAAAACATTCATGTGTTGAATTGATATTCATTCGTTGATTAGAAATTCATGTGTTGAATGGTATTCATATTTTGAAATAAATTGTTTGATAATAAAAATCACATTTTTATCTATATATAGAAACTATAGAAAACATTCATGTGTTGAATTGATATTCATTCGTTGATTAGAAATTCATGTGTTGAATGGTATTCATATTTTGAAATAAATTGTTTGATAATAAAAATCACATTTTTATCTATATATAGAAACTATAGAAAACATTCATGTGTTGAATTGATATTCATTCGTTGATTAGAAATTCATGTGTTGAATGGTATTCATATTTTGAAATAAATTGTTCGATAATAAAAATCACATTTTTATCTATATATAGAAACTATAGAAAACATTCATGTGTTGAATTGATATTCATTCGTTGATTAGAAATTCATGTGTTGAATGGTATTCATATTTTGAAATAAATTGTTTGATAATAAAAATCACATTTTTATCTATATATAGAAACTATAGAAAACATTCATGTGTTGAATTGATATTCATTCGTTGATTAGAAATTCATGTGTTGAATGGTATTCATATTTTGAAATAAATTGTTCGATAATAAAAATCACATTTTTATCTATATATAGAAACAATAGAAAACATTCATGTGTTGAATTGATATTCATTCGTTGATTAGAAATTCATGTGTTGAATGGTATTCATATTTTGAAATAGATTGTTTGATAATAAAAATCACAATTTTATCTATATATAGAAACTATAGAAAACATTCATGTGTTGAATTGATATTCATTCGTTGATTAGAAATTCATGTGTTGAATGGTATTCATATTTTGAAATAGATTGTTTGATAATTAAAATCACCTTTTATCAACTATATGAACTGTGTAAAATAATCTCGTTTTAAAGAAATTGTTTTATGATAAAAATCCCATTTTTATCACCAACTTGAACTATATAGAAAAATAGTGTTTTGAAATGAATTGTTTTACAATAAAAATCACATTTTTATTGTATGCATAAATCGTTGAAATGTGAAGTGTTAAAAATAGCCACTTGTTCAAAATAAACATATATGAGATGAAATATTCATTAATTAGCTAATGAAATGATTTGCACCTATGTATGTAACATTAGAATAAATGGTGTCTTTAAACCAAACAGAAATCAAATATGAAGTTGAATAGAAAATGATAAATGATAAGAACTGTATATATATGTACATGCATATTTATTGAACATGTTATAGCAAAGGGGCTAGAGAAGAGGAATAAAATTTTGTGCCCGACAAATAGGTACACATTTACTGTTTTGTTTGGGTGATGATTTTATGAGCCTGTTGGCTAGCCGCTTGGCTTTTTCTTTTTCTTTTGCAGATTAGAAGGACCGGGAACGCTATTTGCGATTTCCCGATGCTCCCGGTGCAGGGGAGGTTATGGCGAAATTTTCCAAAATTTTAAGGTGTTAGAAAAATATTTGAAGTGAAAACGATATGGAAATCATTGAATGAACTATATTTATATAAATATATAAATATAAATAAAATTAAAACGAAACGAGGCCGTGCAGTTCGTATTTTGAAACCGTGATTTCAAACTACTAGTGCGGGAAATCCGACCATTGGATTTTCCCGAAACCTCAACCGTCGGGTTCGCCTTGGAATAATCTTTCCAACGGCACCAACCTTGTAAAAATCCAATGGTTGGATTGTCTGGAATGTTTAATTCAAATCTGAAGAAAAACAGCGCCAGAAGCGATTATATTTATATTTATATATATATATATATAAATATAAATATAATTATATATTTAATCGAATAACGACGCTCCAGTTCGTAATTTGAAATCGAAAATTCAAATGATTGTACCGGGAGATCTGACCGTCGGATTTTCCCGAAACTGGAACCGCTGGATTCGTTTTGAAAAGACCTTTCTAATGATGTAAATTTTGTGAAGATCCAACGGTTAGATTTTCAGATATGTGTAAATCAAATCTGAAGAAAAACAGCGCCACGGCCGCTTTATGGCCCGAAGCGTCGTTTTAAATAAATTAGCTATTTTAAAATAAATAAAAATAGCGATAAATAGTTATAAAATATCATAAGCGATATGGAGTGGAAATAAACTGAATTTGCTCGATTTATGTGGCTTTTGATGGTTGAATGTGTTTGGTGTGAAAATTACATTGAAGAACAATATTGGTGTTGTCGAATAATTTAACCATTGAAATAAATCGATTTGGAATTCTAAATATACGTGAATTATTTGAAAAGGCCGAGTTAATTCTCATTTCAAATAATTGACCGACGATTGAAATTCGAAGATGAAGACGACGGTCGAAGACCGGAGATCTTCACCTCGTTTGGATGGTAACCGAGGTCCTGATTGGGAGGCATCCCGAAATATGGATAATGAGTGGTGATCGTCCAGACGTACGTGTTGATCGAAGGGTTTGCGAGGTATTTAGTGCCTCCGGTTGCGTTCAGACCCAGAACGGACTTGTAAATGGACTGTGTGTCCGACATTGGAATTTGTTCTGTGTGATTGATAGCCATCAGTTGCACGGTATGAATTGCCTGTGTGGCATGCTAAGATGCAGTGATCAGGGCTTCTGTTGAAAAGCAAAGTCTTGTGGTGATGATCAAAGCACCGCCTGTGTGGCGTAGCTTTGTGTATAACGTAAATTCGCGAGCCTCACACCCCGGTATGAACCTAAAACGGGAGAAGGACCTCAGGGAGGGCATGCGTTTCCTTCTAGCTAGGGTGGTGTCAGTGACCTACCAGCCCTGACATTTATATACTTTTCACCTATGTGGTTGTTGCTGTTGCGAGGCGCCTCGGTTTGATCGGACGATCCGGGTCCGATGGAGTCATTCGTTGGCTCGTTTACGCCCCAAAGGGCGGGGAAATGTATTGTTCAGGCATTTTAATCCACATCGGTGGACCGGCCTTGTCGCTCCAAAGGATTGACTGAGTACTTGCCTGAGACATGGGCTAGATTGTCTCGAATTCGGTAAGGACTATCTTTTGCCTTGGTTCATGACGGAAATCCAATTCCCAAATACGTGATCGTGCGGTTTCAATTGTGTATATATATTTGGCGACATAGTGGCATGGGACGCTCATGTCGTCTATGATTGATAGTTATGATTTGAAATTGTTTTCAAAACATATAAACACTAGGAATAATATCAAATGCCTTTGTTTTATTCGTATCAAGCATATTTTGGCTATTATAAGGTAAAACTCTATCCTTCGGTTTGCGTTGCATTGTGTGATGGGAACTGAGTCTTATAATGGCTTCATTTTTATAAAAAGCATAGCGATGTTTAAAAGAAAGATTTGTTTTAAAAGCACTGGCAATCCAATGGAGTAAACCCGTTCCACGAAAGTGGCGTGGTCCTGTGATTAGCCAATTATATATGTGTTGAGTGGATTTCTCATACCAGTCCCATGACTGACTCGTAGTTTGTTTCACTCTCAAACTCGGGTGCCCCTTTTTCTACACGGGCAGCCTTGTATTCAGGTTTAGCTGGTTCCTTCTGGATAGCTGGAGCTGAAGATGGATTCTATCATTTATTTCTTTTTATGTTGTTCAGCTCCTATTGTACATATTTTGTTTATTTCCGCTGTAGACATTTATGTATAGCTGAACTGTATTTGTACTAAGTAAGATCCTGTATACTGTGTAACTCTGATGATTACTTTTATCCAATATATTCTACTGTTCATTTTCTGGTGTAATTATTTAATTTTTGTTCTGCTATTATCTGTTTCTGTGTTATATTCCTAAGATAACCCTTATTTCCGTGAGAACTTGATTTTGGGTCGTCTCATCCATACCAGCCATCCAGGAACATGATGAACCGAAGGCACTATTCTGTAAACAGGATAGCCCTTGCATAACTCTGTCTTCAATTTCCTTTGGCATATATGATTCGCAATGCTTATGCCAATACAGAGTGGTTCTTTGGATAATAATCCAACCGGTCTCTCCATATTAACAACGTTAAAATGGTCAAAACTTCGATAGTCTGTGATTTAACTATCGAAGAAAAACAGGTGTGCAAACAACGATATTATTTCCAAATGGAAATTTATATCGATCAAACATCATTCAACATTTATCTTTTTATTTCATTAATTTACTTATCTCCTGTTTCCCTATATTCGATATTTCTTATTTTCTAAATTTGGAAAATATACGTTATTAACAATGGAAAACATTTCCATTTCTTGTTTTCTTTATTAGAAAACATTCTGGTTTCTTATTTGGAAAACATTTCCAAAGCTTCTTCATTGGACTTAGACAGATGTTTAAACAAACCATCGCGATGCCAACTCAAACCATTTCCTTTATTTACTAAATTCACTTAACCATCCTTTACCATCGAACCTTAACCATTCCTTAGTTAAAATGAAGTCAATCAAGTTGGGGTAATACTACCTCTCAGACCTTAACTGAACAACGTTTCTAACCTTGAAATAGACAAAGTTCACCTTTTAATTCTTTAACAAACTTGCTTACGTAACTCTCTTTCGAATCATCTCTATTCGATAACTCCTCCCTTCGAATAAGGTATATTCGATAACTCTATTCAATTTACTCTATTCGATTAACCCTTTCCGATTAACTCTATTTGATAACGCTATTAGATTAACTCTATTGGACTAACGCTATTGGATTAACCTTATTGGACTAACGCTATTGATTTACTAATTTCACTTAACTCCTTTCGAATAAACTATATTCGATAACTCCTTTAACTCTATTCGAATAAACTATATTCGATTAACTCAATTGATTCTATTCGAATAAACTATATTCGATTAACTCCTTTTATAAACTATATTCGATTAACTCATTTGCTTTTACTCTAATCGATTAACTCCTTTTAACCCGATTCGAATAACTAATATTCGATAACTCCTTATTTGACTAACTCTAATCGATTTATTCTATTTCGATTAACTCTATTTAATTACTCTATTGGTTAACTCTAATTTAACTGGTTAACTCTAGATGATAACTCTAACTGATAAACTCTAACTGATCCACCCTAATTGATTAACTCTAACTGGTTAACTCTAACTCATACTCGATTCGATTAACTCCTATGAATTAACTCCTTTTCTATTTGTTTACTTAACAAATAACTATTCCCTTTTCAATTCTATTTATTTAACAAATAAATATTTCTTTTATTTTTCTATTTTTTCTAACCAATAATATTTCCTTTTATTCTAACTTATCCTTCGACTTTATAATATTTTCTTTTATAAAAATCCTTTTCCTTTTCTATATAAAATCCATCGATTTTATATAAACAATTCATTTTCAAAATACACTTTGAAAATCCCCTTTCTCACATCTAGTATTCCTTATGGTATTTAACATACCATATAACAACGATAATTATCGTCCAAACACACATAATCAACAATAGATTATATATCACATCATATATCACAATATATGAATCACAGTAAAATAAATGTTGAGGAATCCAGTTGGATTCCTCCAACCTGTTTCCCTGCATCACAGATGTTAAACAATATAGATACTGTGACTTTCAGTTCCATATGATATATTCTGTTAAACAGAATGAATATAGAAAATTCAACTATTTGACTAGCAGTTCAATCAACCAACCAACACACAACAATCAATAGATGATTAACAGTTCGAAAAATACATTATAAAAATATGACTTTACAGAGTTGGTGAGTTTTACTCACTTTTGCAGTTCATCGTTAAAGAACGATAAACTATTTGTTTGATCCGAATCAAACAATTTATTTCGCCATAAATTCAAACGAGCTCTATTCCACTCCCAGTTAGTTTCATGGGGTAGTGTCCGTTCATACGATCTCAACGCAACTGACGGTTCTTGATTTCGATTCCGTATAAGCTAGATATTGCGTAAACAAGTTAATACATTTAATTTAAATTTAAATAAAAACTTAAATTAAAATAACTTGGGCCTTAACCTTTTTAAATCGGTCCATTGCCCTCTAAAACCCAACCCACTCGTGCCTGATACTTCTTCCCCCAAATGAGCTCGTGGACTCCAGTATACCACTCCAAACACTTGTTGTGTCTTCAAGAATTTGAACGCCACTTCATTCTTCACCGTTCGCCGAATCAAAGCCGGCGTCGAACTCCCTGCTCCGACCTCATCGACTCCATCTCCTCACAACCCAGCTCGGCATCTCCCTGTTGACCACGACTGCGAGCCTCAAATGCTTGGCTACAGGGATCGTTCGACCTTTATGGTCACCGAATCACCCAATTTCTTCTACATAGGTGCGGTTTCAACCATTGAACCCAAATCCAACATTGAATCGAACCAACAATGATTCGAAATCACCAATTCCCTAACCCTACCATCGCTGGTTTCATAACAGCAGAAAAAAAAACGACGTCGATCACTGATGAATGGATATTTAGTCGAAGATATTTGCTCTAGGAATCCATACATATAAGTAGAATGATTTATGGATTTTTAGTTCTATTTTTCTTTGAATTTTGAAGATGGAAAAGTTTTCGTGAATGGAAAATATCACGGGGGAAATTTGTTTGACTTCTAAGAAATGAAATTTAGGTTTTAACGAGAAGAGGGGTTATTTATAGGGTCTTTAGATATTTTAGATATTTTATAGGATGGAATATTCCCAGTATATTCTCATTTCCATATTCGTTTTTCTTTCTAAAAATTCTCGTGATTTCATGCGATACCCAAAAATCACCAAACTGGACATGCAGCTACAGTTCGACATTACGGTCCCAACGAAACTGGTTTCGTTGAATTCCGACTCTGTATGCTCACACAACATATTTTTAACCATCGAAATACTAACTGTTTTTCACTCTAAAAATCCGTATGGCCACACAGTTACTCAAAAAATCACGAAACTGGAAATCTAAAACCTATTTGACTTTGCGGATCCAACAAAATTAGTTTCGACGAATTCCGACTTCGTTTGCAAAAGTGGCTATTTTTAATGCTTTAAATAGCCTATTTAAATATAATTACATTAAATATTTAAAACTAAATATTAATGCCTATATTCACAGA
Source organism: Allium sativum (assembly GCA_030737875.1). Lineage (NCBI taxonomy): Eukaryota > Viridiplantae > Streptophyta > Magnoliopsida > Asparagales > Amaryllidaceae > Allium > Allium sativum. The sequence goes on along the minus strand of CM060909.1, from coordinate 751,179,222 downwards.
GGAATACCGTACAGCTTCAGAATATTCTTATATGGATTTACAACTCGATATTACATCGTCAGAGTTATATCGATGTTCGATTTCTATTTAAATCCTTATAAAAAATATAATTAAATCGTTATGGTCAGGGCGCTGCATTTCTGATAAATTGATCTGGAGATAACTCAAAATCTATACGACGAATTCCCGATATTTCTCTTCCACTAGAAAGATATACTCCTCCAGCTCCACACGTTTCTTGTTTCACTGAAATCCGGCTTAAAACGAATCCTGTACATTCAGTTGAAGTTCCAATCGCCAAATCGCGAACTGTAGCGCCATTTCAAGCTCGATTTTAATTATAATATAATTATACGTTCAACTGTCGTTATTTAAATATATTCGTTATTCTAATTCAATTCTAAACTGAATTAAATATCACAGATGATCCAGTTCACACCATATCCCCATTTCAGCCAATTCTGATTATTTCAGAAATTAAATATATTATTTAATTTATTATTTTTATTTAATATTCACCATTATTTAATTCCACAACCAATAATTCCTCTATATCTCTATTTATATAATTAAATAAATTAATTAAAATACCTCTGCCAATGCGGTACATTACAATCTTTCCCACTTAAAATAATTTCGTCCTCGAAATAGCTAAAAGGTAGAGGACGACCCTATCGACTGGTTAGAACATATTTGTTCACTTCTTAACTTCAGTTTCAACTGACCCAATTTAATTTCAATTAAAAATTTATTTAATTCTTATCAACGAAAATTTTCAAAAATCCTGAAAATTTTCTAACGTCTTACTTTTCGGAAATTTTTTTGCCAGCACCTCCTTTGTACCAGTCAATACGTCAAACCACCACTCGCCTCTCTAGGCCATCTCCAACCCAAAAGAAAATCAAACAGCCAAGCGGCTTACCAATTCGGCTCATAAATCTCATGCTTATATCGAATATAAACTTGTACCTTTTTGTTAGGCATATCAACTCTATCACTTTCACCAGTTATCAATTTAGCGGATACAAGGGTCATCCCAATCAAATTCCAATCTGCTTTTATCCTTAACACAACCATTCGCTTATATCCGAGCCAAATATCATTTCAACTCGAGTTTCTTCTCGATTTCCAACACTTAACTTGATTATCACGTTACACTTCATATTTGAATCTCATGATCCAATTTGTCTTGATATCATTCTAATTCAATCTCAGTTACCACTTTACTGGCATTACTTTAATTCAATTTTGCTTTCACAAATTTCTATTAAATTTGTTTTTAATTCAACAGTCTTTCCCTGGGAGTTTTTAAACAATTTACTCTTTTCAAAAATCAAATTTTCCTTTCTGAACATGTCACTGAGCCCTTAATTAATATTCCATTAGTTAAATCACTTCTCTATTTCTTTATCAATATTTGTTAACCAAATATTTTAAATAACCATATTGGCCTTTTTATGTTATTTGGAAAACATTTCCGAATATCGCCTTCCTTTATTTTCTAAACTTTAGAAAATATATGTTATTTATAATTGGAAAATATTCCAATTACTTATCTCTTTTCCGATCTCGTTTATTTCTATACTTAGGAAATATTCTTTATTATATTTCCAAGCTTACACTTATTTGGGTTGAAACGGATGTTGTGTAAAACATCGTTATGATAACCCAAATACTATATTCAACTAACTCTTATCCAACATTGATCTTCGAGCCTGAAATCTTACTATTTATTTGTTAATAATGAAATCAATCAAGTTGGGGTATAAATACCTCTCAGACCTTGACTGAATAACATTTATAACGTCAAAACAGATATGACTACTTACTCGAATAATCAATACCATACAACTACTTATTCATTTTTAAACACGTATACTCTTTCTCTTTCTATTCTTACGGAATTTTATTCCTAGTCTTCCTTTTTGATTTTACTATTCTATTTCTAAGTTCGTTTCCTTATCGACTTCTATATATATATATATCGATACGTTGATTTCTAACTATCAAATTATCTTAAAAAATATTCTAACTCCTTAAATTCCCGGAATAATTAGCCATAACCTCCTTTGTATTAGGAGCATCAGGATATTTCAAATAGCCTCCCATGGCCCTCACCAATCCAAAAGAAAAAGCCAAGCGGCTAGCCGATACGGCGCATAAAATCTCATATATGAATTAAATACATACCTTTTCGTCAAGCGTTCTATTTATATACCTTCATACCTTATCCATACCTATCTCATGTATATTTATACCTGCCCAATCTATTTTAACTATACCTGATCGTTTTAACTCAATTCATTTATTAACTCTTTAGTCTATTTCACTTTTATATTTGAACATGACATGATCAAATATATTTTAACTTGCTTATTAACTAATTTGAATTCAAAATTCAAATTTAAGTTCTATATTCGATTTCGAATATCCATTTACAAATCCAATTCACCTTTCAAAGTTCAAATTCAAAACTCGATTAATTAATTTCTCTTCGACGTAGTTAATTCTATTCAATTTCTATTCAAATTTTATATCACTTCTATTATTCAAATTCTATAGATCAAATTCTATTCAAATTTTATAGTTTAAATTCCATTTGAATTCTATATTCAAATTCTATACATTCAAATCCTATATTTGAATTCCATTTGAATTCTATATTCAAATTCTGTACATTAAAATCCTATATTTGAATTCCATTTGAATTCTATATTCAAATCCTATATTTGAATTCCATTTGAATTCTATATTCAAATTCTATATATTCAAATCCTATATTTGAATTCCATTTGAATTCTATATTCAAATTCCATTTGAATTTCTATATTCAAACTCTATTTCAATTCCATTGAATTTCATATATTCAAACTCCCTTTGAATTTCTATATTCAATTTCTATTTGAATTCTCTTTATTCAAATTCTATATTCAATTCTATTTGAATTCTCTTTATTCAAATTCTATATTCGATTCTATTTGAATTCTCTTTATTCAAATTCTATATTCAATTCTATATTATAAATACCATTTTGAAATTCAACACAACTTGTCTTTCCCAAAAAAATTCAAAATAGTATCTCTGGTAGTAATTCGTCACTTACAACTCGAAAATGAATACTGATGATGCAGCTGTCATCATCAGAGTCTACTTTCCAGCGATCGAAGTGAGTTCAATACTATAAAACCATTTCTTAACATTTCCACCTTGAAATTCATTTCAAAATATAATTCACCCTGCTTGTAAAACAAATTTAAAATCTCCCAGGATCTTAAATTTTCCTTATTTTTAATCCAAATTCATTTACAAACACTTATCCAATTCTCCAGAGTTTTATTCAATTCTTGGTTTAAATTTCTGATTTTACTCATCTAATTTCACGTATTTCACTTATATGAATTCTGATTGGTTATTTACATAACCATTTAATTTATAATCTTACTCAATTATAATAACAACTAATATTTCCATAATATTATAATTTTGATATATATCTCTTTTCTATATCAAGATATACCGTGGGTAAACTTATTTTAATTTACCCTCTTTTCAAAACATATCGGGTCGACCCATCGTATTCGAGTGTTTAGTAACTCCTGCCGATACAGTGGATCAAACTGATCGACCAGAACTCATAAACAACTCAACCAATAAATCACCACAATATAAAACAAATTTTTATATCAATACCAAATACGTTCATTCGTATATATACACTTAACTCAATCTAGGGTATCACTAACCCTATCTCTACCAAGTTACGCCACAGAGCCAAGTTAATCAATTAACCTTCTGCTCTGATACCAACTGTAATGACCCGGGTTTTTGAAGACTTTGGTTATCGACATAAACTCAATGACCACTAACCAAACATCGAAAAATCCGGGTAATTAATGAAAGAAATTAGAGGGTGAGAATAGATAAGATAGAAACTTAGAATAGAAGAAGAAGAAGAACACAACATCAGAGTAACACGAACCTCACAGCGGAACGAATAACATATAATATATATATAACATAACTTGAAATATACATCTGTATTTGAATATACATCATTACCAAAGTATAGCACTTACAACACAGCGGAAATAACTATAGCTATATAATCCTGAAGCCTCCTGCTCCAGGCTCTTCCAGTATATCTATAAATCCCGACTACTTGACTGCCCGTACAAATTTAGGCATCCAAGAGTTTAGGGAAACAAACAAATAAACTCCGGGTCAGTCATGGGACTGGTATGAGTAAAATAGTTTAAAACATTTTGAGCAGGTAAACGATATCTCATAAGACCACGCCGTATAACGGAACGGGCTTTTCCCTTATGAGAATTCAAATTATCTTTATATAAAAAACCTTTTTGATATTATAATAATGTCTATCAACCACAACTATAATAATCATCCAGCGGAAACGCTTTCATCTCACGTTCTACATATATAGTATACAATTAAAACCGCAAGCACGTATTGGGTAATGGATTTCCAACTATGACAAGGTATGGAACCACCTTTCGTTAGTGTACCTCTAGAGAGGAATACACTAGGTTCAACAAGAACATCTTGTAACCCGACCACACATGACCGACCACTCATTTCGCTTAAGTGTATCGAATGTATATCACCAACGGTTGGGTTCAGCAACCGTTTCCCGAATGGGACAGCATCAACAATAGATTTTTAGAAGTAAATGAAACTCTAGATCAGGTGATTATACATCCTACTTCGGTGCGACCGACTTAGCCATGCTGCCTGCCCGATTTCTGTCGTTTACGGATGTGAGTCTAGAAGCTACGCTTTATCATCACACCAGATTCACTTTGAATGCCACATCGTCAAATCCATCAAATCACCGATTGACGTCCTCAACCATACATTATGTGTTAGCTAAAAGAAGTTTCCTTCTCCGCTTCCACTCTTGGTACGGTTGGAGAAATAATTATACGTGATCGTCTGGAAATACTCTGTCAGACATCCGTCCATACAAGCCATCCGGGAACAGGATGAACCGAAGGCACTATTCTGTAAACAGGATAGCCCTTGCATAACTCCTTCTTAAATTTCCTTTGGCATATATGATTCGCAACGCTTATGCCAATACATAGTGGTTCTTTGGATAATAATCCAATCGGTCTCTCCATATTAACAACGTTAAAATGGTCTAAACTTCGATAGTCTGTGATTTAACTATCGAAGAAAAACAGGTGTGCAAACAACGATATTATCTCCAAATGGAAATTTATATCGATCAAACATCATTCAACATTTATCTCTTTATTTCATTAATTTACTTATCTCATGTTTCCCTATATTCAATATTTCTTATTTTCTAAATTTGGAAAATATACGTTATTAACAATGGATAACATTTCCATTTCTTGTTTTCTTTATTAGAAAACATTTCTGGTTTCTTATTTGGAAAAAATTTCCAAAGCTTCTTCATTGGACTTAGACAGATGTTTAAACAAACCACCGCGATGCCAACTCAAACCATTTCCTTTGTTTACTAAATTCACTTAACCATCCTTTACCATCGAACCTTAACCATTCCTTAGTTAAAATGAAGTCAATCAAGTTGGGGTAATACTACCTCTCAAACCTTAACTGAACAACGTTTCTAACCTTGAAATAGACAAAGTTCACCTTTTAATTCTTTAACAAACTTCCTTACGTAACTCTCTTTCGAATCATCTCTATTCGATAACTCCTCCCTTCGAATAAGGTATATTCGATAACTATATTCAATTTACTCTATTCGACTAACCCTTTCCGATTAACTCTATTAGACTAACGCTATTGGATTAGCTCTATTGGACTAACGCTATTGTGACGATCCCAAAACCCCGTGACACGGTGTTAAGGATAATCATTGGAATATAACACATCAATCATCATTAGCGGATCACAGATAATAGCATAAACAGAAAATAGAATAATTTACACACATATGACAGCAGAATCATATAGATATCATCACATCAGAGAGCACAGTACAGGATACAACTTAGTGTATAATGATACATAATCAGTCACCATCGCCAGAGGCGGAATCATACATAAAGAGTACACAAAAGGAATATCAGTCTACATCGCCTGTGGTGGAATCATAATATAGATACAATAATGGCGGAGAAAATCCAAGTCAGCACGGTGTAGTCAAGCCTCGCCATGAGCCAAAAGGTGCGTCAGAAATCTGTAACTAGGCTGCCCATGTGAAAATGAGGGCACCCGAGTTTGCAAGGTGAAACAAACTACGAGTCAGTCATGGGACTGGTATGAGAAATCTACTCAACTTATTAACAACCATAATAAGGCAAATCAAAGGACCACGCCACTTTCGCGGAACGGGTTTACTCCAATGAGTGCTAGTGCATAAAATAAAGTAAATGATTAAATCAATGCAATGCTTTTTATAAAATGAAGCCATTATAAGACTCAGGTCCCATCACACAATGCAACGCAAGCCAGAGGATAGAGTTTTTACCTTATAATGGCCAAAGATGCTTGATACGAATAAAACAAAGGTGTTTGATATTATTACTAGTGCATATATGTTTCAAAAGCAATTCAATCATAAATATTAATCCTAGGCGGCATAGCTACCATCTACTATGTCGCCATACTAGTAATATAATCACATCCGCATATTTCGTATTGGAAATTGGATTCCTTCATGAGTCGAGGCAAGGGGCAAGCTCCTCTCCGTTCGAGACACTCTAGCAAATGTCCCAGGACCCCACTATGATCCTTGGAATCGGCTGGGCCGGTCCTCTCTTACTTTTGAGGATTAGTTATTCCTGAACACACGTTTCCCGGTCCTTACAGACCTATAATCGAGGCGCCTCGCATTCCAACAACCACACAGGTGAAAAGTATATATAATGTCAGGGCTGGTAGGTCACTGACACCACCATAGCTAGAAAGAAACGTCGTGCACTCCCAGCTGTCCGTCTCCCGTTTTTGACTCATACCGAGGTGTGAGGCTCGCGAATTCACGTTATACACAAAGCTACGTCACACAGACCCTGCTTTGATCATCAACCACAAGACTTTGCTTTGCAACAGAAGCCTTGATCATATGCCACTTAGGCGTGCCACACAGGCAATCCACTCCGTGCGGTTGATTTCTGTCAATACATAACCTCTGAGCTCGTACGTCTCAGAGAAGGGCGTTAAGCAAGAGAATAAATTCTCCGCCGCCAAACAGATATATATTTAACAGAGATCAATCAACACAGAACAAAATCCAATGTCAAACACACAGTCCATTTACAAGTCCGTTCTGGGTCTGAACGAAACCGGAGGCACCAATTCCTCGCATATCCGTACAATCAACAATATGTTTGGACGGCTACTACTTCAATTCCTTCATGGTAGCTACTCCAATCACGAGCATCAGTAGCACCCATCCATCCAATGTGGAGATCGTCGGTCTTCAACCATCTTCGACTCTTCGACTTCTCAACGTCGATCGATTATTTGAAATGAGATAAACTCGGCCTTTTCAAATAATCCACGTATATTTAGATTTTCAAACCAATTAATCACATGGTTGAGCTATTCAACATTCACATTTCGGTTATTTAGTTAAAATTTTCATGTCAAATACATTTAGCCATCACATCTCAAGTCAACACAACAAAATTGGTTCATTTTCACTCTATATCGTCTATAGCACTTTATAACGACATATCGCCATTTTTATTTAATTTAAAACGGCCATATTTAATTAAACGACGTTTCAGGTCATGTCGATGCACTGGCGCTGCTTTCCACTAATTTTGTTTTACACATATCTGAAAATCTAACCGTTGGATCTTCACAAATTTTACATCATTAGGAAGGTCATTTCAAAACGAATCCAACGGTTTTAGTTTTGGGAAAATCCGACGGTCGGATTTTCCACACCAACCATTTGAAGTTACGATTTCAATTTACGAACTGCAGCGTCGTTATTCGATTTATTTTAATTACATTTATTTATATATATATATATAAATATAATCGTTTCTGGCGCTGTTTTTCTTCAGTTTTGAATTAAACATTCCAGACAATCCAACCGTCGGATCTTCACAAAGTTGGTGCCGTTAGAAAGATATTTCCAAGGCGAACCCAATGGTTGAGGTTTCGGGAAAATCCAATGGTCGGATCCTCCGCACTAGTCATTTGAAATCACGGTTTCAAAATATGAACTGCACGGCCACGTTTTGTTTTAATTCTATTTATATTTATATATTTATATAAATATAGTTCATCCAAAAATTCCTATATCGTTTCCACTTCAATTATTTCACTAACGCCTTTAAATTTTGGAAAATTTCGCCATAACCTCCTTTGTACGGGAGGGTCTGGGAAAATTCCCAAATAGCCACACGGGCGTCTCATATCAAAAAGAAAAAGAAAAAGCCAAGCGGCTAGCCAATAGGCTCATAAAATCATCACCCAAACAAAGCGGTAAATGTGTACCTATTTGTCGGGCACAAAATTCTATTTCTCTTCTCTAGCCCCTTTTGCTTTAACCTGTTCAATAGATATGCATGTACATATATACAATTTCTAACATTTATCATTTTCCATTCAATTGCATATTTGATTTGCTTTGGTTTAAAAACACCATTCATTCGAATGTTGCATGCATAGGCTAAAATCATATCATTAGCTAGTTAATGTATATTTCAACTCATGCACGTTCATTTGAACAAGTGGCTATTTTTAACACTTCACATTTCAAAGATGATAATTTTGGCGAACTAAAATAGATTTCAACACATGACTATTTTATTTAGTTCCTATGCATGTTAAAAATAATATTTCTATCACAAATATTTATTTCAACGTCCGCGTATCTTTAGCATATCACACATATGATAAAAATGATATTTTTATCATTTAAAATATTTATTCAACCAATGTATGGTTTCAACACTTCATAGTTTCAATAAAAATGTAATCTTTATTGTTCGATCTTTTTATTCAACACATGAATACTTCCACTACACACACTTCTCAACAAATGAGCATTTCCACACATGGACATTTTATTTATGTTGTTTATATTAGAAAGATGAAATTTTTAATTGTTGAAACCATTTATATAAGGCGAATATTTTGCATACTTCATATATATATAAAAATGTGTTTTTTATTGTTAAAGCACTTCATTCATTCACAAATGAATTTAATTTTCATACAACACTTTTCAACACATGAATATTTCCACACATGGACATTGTTTCATATATGACTTTAATTTCAATGCATGTAAAATAATTTCAACATATGAAAATAATTCTAACACACAAAGATTATTCAAAATTTCGGCAGCATAACGGCAGGGTAGTTAAAACCGGCACCGTCCCTAGTACGGCTCCTCGCTCTACCTTAAAACCTCGCGGTTTTTGACAATGGGGATTCATGCATCTAATTCGCACGCAGGCGGCATGTTTATTTTTATTTCCTCAAATATTTCCAATTCATTTCAATCACCAATGGGTATTTTTCAACCACAACCAAACAATATCAACCACAAACAATTATTCAACCATTCGTATTTTTCACCCAATATTTCACACCAATTCACCACAATAAATATCGTCCATGGTTTGTGGACGAGGGGAGTATATATATATAATATAATATATATTTGCTATATTTCACTAGCATTTCAACACATATATCACTTATTCTATGCATGTAAAAATTCATACTTCGCTCATATAGCTTACACTACGCATGTACACGAGGTATACAACACGTATGTAATTTATATTTCGCTTATATAAATTATACACGACATTTTCCATTCAATTTCACGTTAATTTAGATTTCTCACCTTGGTTTTCTGAGCGCTAAAAATCGATACGATGTCAGAAAAATCCGCAGCTTCTTCTATTGGGTAGAGAGCTTCCTTGCGGTCTTGATGTTTCCTGTTTCATCGAATTTCGTCAACATACCAAAAAGATACGATTTTTCAAAGTTTTGCAACGGTTTTAAAGTGTCGTAAAACAATTTAATTAAACAGGCCGTTACCTCGGCTGAAAATTTCAAAACTAGGTCAAAGATTTTTGATCAAACCGTGTAGCGATTGGATGATCGGCCAGTGAAGGGTTGTAGGCGGAGGAGAGGCGGACGTGCGGGCCCCACGGCGTTGAACTCGGCAGCCTCTGGGCGGCGAAATCGACCTCCAAACGGTCGAACTTTGGAGGAGCGGATCCGGCGAAATACTCGACGATGTTGGGCGAGGTTGGTATGGATTTGAAGCTCGTCTCGAGCTCTACGAAAAACTCCAAAGGACCCTGGTGTTTTGATGAGCGGATGTGGAGATTTGGAGGAGAGAAGGCAGGGAAGGAAGCCGCCGTTCGATCTGGGGGGAGTCGGGGTTTCCGCATTTTTTTTTATTTTTTAATTATGAAGAAAAAATATGATTGGCCGAGATTATATAAAAATTTTAAAATAGTGTTTTCTTAAACGAACTCCTTTTTAAACCCAACGACTGTCGCCCCTTGCTAAATACCCCCATTCCGGACACAATGGGATATGTTTCGTAGGCCAATTCGACTGTTACAGTCAGTTATTTTTCAAATTAAAGTATAAAACATTTTATTTTTAACTCTAAACGCACATTTCAATTTGCCAGGGCCACAAACTGATTCGAAAAATTCCAGAAAAATAAATCTAGCTATGTTTTGACGCTACGGTCCCAACAAAACTAGTTTCGTCGAATTCTGAGGTCGTTTGAAAAATGGCCATTTTCTGGTCGATCCAATTTAACAGAAATCGACCAAACACATTTTCTTTTGCCACGCTCACATACTAGCTTCAAAAATTATGAAATTTGAAACCTAGCAATAGTTTGACATCCCGGACCTAACAAAAGTGGTTTCGTCGAATTCCGAGGTCGTATGCAAAATATCAATTTTCCAGGCCTATATATTATATATACCGACTCTTCTGAAAATTCATTCGGCCATAACTTTTGATTCCCGTTATGAAACTTCGATTTTTCAGATTCGTTAGAAAGGTATTGACTAACAGATTTAAATATTTTTGGTTTCACTACAATCCGTTATATTTTCCACCCTGCACAGTTAGTCAAAGTTTGAATTCAAATTTTCAAACTGACTCACTATTCTTAACTTACTATTTTATTGAAATATTCTATTTCAATTGTTCAAATTCCTTTGAAATAATCAATTTAAAAATTTTAAATTGGCTCGTATTTTCCGGGTTATTACAATCTCACCTACTTAAAACTTTTCGTCCTCGAAAAGGAGACAACTGTAAAGTAGGAAATAAAATATAAATGCAAAGTATAGTAAAGGTACCTTGCACCGGAGTTAGTCAGAGATATCCACTCTGCATTTGGGGTAAGCTTGCTTAATGCTTTCCTCAGTTTCCCAAGTACAGTCTCTAGGATCACTGCTCCACTGCACTTTAACTAAATGAACCTTTTTGCTTCTGAGTTCTCTAGTTTCTTTGCCAACAATTTTTAATGGCTCTCTTTTGAGTGCTAATTCTGGAGTTATCTCCACATCCTGTTGCGCTGCTTCTTCTACAACAAGATCCGGATCATGCACATGTCTCCTAAGTTGAGATATGTGAAAAACATTGTGCACTCCAGGAAACCAATCTGGTAATTGAACCCTATAAGCAAGAGTTCCAATTCGCTCAAGTATAGGAAAGGGACCAATAAATCTCGGTGCCAACTTCCGAGTCTTTCCAAATCTGATTACTCCTCTCATCGGAGAAACCTTTAAATAAACATGATCACCAACAGTAAATGTCAAATCTCTCCTTCTAGAGTCTGCATAACTTTTCTGTCGGCTTTGGGCGGTTTTCAATCGCTTCTTGATGAAGTCCACTTTATCAGATGCTTCTCTGATCATATCGGGTCCTAGTACAAGTCTGTTGCCAGGTTCTACCCAACATGCAGGAGATCTGCAGGGTCTGCCATATAATGCTTCAAATGGTGACATTCTCAAACTTGCTTGATAGCTATTGTTATATGAGAATTCTGCCAAATGCAAATGATCTTCCCATGACCCACCAAAATCGATTATACAAGCCCGCAATAAATCTTCTAGAATTCTATTCACCCGCTCAGTTTGGCCATCTGTTTGTGGGTGATAAGCGGTGCTCATATTCAGTTTTGTCCCTAATTCTGTCTGGAAAGCCTCCCAGAACTTGCTAGTAAATAGGGGATCTCTATCACTAACTATGCTGATGGGAATTCCATGCAGCTTAACAATTTCTTTGAAATATATCTGTGCTAGACTTTGGGCAGTTCTATTGGACCTGACAGGTATAAAATGGGCAGTCTTCGTGAAGCGATCTACGATTACCCAAATACTGTCATTACCTTTCTTGGTTCGTGGCAAACCATCTATGAAATCCATGGAAATTTGTTCCCATTTCCAACCTGGGACTTCCAACGGTTGCAACAGTCCAGCTAGCTTCTGTTGGTCACTCTTGACCAATTGACAAGTAGGGCATCTGCGAACATACAAAGAAATATCTCTTTTCATTGCCTTCCAACAAAAAGTGCGTTTGATATCGTTGTACATTTTACTCACCCCAGGATGGATGCAAAATTTGGATTTATGGCATTCGTCTAGCACTTCTCTTCGAAGGCCTGGAATATTTGGGATGCAAATCCTGTTATTTAACCTGAGAACCCCCTTATTGTCAATACGGAAACTCGTGGTTTCACCTTCCTTGACTCTCTTACTGATTTTCTGAATGAATTCATCGTCTTTCTGAAGGGCTGAAATCCTATGAATCAATCCAGGTGTAATTATAAGATGGGCAACGATTGCGGTCTTTCTACTAAGTGCATCCGCTACAACGTTAGCCTTTCCCGGCGTATACAGGATATCAAGATCATACGCTGCAAGAAATTCTAGCCAACGCTGCTGCCTCAGATTCAGATCTTTCTGGGTATATAAATACTTCAACGATTGGTGATCTGTGTACAGTATAAACTTCTCACCAATAAATAATGCCTCTAGATTTTCAAGGCAAATACGATGGCTAGCAACTCAAGATCATGAGTCACATAATTCTTCTCATGCGGTTTCAATTGGCGGCTTGCATAAGCGACTACTTGGCCTCTCTGCATTAACACTGCACCAAGACCTCTAATAGAAGCATCTGTCCAAACCGTTAAATCCTGATTGCCATCAATAATTGTTAACACTGGAGCGGTGGTCAGCTTCGATTTCAATTCCTGGAAAGCTTCTTCACAGTCGGAAGTCCATTTAAACTTCTCATGTTTCTTTGTGAGCTTTGTTAACGGACCGGATATCTTCGAAAAATCCTTAACGAACTTTCGATAATAACTAGCCAACCCCATAAAACTTCTAACTTCTGTGGGAGTAGTGGGTTGTTTCCAGTCTTGAATCGCTATTATTTTGCTTGGGTCAACAGAAATTCCTTTCTCTGACACGACATGGCCAAGAAATTTGACTTCTTCTTGCCAGAAGACACATTTAGAGAATTTGGTTTTGAAGACGTTCTTCCTTAGAATCTCCAATACTTGTTCTAAGTGTTTTTCATGCTCGGGTTTTGATTTGGAGTAGATTAAAATATCATCGATAAATACGAGGACAAATTTATTCAGAACTCCCCTGAACACTCTATTCATTAGATCGACAAAGTATGCTGGAGCGTTGCATAGGCCAAACGACATTACTAACCATTCATAAAATATGTCTGGACCTCTGAAAGCAGTCAAAGGAACACACTCTTCTGCTATTCTCAATTGATGAAAACCTGTAGCTAGGTCCATTCGGGAAAATACTTTCGCCCCATTCAATTGGTCTAGCAAATCATCAATGCGGGGTAGTGGATATTTATTTTTAAGCGTCTGTTTGTTGAGGTCTCGGTAATCAACACATAATCTAAGAGTACCGTCTGACTTCGGGACAAACACAACAGCTGCACCCCAATTAGAAAAACTAGGTCTGATTAGACCCTTCCACAATAGTTGACGAGTTTGATCGCCTAATTCTTCTTTTTCTTTCGGAGTCATTCTACGAATTGGATGCACCACTGGTCTGGCATTGGGAATTAGATCGATTCGGAATTCTATTTCTCTTTGCGGAGGTAAGTTTTCAACTTCTTCAAACACATCCGCATAGTTGCTAACAATCGGAATCTTTTCTATGGAAGTGGGGATAAGTTCTAATGCTGACCAAAATTCTTCTCTATTCAGATTCGAACCATGACAGGGAAACGTAATATATCCAAGCTTCGTTCGAATTTTAACGATTCTTTCCGCACAATTCACTTCGGCTTCATATTTCGTTAACCAATCCAGCCCGAGAATAATATCGAATTCGGGAAAATCCATAACGATCAAATTGAAAGGAAACTGGTATCAGGAGAAAGAAGTAGGAACCTTGCAACACGAACTGAGGGTAATAGGACCCCCTATCGGGTTATTAACTTCCACTGATTCTTTAAGCTTTCGCTGTTTTAACTTTAATTTTTGCACTGTGTTTTTAGCAATAAAACTACGCGATGCACCTGTGTCAAACAATACAGAAACAGGAATATTTTTAATTGTAAGGGTACCTCCCAAAACATCGGGTTTACCTGCTCCATCGGAAGCACCTGGCGGGCTAGACCCGTCATAGACATGAGCTACAGTAGCTTTCTTCAGCAAAGGACAGTCTTTGACCAAATGATCTGTCTTGCGACAATTGAAGCACGAGCGAGGGTTCTGAGAGCCTTGGCTCGAGCCTTGAGAGTTTGTTTTCTGTTTCTTCGGAGTTGTGCAGACGTTTGAGTAGTGCCCCGGCTTACCACAGTTAAAGCAACTTCCTCTTGGCGGCTTGCCAGTCTGAGGTTTGGAAGATGTTGCTTGGCTTGACTCGCCCTGATTTACAGCTGGCTTGCGCTTGTTTCCGGCTTGGCTTCTAGCGCGATTCTGATCCAGATGTCTACGATCCAGGTCTTCATAGTTGCATGTCATTTCCACTAGCTCATTGAAATCCAGCTTGACATGGGCCATGGCTCTATCATGATATTGTCGTCTTAGTCCAAAGATAAACCTCTTATTTTTGGACTTCGCAGTGGCGACGAGTTCTGGAGCATAGGGCGGCAACATTGTAAATTTGTTCAGATAATCTTGCACGGAAAGATCCCCTTGCTGGAGATTGGCGAAGTCATCGTGCATTCTTTCTAGAGCTTGTTCTGGGACATATTTCTCCTTGAAGAGTTCTTTAAATCCATCCCATGTTCTTCCAGCTTCTCTATTCCCAGCGGTAAGAGACTCCCACCATAATTCAGCTTGTTCCTGCATAAGCCAGGCGCCCATAACAGCTTTGTCTTCGTCTCCTAGCCTTAGGCCTTCAAGAATTTTCTCGCATGTTTTGAGCCATGCAAGGGCCTCTATTACGGTGCCAGTTCCCGAGAAGGTCTTGCCTCCTAAGTTCTTATATCTCTTAGCTACACGGTCGAGCTCGAAGTATTGAGCTGCCGGAGGTTGTATCAAAGGTCCTTCTTGAGCTGGGATTTCTCCCCTTCCTCGGCCTCGGCCGGCACGGCCTCCTCTAGCGGCGGCTGCTCTGGTAGCCATTTGTCAGATTCTGTATAAGCAACGAAAAAAGGCCAGCTATCAAAAATGATAATCTATTGCATAGTTAAGCAGAAATCTCTACGGAAAAATAACGATGGACTGATCAATTGTTTTTGCTATTCTGCTCAGCTCATTCTAGGACCTTACTAGTCCTATCTCTAATGAGCGACTCGCCTTAGAATACTACTGATTCTATTTTGACGAAGTGTTTAATGTGTTAGACTCCAGAACTAAGGTTAACCAAAGCTCTGATACCAGCTGTGACGATCCCAAAACCCCGTGACACGGTGTTAAGGATAATCATTGGAATATAACACATCAATCATCATTAGCAGATCACAGATAATAGCATAAACAGAAAATAGAATAATTTACACACATATGACAGCGGAATCATATAGATATCATCACATCAGAGAGCACAGTACAGGATACAACTTAGTGTATAATGATACATAATCAGTCACCATCGCCAGAGGCGGAATCATACATAAAGAGTACACAAAAGGAATATCAGTCTACATCGCCTGTAGCGGAATCATAATATAGATACAATAATGGCGGAGAAAATCCAAGTCAGCACGGTGTAGTCAAGCCTCGCCATGAGCCAAAAGGTGCGTCAGAAACCTGTAACTAGGCTGCCCGTGTGAAAATGAGGGCACCCGAGTTTGCAAGGTGAAACAAACTACGAGTCAGTCATGGGACTGGTATGAGAAATCTACTCAACTTATTAACAACCATAATAAGGCAAATCAAAGGACCACGCCACTTTCGCGGAACGGGTTTACTCCAATGAGTGCTAGTGCATAAAATAAAGTAAATGATTAAATCAACGCAATGCTTTTTATAAAATGAAGCCATTATAAGACTCAGGTCCCATCACACAATGCAACGCAAGCCGGAGGATAGAGTTTTTACCTTATAATGGCCAAAGATGCTTGATACGAATAAAACAAAGGTGTTTGATATTATTACTAGTTCATATATGTTTCAAAAGCAATTCAATCATAAATATTAATCCTAGGCGGCATAGCTACCATCTACTATGTCGCCATACTAGTAATATAATCACATCCGCATATTTCGTATTGGAAATTGGATTCCTTCATGAGTCGAGGCAAGGGGCAAGCTCCTCTCCGTTCGAGACACTCTAGCAAATGTCCCAGGACCCCACTATGATCCTTGGAATCGGCTGGGCCGGTCCTCTCTTACTTTTGAGGATTAGTTATTCCTGAACACACGTTTCCCGGTCCTTACAGACCTATAATCGAGGCGCCTCGCATTCCAACAACCACACAGGTGAAAAGTATATATAATGTCAGGGCTGGTAGGTCACTGACACCACCATAGCTAGAAAGAAACGTCGTGCACTCCCAGCGGTCCGTCTCCCGTTTTTGACTCATACCGAGGTGTGAGGCTCGCGAATTCACGTTATACACAAAGCTACGTCACACAGACCCTGCTTTGATCATCAACCACAAGACTTTGCTTTGCAACAGAAGCCTTGATCATATGCCACTTAGGCGTGCCACACAGGCAATCCACTCCGTGCGATTGATTTCTGTCAATACATAACCTCTGAGCTCGTACGTCTCAGAGAAGGGCGTTAAGCAAGAGAATAAATTCTCCGCCGCCAAACAGATATATATTTAACAGAGATCAATCAACACAGAACAAAATCCAATGTCAAACACACAGTCCATTTACAAGTCCGTTCTGGGTCTGAACGAAACCGGAGGCACCAATTCCTCGCATATCCGTACAATCAACAATATGTTTGGACGGCTACTACTTCAATTCCTTCATGGTAGCTACTCCAATCACGAGCATCAGTAGCACCCATCCATCCAATGTGGAGATCGTCGGTCTTCAACCATCTTCGACTCTTCGACTTCTCAACGTCGATCGATTATTTGAAATGAGATAAACTCGGCCTTTTCAAATAATCCACGTATATTTAGATTTTCAAACCAATTAATCACATGGTTGAGCTATTCAACATTCACATTTCGGTTATTTAGTTAAAATTTTCATGTCAAATACATTTAGCCATCACATCTCAAGTCAACACAACAAAATTGGTTCATTTTCACTCTATATCGTCTATAGCACTTTATAACGACATATCGCCATTTTTATTTAATTTAAAACGGCCATATTTAATTAAACGACGTTTCAGGTCATGTCGATGCACTGGCGCTGCTTTCCACTAATTTTGTTTTACACATATCTGAAAATCTATCCGTTGGATCTTCACAAATTTTACATCATTAGGAAGGTCATTTCAAAACGAATCCAACGGTTTCAGTTTTGGGAAAATCCGACGGTCGGATTTTCCACACCAACCATTTGAAGTTACGATTTCAATTTACGAACTGCAGCGTCGTTATTCGATTTATTTTAATTACATTTATTTATATATATATATATAAATATAATCGTTTCTGGCGCTGTTTTTCTTCAGTTTTGAATTAAACATTCCAGACAATCCAACCGTCGGATCTTCACAAAGTTGGTGCCGTTAGAAAGATATTTCCAAGGCGAACCCAACGGTTGAGGTTTCGGGAAAATCCAATGGTCGGATCCTCCGCACTAGTCATTTGAAATCACGGTTTCAAAATATGAACTGCACGGCCACGTTTCGTTTTAATTCTATTTATATTTATATATTTATATAAATATAGTTCATCCAAAAATTCCTATATCGTTTCCACTTCAATTATTTCACTAACGCCTTTAAATTTTGGAAAATTTGGCCATAACCTCCTTTGTACGGGAGGGTCTGGGAAAATTCCCAAATAGCCACACGGGCGTCTCATATCAAAAAGAAAAAGAAAAAGCCAAGCGGCTAGCCAATAGGCTCATAAAATCATCACCCAAACAAAGCGGTAAATGTGTACCTATTTGTCGGGCACAAAATTCTATTTCTCTTCTCTAGCCCCTTTTGCTTTAACCTGTTCAATAGATATGCATGTACATATATACAATTTCTAACATTTATCATTTTCCATTCAATTGCATATTTGATTTGCTTTGGTTTAAAAACACCATTCATTCGAATGTTGCATGCATAGGCTAAAATCATATCATTAGCTAGTTAATGTATATTTCAACTCATGCACGTTCATTTGAACAAGTGGCTATTTTTAACACTTCACATTTCAAAGATGATAATTTTGGCGAACTAAAATAGATTTCAACACATGACTATTTTATTTAGTTCCTATGCATGTTAAAAATAATATTTCTATCACAAATATTTATTTCAACGTCCGCATATCTTTAGCATATCACACATATGATAAAAATGATATTTTTATCATTTAAAATATTTATTCAACCAATGTATGGTTTCAACACTTCATAGTTTCAATAAAAATGTAATCTTTATTGTTCGATCTTTTTATTCAACACATGAATACTTCCACTACACACACTTCTCAACAAATGAGCATTTCCACACATGGACATTTTATTTATGTTGTTTATATTAGAAAGATGAAATTTTTAATTGTTGAAACCATTTATATAAGGCGAATATTTTGAATACTTCATATATATATAAAAATGTGTTTTTTATTGTTAAAGCACTTCATTCATTCACAAATGAATTTAATTTTCATACAACACTTTTCAACACATGAATATTTCCACACATGGACATTATTTCATATATGACTTTAATTTCAATGCATGTAAAATAATTTCAACATATGAAAATAATTCTAACACACAAAGATTATTCAAAATTTCGGCAGCATAACGGCAGGGTAGTTAAAACCGGCACCGTCCCTGGTACGGCTCCTCGCTCTACCTTAAAACCTCGCGGTTTTTGACAATGGGGATTCATGCATCTAATTCGCACGCAAGCGGCATGTTTATTTTTATTTCCACAAATATTTCCAATTCATTTCAATCACCAATGGGTATTTTTCAACCACAACCAAACAATATCAACCACAAACAATTATTCAACCATTCGTATTTTTCACCCAATATTTCACACCAATTCACCACAATAAATATCGTCCATGGTTTGTGGACGAGGGGAGTATATATATATAATATAATATATATTTTCTATATTTCACTAGCATTTCAACACATATATCACTTATTCTATGCATGTAAAAATTCATACTTTGCTCATATAGCTTACACTACGCATGTACACGAGGTATACAACACGTATGTAATTTATATTTCGCTTATATAAATTATACACGACATTTTCCATTCAATTTCACGTTAATTTAGATTTCTCACCTTGGTTTTCTGAGCGCTAAAAATCGATACGATGTCAGAAAAATCCGCAGCTTCTTCTATTGGGTAGAGAGCTTCCTTGCGGTCTCGATGTTTCCTGTTTCATCGAATTTCGTCAACAGACCAAAAAGATACGATTTTTCAAAGTTTTTCAACGGTTTTAAAGTGTCGTAAAACAATTTAATTAAACAGGCCGTTACCTCGGCTGAAGGTTTCAAAACTAGGTCAAAGATTTTTGATCAAACCGTGTAGCGATTGGATGATCGGCCAGTGCAGGGTTGTAGGCGGAGGAGAGGCGGACGTGCGGGCCCCACGGCGTTGAACTCGGCAGCCTCTGGGCGGCGAAATCGACCTCCGAACGGTCGAACTTTGGAGGAGCGGATCCGGCGAAATACTCGACGATGCTGGGCGAGGTTGGTATGGATTTGAAGCTCGTCTCGAGCTCTACGAAAAACTCCAAAGGACCCTGGTGTTTTGATGAGCGGATGTGGAGATTTGGAGGAGAGAAGGCGGGGAAGGAAGCCGCCGTTCGATCTGGGGGGAGTCGGGGTTTCCGCGTTTTTTTTTATTTTTTAATTATGAAGAAAAAATATGATTGGCCGAGATTATATAAAAATTTTAAAATAGTGTTTTCTTAAACGAACTCCTTTTTAAACCCAACGACTGTCACCCCTAGCTATATACCCCCATTCCGGACACAATGGGATATGTTTCGTAGGCCAATTCGACTGTTACAGTCAGTTATTTTTCAAATTAAAGTATAAAACATTTTATTTTTAACTCTAAACGCACATTTCAATTTGCCAGGGCCACAAACTGTTTCGAAAAATTCCAGAAAAATAAATCTAGCTATGTTTTGACGCTACGGTCCCAACAATACTAGTTTCGTCGAATTCTGAGGTCGTTTGAAAAATGGCCATTTTCTGGTCGATCCAATTTAACAGAAATCGACCAAACACATTTTCTTTTGCCACGCTCACATACTAGCTTCAAAAATTATGAAATTTGAAACCTAGCAATAGTTTGACATCCCGGACCTAACAAAAGTGGTTTCGTCGAATTCCGAGGTCGTATGCAAAATATCAATTTTCCAGGCCTATATATTCTATATACCGACTCTTCTGAAAATTCATTCGGCCATAACTTTTGATTCCCGTTATGAAACTTCGATTTTTCAGATTCGTTAGAAAGGTATTGACTAACAGATTTAAATATTTTTTGTTTCACTACAATCCGTTATATTTTCCACCCTGCACAGTTAGTCAAAGTTTGAATTCAAATTTTCAAACTGACTCACTATTCTTAACTTACTATTTTATTGAAATATTCTATTTCAATTGTTCAAATTCCTTTGAAATAATCAATTTAAAATTTTTAAATTGGCTCGTATTTTCCGGGTTATTACAGCTATTAGATTAACTCTATTGGACTAACGCTATTGATTTACTCATTTCACTTAACTCCTTTCAAATAAACTATATTCGATAACTCCTTTAACTCTATTTGGATAAACTATATTCGATTAACTCAATTGATTCTATTTAAATAAACTATATTCGATTAACTCCTTTTACTTTCTATTCGAATAAACTATATTCGATTAACTCATTTGCTTTAACTCTAATCGATTAACTCCTTTTAACTCGATTCGAATAACTAATATTCGATAACTCCTTATTTGACTAACTCTAATCGATTTATTCTAATTCGATTAACTCTATTTAATTACTCTATTGGTTAACCCTACTTTAACTGGTTAACTCTAACTGATAACTCTAACTGATAAACTCTAACTGATCCACCCTAATTGATTAACTCTAACTCATACTCGATTCGATTAAATCCTATGAATTAACTCCTTTTCTATTTGTTTACTTAACAAATAACTATTCCCTTTTCAATTCTATTTATTTAACAAATAAATGTTTCTTTTATCTTTTCTATTTATTCTAACCAATAATATTTCCTTTTATTCTAACTTATCCTTCAACTTTATAAATATTTTCTTTTATAAAAATCCTTTTCCTTTTCTATATAAAATCCATCGATTTTATATAAATAATTCGTTTTCAAAATACACTTTGAAAATCCCCTTTCCCACATCCAGTATTCCTTATGGTATTTAACATACCAAATAACAACGATAATTATCGTCCAAACACACATAATCAACAACAGATTATAAATCACATCATATATCACAATATATGAATCACAGTAAAATAAATGTTGAGGAATCCAGTTGGATTCCTCCAACCTGTTTCCCTGCATCACAGATGTTAAACAATATAGATAACATCACTTTCAGTTCCATATGATATATTCTGTTAAACAGAATCAATATAGAAAATTCAACTAACTGACTAGTAGTTCAATCAATCAACCAACACACAGTAATCAACAGATAATTAACAGTTCTAAAAATACATTATAAAAATATAACTGTACAGAGTTGGTGAGTTTTACTCACTTTTGCAGTTCATCGTTAAAGAACGATAAACTGTTTGTTTGATCTGAATCAAACAATTTATTTCGCCATAAATTCAAACGAGCTCCATTCCACTCCCAGTCAGTTTCATGGGGTAGTGTACGTTCATACGATCTCAACGCAACTGACAGTTCTTGATTTCGATTCCGTATGAGCTAGATATTGCGTAAACAAGTTAATACGTTTAATTTAAATTTCAATAAAAACTTAAATTAAAATAACTTGGGCCTTAACCTTTTTAAATCGGCCCATTGCCCTCTAAAACCCAACCCACTCGTGCCTGATACTTCTTCCCCCAGATGAGCTCGTGGACTCCAGTATACCACTCCAAACACTTGCTGTGTCTTCAAGAATTTGAACGCCAGTTCATTCTTCGTCGTTCGCCGAATCCAAGCTGGCGTCAAACACCCTGCTCCGACCTCATCAACTCCATCTCCTCACAAGCCATCTCGACATCTCCCTGTTGACCGTGACTGCGAGCCTCAAATGCTTGGCAACAAGGATCGTTCGACCTTTATTGTCACCGAATCACCCAATTTCTTCTACATAGGTGCAGTTTCAACCATTGAACCCAAATCCAACATGGAATCAAACCAACAATGATTCGAAATCACCAATTCCCTAACCCTACCATCGCTGGTTTCAGAACAGCAGAAAAAAACGATGTCGATCACTTATAAATGGATATTCAGTCGAAGATATTTGCTCAGGGAATTCACAAAATTTAAGTAGAATGATTTATGGAATTTTATTTCTATTTTTCTTTGAATTTTGAAGATGGAAATGTTTTCGTGAATGGAAAATATCATGGCGGAAATTTGTTTGACTTCTAAGAAAAGAAATTTAGGTTTTAACGAGAAGAGTGGTAAATTATAGGGTCTTTAGATATTTTATATATTTTATAGGATGGAATATTCCCAGTATATTCTCATTTCCATATTTTTTTTGCTTTCTAAAAATTCTCGTGATTGCATAAGATACCCAAAAATCACCAAACTGGACATGCAGCTACAGTTCGACATTACGGTCCCAACGAAACTGGTTTTGTCGAATTCCGACTCCGTATGCTCACATAGCGTATTTTTAACCATCGAAATACTAACTGTTTTTCACTCTAAAAATCCGTACGGCCACACAGTGACTCTAAAAATCACGAAACTGGAAATCTAACAACTATTTGATATTGCAGATCCAACAAAATTAGTTTCGTCGAATTCCGACTTCGCTTGCAAAAGTGGCTATTTTTAAAGCTCTAAATAGCCTATTTAAATATATAAATATATTTAAATATAATTACATTAAATATTCAAAATTAAATATTAACGTCTATATTCACAGAGGAATACCATACAGTTTCAGAATATTCCTATATGAATTTACAACTCGATATTACATCGTCAGAGTTATATCGATGTTCGATTTCTATTTAAATCCTTATAAAAAATATAATTAAATCGTTATGGCCGGGGCGTTGCATTTCTGATAAATTGATCTTGAGATAACTCAAAATCTATACGACGAAATCACGATATTTCTCTTCCACTAGAAAGATAAACTTCACCAGCTCCACACGTTTCTTGTTTCACTGAAATCCGGCTTAAAACGAATCCTGTACATTCATTTGAAGTTCAAATCGCCAAATCGTGAACTGTAGCGCCATTTCAAGCTCGATTTTAATTATAATATAATTATACGTTCAACTACCATTATTTAAATATATTCATTATTCTAATTCAATTCTAAACTGAATTAAATATCACAGATGATCCAGTTCACACCATATCGTCATTTCAGCCAATTCTGATTATTTAAAAATTAAATATATTATTTAATTTATTATTTTAATTAAATATTCACCATTATTTAATTCCATGACCATTAAATCCTCTATATCACTATTTATATAATTAAATAAATTAATTAAAATACCTCTGCCAATGCGGGTCATTACAGGTTACCTCCTAGAAAGCCAGGAGCCCCGAAGACTCAGGAAAGAAGGAAACAAGGATTCAAACAAAGGATCAAAAAGATAGTGCATATGGCTTTGGGGAATATGCCTTTAAAACAAAACTTTTCTTTTGAAAATGCTTCTTTTAAAATCGTTTTGAAAATAATTTTTCAAATCTTTTATCTGATCCGGTAACCTTCAACTCTGATACTAAGTGAAACACCCCACCTCCATTAAGGTCACTCATAAAGGGAATGCCTTAACTTTGGTGGTTCATTTTAGGTAAAAGATGCAGATAAATTACAAGATAGACAAATAAAGCAGCGGAAAATAAAGTCAATTTATAAACAACTTAATCCAGTCAAGCTTTTATAACAATTTTCTCAATCATACTTAAAAGTAATACATAGAAATTCTGTCTTGATTCAAAAACTTCCAAGTATAAAAGAAGCATAAAAATAACAATGGTATTCCCCAATAAAGCGTGAACCAGCCATAGCAGTAGAAGGGCGAGAGTCTAAAGCAATACATCGACTATCTTCAAGCTTGGAAAGAAAACTGAGCTAAGTTACAACATTTCCTCCCTGTGAACCTGGGGAGGGAGGGGGGACGGAAGAAAAGAGGCGAAATAAAACTAGGTCAGACATAAGTCTGGTAAGTCCGGTGACTTTAGCACATAAACAGGCAAAAGTATCATGACAAGAATAAACTTAATATAAGACAATACCATGGTAACAGGGATAACAAGATAACATAGGATAAGCATAAGGTATGATAAGGCAAGATAAACTGAATGCGCTTCTACTCTTTCTCTGCTTCGCTACTACTTTGTTATTTTGATTTCTATATCTATCTCTGCACCACCTAACTTGTGTCCCAACTAGTAATGATAACGTGATCCCAATCCCAGCAGTTGTGGTAGCCTTCAGGTGTACATCTATTATGAGGATTCCACCTCAATCTGCCTAACTGCCATGAATGTGTTAGATGTACCCTTACTACCCTATCGATCGGCTCCCTTAGTTGTATTCATGTTCCATGTGTATGTGTCAATCGGCCCTCTCTTGCGTGTAGATACACTGTGCTGGTCCCACCATAAGGTGTATCAATCCTTAAGATAACGACTCGACACGATTCAAGATGCACAGTGTATAACTACTAGTACTCAATGCCTGCTTTTTCCCACTCCGGAGTACGTGCACGCCCGTAAACCGTCCGAACCTATACTAACGTACCCCCTGCCGCTGTTTTGACTGCTTATAATCATCCCAGTAATCGTGCCCCACCCTGCCTTGTTTCAGGGTACCATGATACATCTATGTGGGTTACTGCTGAAATGGGTCCCCTTTAATAAGGTTTCTTATTGGTTAAGTTTGTGGGCCTATATATACAAATATTACCCACCTACACGAGATGTACTTAACCCTCACACCGATTCTAGCATGTTCATCTAACGGTTAAGTTTTGTGTGCCTAAATGTACTAATATTACCCACCTACACAAGATGTACTTAACCCTCCCATCGATTCAAGAATATTTATTTAATGGTTAAGTTTGTGGGCCTATATGTGCTATTGCCCACCTACACGAGATGTACTTAACCCTTCCATCGATTCAAGTATATTTATTTAACGGTTAAGTTTGTGGGTCTATATTTACTAATATTACCCACCAACCCGATATGTACTTAACCCTCCCACACATTATGTCATATTGGTTAAGTGTTGTCCATTGATGTTAACTTAACCCACCCATTCATCTTGTCATGTTGGTTAAGTGCTTCTTATTTACTTAACCCTTCTGACTTATCATGTTAGATTGGTTAAGTGTTTCCTATTAACTTACCCTCGTTCGTTCATCAAGTTATATTGGTCAAGTGTTTCTTGTTACTTAACCCCTCGTGTTCGTCTTGTTGTATTGGTTAAGTGTCATCATTTAATTCAAGTTAACTTAACCTACCTACTCATCATGTCATGTTACTTTGGTTAAGTGTCGCCTTCTTGTGTTAACTTGACCCTACCACAAATCAAGTTATATTTGTTAAGTGTTAACTTAAACCTTTCCATTTATCATGCTATACCGGTTAAGTGTTTCCTGTTAACTTAACCCTAGTCATCCATCTTGTCATATTGGTTAAGCGTTTCTCATTACTTAACCCTAGTCATCCATGTTATACTGGTTAAGTGTTCCTATGAACTTAACCCTACTCATTCATCTTGTTCACTAACATTAATTGATTTATTAATGCACCAACCTCTCACATTAGATATATGTTGTTGCGGTTACTGGACGTGTCGGGCGGTTCCGGGCGGTTTTACACCACAACTCAATCTAACCTTAGGTTTTTCTTTGGTATGATGCACTAACCTGTCACATTAGATAGGTGTTATTGTGGTTACTGGAAGTACCGGGCAGTTCCGGGCAGTTTTACACCACAACTCAATCTAACCCCGGGTTAGGCATGTTCATCTTTAATCTACACATTTACTCTATATACCCAGATCTAGATTTTACATGTTAATTACCAAGTTCACCAAAACTAGTCATATTACATTTTACACCCAATCTAGATTTAATTCTCAAGTTACCCCAAATTTGCAACAATAACAATTTTGCCCAAAACTTGATTTATATGCCGACTTCATACTTTGTCGTTCATGCCAATTCTAGGTTCAGTATGTCAAATCATGTATTCCATAATTCATGTCAAATTACCCCAAATTGCATCTTAACAATTATGACATATTACATGTTCCAAATTATGCCAAATAATGTCAATTTCATGTTATATCCAATTTCCCCTGCATTCATAACATAAGTGTTTCGAGATTCAACTCAAAATTCATAATATAAGGGGAGAAGCAAGATGGAACATCATAAGGATAGGCATAGTCATATGATGATAAGAACTACTGGTCCAATAAACTTGATATACTAAAAAGACAAGTTTTGCAAGGAATACATCGCAGGCGTATAGATATGATAAGAATTATATCATGAACTTAAAAAGGATTACAATTCCGATATACCACAAGGATAGATATGATTGGACTAGTGTCATAGTCAAAAATGATTCCAAAAGATATATATACTCAAGCACAGATTTCAATGAAAGGATAGCTTACATCAGTCATATTCTCATATCCATTTTATTACATGTCGCAATTAGATTTAGGTGTTCAAATCTAAAAAGTAACTGCCTTATAAAACAAAGGCAAGTGTTGTTTTCATGCCTAAGCCATACATCACTATACACCCAAATCTTCTTCTTCCAAATCATAAACTATCATATATATATATATATACACACACACACACACCCAATTTTAGATCTTAAACAACATGTACTATGCCATATATTTATAGTTCAATTTACGCCCTAAATCCCAAGTCATATGTCCAATACTTTATGTCCCAAATCTCAAGTCATATGTCCAATAATTCATGCCTCAAATCCCAAGTCATATGTTCGATACACTTTATGTTTTGAATACAACATGTGTTATGTCCTCAAATCAGTTACAACTTATTTATGCCCAATTATATATATTTTAATATTTTTCCCAAATTTTAGCGCTGGTCATGTCCAAATCATATTTTATGCCCAATTTTATTTCCAACGTACGTTCATCTCTTATGAGATCTGGCTTAGGCTCGCAGTAACCTGGCTATAAAACAAAAAGGGAAGAAGGAAAGAAGAGACAGAGAATTGACATAATATTATCAACGAGATAGATCCAAAGGATATAGAAAATATATAGAAATAGGCATAATCTCAGATCCAGATTTATTACAATCTCAGAATCATAATTAACTTTTATTTCTGAAAGTAACATGAACTTACAAATTACAGAACGGTCTTGAATTATGGGATCTGTATTCTGAAACTGAATAGCTCTCCCTCAATGTTGAATTAGCCTTTGAATCTCTACTTGAATTCTAATTTGATTCTACGAAGGATTTGAGCAGCATAACCCCGTCTTTGATTTATTTTGATATGAATTAGGGTAGAGTATATGTGTAATAAAGTAGTGTGGAGAGAAAGTGTGGTTTGGGGGTGTTTAAATAGCTTAGGAGTAACGAATCTGGTCAGAACAGGTGTCTAAATACAGAAAAACGAATCTGTCCACGGATATATAAATAGGGGGGAGGTCGACCCCCAAGTCGACCCCCTGGTCGACCTGGGTCCTGGGCGGGAAATTTCCCGCCCAACCCGGGTGTGTGATTTGAATTTCGAATTTCAAACCTGAGCTGTTTTATTTAATTATCTGAAACTTCTGCAGGTCATAACTTCTTCATATGGAGTCCAATTGTAACAACCCGGAAATCTGAGGCAGTTTAAAATTTTTATTTTGGCAATTTTAGTGAATTTTCAATATTTAAAATGAATTATTTTAAATAATATCGACGAGAAATTTATTTTGAATAGAGTTATAACATATATATTTATACGCGTCGTCGTTAGAATATAAATAATTATTTATAATTATAAAAGGAATTGAAAATGGTGCGGTAGTTCGATAATTCGATTTCAAACTTCAATTGAATGTACCGGGTGCAAAATAAACCGGATTTTAGCGAAACCAAAAATAATAGGATCTAATTGAGAATATCTTTCCAACGAATCCGAAAAATCAAAATTTCATAGCGGGAATCAAAAGATATGTCCAGTTGAAAATTCTGAATAGTCGCTATGGAATTCAGGCCCTTAAAAATGGAAATTTTGCAAACGACCTCGGATTTCGACGAAACCACTTTTGTTGGATCCGTGATGTCAAATTATTGGTAGATTCCAAATTTCATAATTTTTCGAATCAATATGTGAGCGTGGCAAAGGAAAACGCGTTTGGCCAGTTTCAGTTGATTTTAATCGATTGGAAAATGGCCATTTTTCAAACGGTCTCAGAATTTGACGAAACTAGTTTTGTTAGGACCGTATCGTCAATACGAATCTAGAAATAATTTTTCTGGAATTTTTTCGAGACTGTACGTTTCCCCGGTAAATTGAAATGTACGTTTAAAATTCAATATAATGATTTAAATGTAAATTTGACGAAAACTGATCGAAACGACTGAATTGGCTTATGTGTCATATCCCATTGTGTTCGGAATGGGGGTAATTAGCTAAGGGCGACAGTCGTTGGGCCTCGTTTGGGGTTCGAAATAAAAAGTCAACCTTTTTGAAATCAAATAGAAAATAAATAAATATTATATATATTTTTATCACTTAAGCCCCTCCTCCCTTCCTCCTTAACCGGTCAAGCCCCCCGTTCATTTCACTATGGATCTAAAAGAAAAAAAAAACCGCGAGACCTATCCTCCGTCGCCCCTCGTTCAGGGCAGCCACCGCAGTCTTCCATCACCCCCTCCGTCGATCCGCAACCTCCCTACCCTCCGGCCTCCACTCCCCTTTCTTCCTACTCCACCGACGAACACCAAACGAGACCGCCAATTCCTGCCACGCTCAAGCCTGCTGTCGACCTCCAACGGCAAGCCGCCACACCCCCTTCGCCTCTTGAGCCCGTCAGCGCCCTCCCCCACTCCGAAAACAACTGTAAGTTTTTATTTATATTTTATTTAGTTATTTATTTTAATTTATTCAGTGTAATTAATTTAAATTTAAAAATAAAGGTCATTTTTTATATGAAGTAGCATGAGAAAATTTAGACCTTTATTGTATGAGTATAGAAATGAAAGTACGGTTTTTTATGTGTTAACATCTGAAATAAAAATGCGGGTCTTTATATGAAAAATCTTATGGTAAAGATTTGATTTTTAGAAATGTAAAGATTGGATTTTTTATATGATAAGGATAATAAAAAATATGAACTTTATTTGATTTTATAAAAACATGATTTCTTTGATTTTATAGGAACATGATTTCTTTGATTTTGTTTATATGAAAAATTATGATTTTGCTTATATGAATAGACAAGATTTTTAAAGTTAGAAAGCGAGACAAAAATACGATTTTTAATACGAAGTTGAGGGATAAAAATTCGATTTTTATATATAAGAAACAGAGATAAAAATTCGATTTTTATATATATGAAGGGAAGATAAAAATTCAATTTTTACATGATAGGAATATTAAAAATATAATTTTTATAATATAGAAAAGTTAAAAATATAATTTTTATACTAGCGGCATAATAAAAAGATGATTTTTACTTAGGTAGAGTATTAAAAATATGGTTTTTGTCAAAGTAGAAATAAAAAAAATATAATTTTTATATAGTTATGATAATACCAATTCAATCTTTATATAAGAATTAGAAATATAAAAATATAATTTTTTATAGAAAGAAGCGTTGTAAATATATGAAGTGAAACAAAAATCTGAACTTTATTTTATCGTGAAGTAAATAGAATATAAAAATGTGATTTTTATTTGTAGTGGATACGGGCAACGAAAGTGACAAGAGGAGAACGATGAAGATTTCCTACATATGAAGAGTCGTAGCGTTTGGATTAGCATTTATGAGAACTTCTCGCCTTTTAAATTTTCTTTTTCTAGTTATATTATAATATATACTAGGATGCAGATGGTGTTTAGTAGCACCCGACACCCGTCATCCACAGACCATGGATGGCTTGTTTTTTTGATTGATGTGTTATGAAAATTGTTTGTGATGTTGATGTGAAATCGATAATAAATTGTAAATGTGTTGAAATGAATTATTTGGTCGGTAAAAATATAATTTTTAACGTGAAAGTGAATAAATAAATATTTATAAACAAACTGGCCGATTTGTTTATATACACTGATTTGACTGATATTGATTGGGTCGATAAATTTAACACATCGCCCAATTGCACAAATAAAATCTGTGTTTGATTGTTTGAAACCCCACACGAGTATTGGGATAAAATACGGCATACACTAATCCCAATAATTAGTTGTATGTCGATCGATTGACAGGCTGTTATAAGCGTTAGATATCTATATTTGATGCTTATACAGTGTAGTGCACTTTGGATGATGGTTGTTTATTTATCGTGGCTATTATATATATTTGTCGTATGGAATCCATATAATTAACTTTATATGGTAATTTATTGGGCCTCATTCCAATTTAGAAAATAAAGAACACTATAAATAAAGGTTCATGTGTTGACCGTACTCATCCGTTGAGATTAGTCATGTGTTGAACGAAATATTTAAACGATAAAATTTACATCTTTATCATATATGAAATTAGAAACTAACTGGAAAATAGATGAGATGAGTGGTCTCCTGGATATTGATCTGATGTTGGTTTCGGCCTTCGGGGTTAATATTTAGGGAATCGTTCTCTTACTAATTTACGGTTGGAGTCTGATTTGATATTAAACGATAGATACCATAATTTTTATAAAATATATTAAATAAGAAAAATAGCCACATGTGGACCGTACTCATTCGTTGAGATTAGTTGTGTGTTGACAAAAATATAGAGTCATGTATTGGAAGAAATATAGATTCATTTGTTGAATAGAAAATGAAGTTATTGAAATATATAAAGCCGTGTTGATTAGAGATGCGCTATTTTGAAGCGAACGATATATATATCGATTATATTCGAATTGAATTGAATAGAAAATGAATTTGAATAGAATTGAATTGAATAGAAAACGAATTTGAATTGAATTGAATAGAAAACTAATTTGAATTGAATAGAAAACGAATTGAATTGAATTGAATAGAAAACGAATTTGAATTGAATTGAATAGAAAACGAATTTGAATTGAATAGAAAACGAATTGAATAGAAAACGAATTTGAATTGAATTGAATAGAAAACGAATTTGAATTGAATTGAATAGAAAACGAATTTGAATTGGATTGAATTGAAAGCGAATTTGAATTGAATTGAATAGAAAGCGAATTTGAATTGAATTGAATAGAAAACGAATTTGAATTGAATTGAATAGAAAACGAATTTGAACTGAATTGAATAGAAAGCGAATTTGAATTGAATTGAATAGAAAGCGAATTTGAATTGAATTGAATAGAAAACAAATTTGAATTGAATTGAATAGAAAACGAATTTGAATTGAATTGAATAGAAAACGAATTTGAACTGAATTGAATAGAAAACAGATTTGAATTGAAATCAATTTGAAATGAATTTGAAACGAATTTATATTGGAAAATTCAATTTTGATTTGAATTTGAAAAGGAAGTTGAAATCGTTTTGAAAACGATTTATAAAATACGTTTTAAAAGGAAATCAACGGAGTATTTATTATATATATTATATATATTATACAATGGCCTGAATAGAATGCGCCGCGCCGCGGCAGTTCGAAAATTTCGACCATTGACTTCGAACGGACACTACGGGAGATCCGACCTTCGGATTCTCCTAAAACCGAAACCGTTGGGTTCGTATCGAAAAGCGCTTTCTAACGAATATTAGAAATTTGAAATCTAACGGTTGGATTAGGAGATACGTCCAAACCAAATTTGGAAAAGGTCGCTGTAAGTACAGTTCGATGGCCGTTGATGGAAATCGACTGTACGGGCCTTGATAAAATTATTAAAAATATTAATAATTTGTGTAAAATCATAAGAAATGATTTGTGAAAAACCGGGATGAAAAATCCCACATTTGTAAAGATAAAAATAGATTTTTATCGGAATGAACTAGTTTTGAACTAGAATTAAATTCAATTCATTTTTGAAACAAATAAATTGAACTTGAATTGGTTTTTGGGTTTATCGTGAACGGTGTTTTAAATAACACTAGTTCTTTAACCCGATAATAAATAGAATGTGATTTGGGTTTGTCGTGAACTGTGTTTTAAATGACATTAGTTCTTTAACCCAGAAAAAGGAGTTTTAATGAATCTGTAATTAGATTGAAATGTGAATTGATAATATAAATTATAAAATTTGGAAAGTGAGCGAGAATGGAGTATCACTAGTTTTGCTCCAAAGCGATAGTTAAATCTTTAATTAGATTTGAACGTGAAATGGTAATTAATTTTAACGATAACACCGTGGTGTTAGATATGGAGTACTACCAGTTTTTCTTCATGGGATGAATAGGTTGGGATTGGGAAATAAAATAAATAATTACTTCGGTGTGGTTCGCAAATCCCGACTAGTTTGGAAAACCATAATATGGTTTGAAATGACATCTAAAGGAAGATTAAAGAATAAATTTAAAGAATTTATCTCTGATAAAATTAATGGGAACCTTTCCCTAAGAATATGAAATTTAGAAACTAGCTGTAGGTTAGCTAAGAAGAATGGTTTCCTGGGTATTGATCTGATGTTGGTTTCGGCCTTCGGGGTTAATATTTGGGAAATTGTTCTCTTGTTGATTTACGGTTAGTGGCTGCTAAATTGGAATGAGGCGTATGTTGTGTTTGTGTAACATTTGTTTACTATATACGCGGGTTATTCAGAAAGGCCGGGTTTATACCCATTCTGAATAACCGATTCGACGATATGTCGAAGATGAAGACGGTGGTTGAAGACCGGAAGTCTTCACATCGTTTGGGTGATTACTGATGATCTTGATTGGGCTGTACACCCAAGATGAGGGAATCAGTTGGTGATCGTCCAGACGTACTTGGAGATCGATGGATATGCGAGGAAAGTGCCTCCGGTTTCGTTCAGACCCAGAACGAACTTGTAAATGGATTGTGTGTCTGACATTGGATTTTATTCTGTGTTGATTGATTTCTGTTAAATATATATCTGTTTGGCGGCGGAGAATTTATTCTCTTGCTTAACGCCCTTCTTTGAGAAGTACGAGCTTAGAGGTTATATATCGATAGATATCAATCGCATGGCATGAATTTCCTGTGTGGCACGCTGAGTTGCATGGATCAAGGCTTCTGTTGAAAAGCAAAGTCTTGTGGTTGATGATCAAAGCACGGCCTTTGTGGCGTAGCTTTGTGTATAACGTGAATTCGCGAGCCTCACACCTAGGTATGAGTTTAAAACGGAATAAGGACTGCAGGGAGAGCACGACGTTTCTTTCTAGCTTTGGTGGTGTCAGTGACTTACTAGCCCTGACATTTATATACTTTTCATCTATGTGGTTGATGGACGAGGCGCCTCGATTTTAGGTCTGTAAGGACCGGGAAACGTGTGTTCAGGAATTGCCAATCCTCAAACGTAAGAGAGGACCGGCCCTGAAGATCCAGGGGTTACCCAGAGTGTGTAGTCCCGAGGCATTTGCTAGAGTGTCTCGAAGCGGAGAGGAGCTTGCCCCTTGCCTTGACTCATGACGGAAATCCAATTTCCAATACGTGTATTTCAGTTTTATTTGTAGAGCCTAGTATGGCGACATAGTGGTATGGGGCACTTATGCCGTCTAAGATTGATATTTATGATTGAAATTGGTATTGACACTATACTACAATAGTATCAAAATGATTTTTTTTAAAACGTACCAAGCATATTTGGCTATTATAAGGGAAAACCCTATCCTCCGGCTTGCGTTGCATTGTGTGATGGAACCTGGGTCTTATAATAGCTTCATTTTTCAAAAAAGCATTGCGCTGTTTATTCTTTGCAATGGTATTCTTGGGAGGAAACCCGTTCCGTGTTGTACGGCGTGGTCCCTTGAATTACTCTCTTTTAAAATAAAGTTTTAAATAACTATTTTAGTTCTCACACTAGTCACATGACTGACCTGGAGTTTATTGTTTTAACCTAAACTCTGGGTGCCCCTATTTTCGGCACGGGCAGCTAGTAGTTTTGGTTTTGCAGATTTATATTCACAGGGTTCTGATTTGCAGCTGGAACGATGCTCGGAAAGCTCTGTATCCGTGTATTACTTTCAGTTGTGTTTTATATTATTTTTTTCCACTGCTATGTAATATATTGTAATCTCTGATATTTATATAATGTAATCTATTCATTTATACTCTGTATATTCTTGTATCTGATGGAATTGTTGTAATAGCAATGAAATGTTCTTCCGTCTGCGTTCCAATTTGTCCTGTTCTCAAAACGATCAGGGGTTTCGAACGGTCTAGATCGGTTTAACGACTGATTCAGATCGAGCAAAATTCTTGGCTGTCACATATGGTATCAGAGCTTTGGTTTACAAAGCTCGAGAACAAGACACATTAGAACCATACGAAAGAATTCATCAGATATTGGGTTAGTAATATCCAATTAGAATGACTCGTTAGAGATAGGGTCAGTAGTATCCTAGAACGAGTGTGAAGAGTATACTTTTCAAATGAAAACAATTTTGTTTTAAAAATTTAAACCATTTTATACGTATTTGAATATTTTATTTGTATTGAATTTGGACAATCTAGTATATAAAGATTTTGCATATACGCGTCATGAACGTATATTCGAAGTTTCAATATATTGGATAGATATAGAATCACACTCTAGTCGCCCGGAGATGGTACTGATGATAGCACGTGCATCATCAGTATTTATGTTCGTGTTTCGAAGGTGTGATATCTATATATTTCCATTAGACTGGTGTGAGAACCAAAACTTATATAGATAGATTTATTTTTGTGATTTGGCATCAAAAACATGATTTTTGACTATATATCAAATTTATGAATTTGAAACGTTAATCCACTAATTGATTGATGTTTGTGTTGTTTGTTTAGTTGTTTGATAATTTTGAACCATTATGCCTAATTGCATCAAATATTGAACTGTATTGAAAATTGGACGCATTTGCTTGCATATACATGTACTTACATTAAACAGGTCATAGCAAGGAGGCTAGAGCAGTGAAATAAAATTTGTTTGCCCGACAAATAGGTACATGTTTACTATAATTTGCTATTTTGTTTGGGTGATGATGATTTTATGAGCCGGTTGGCTAGCCTCTTGGCTTTTTCTTTTTCTTTTTGAGATCAGAAGGCCTGTATGGCAATTTCGGGATTTTCCCGTGCTCTCGGTGCAGGGGAGGTTATGGCGAAATTTTTCGAAAATTTAGGGTGTTAGCCAAATTTTAAATTTTTGAAAAATTTGAAAAGTTTCTAGAAACTGAAAAGTTGAAGAACTTAAGCCGTAGTCAAAACAATGGAAGTTGAGTTGATTAGTTAAACAACTTTCGGCTTCGTTCCTTTTTGGGGACGAAAAGTTTTAAGTGGGGGAGATTGTAACAACCCGGAAATCTGAGCTAGTTTAAAAATTTTATTTTGGAA
Source organism: Allium sativum (assembly GCA_030737875.1). NCBI lineage: Eukaryota > Viridiplantae > Streptophyta > Magnoliopsida > Asparagales > Amaryllidaceae > Allium > Allium sativum. The sequence continues at coordinate 751,142,818 of CM060909.1, read as the reverse complement.
ATTTTAGTGAATTTTCAATATTTAAAATGAATTATTTTAAATAATATCGACGAGAAATTTATTTTGAATAGAGTTATAACGTATATATTTATACGCATCGTCGTTAGAATATAAATAATTGTTTATAATTACAAAAGGAATTGAAAATGGCGTGGTAGTTCGATAATTCGATTTCAAACTTCAATTGAATGTACTACGTGCAAAATAAACCGGATTTTAGCGAAACCAAAAATAATAGGATCTAATTGAGAATATCTTTCCAACGAATCCGAAAAATCAAAATTTCATAGCGGGAATCAAAAGATATGTCCAGTTGAAAATTCTGAATAGTCGCTATGGAATTCAGGCCCTTAAAAATGGAAATTTTTCAAACAACCTCGGATTTCGACGAAATCACTTTTGTTGGATCCGTGATGTCAAATTATTGCTAGATTCCAAATTTCATAATTTTTCGAATCAATATGTGAGCGTGGCAAAGGAAAACGCGTTTGGCCAGTTTTAGTTGATTTTAATCGACTGGAAAATGGCCATTTTTCAAACGTTCTCAGAATTTGACGAAACTAGTTTTGTTAGGACTGTATCGTCAATACGAATCTAGAAATAATTTTTCTGGAATTTTTTCGGGAGTGTATGTGGCCCCGGTAAATTGAAATGTACGTTTAAAATTTAATATAATGATTTAAATGTAAATTTGACGAAAACTGATTGAAACGGCCGAATTGGCTTACGTGACATATCCCATTGTGTTCGGAATGGGGGAAATTAGCTAGAGGCGACAATCGTTGGGCCTCGTTTGGGGTTCGAAATAAAAAGTCAACCTTTTTGAAATTAAATAGAAAATAAATAAATATTATATATATATATATTTCTCACTTAAGCCCCTCCTTCCTCCTTAATCGGTCAAGCCCCCCGTTCATTTCACTAAGGATCTGAAAGAAGAAGAAAAACCGCGAGACCTATCCTTCGTTGCCCCTCGTTCAGGGCCGCCACCGCAGTCTTCCATCACCCCCTCCGTCGATCCGCAACCTCCCTACCCTCTGGCCACCGCTCCCCTTTCTTCCTACTCCACCGACGAACACCAGACGTGACCGCCAATTCCTACCATGCCCAAGCCTGCCGTCGACCTCCACTGGCAAGCCGCCACACCCCTTCGCCTCCTGAGCCCGTCAGTGCCCTCCCCCACTCCGAAAACAACAGTAAGTTTTTAATTATATTTTATTTAGTTATTTATTTTAATTTATTCAGTGTAATTAATTTAAATTTAAAAATAAAGGTCAGTTTTTATATGAAGTAGCATGAGAAAATATAGACCTTTATTGTATGAGTATAGAAATGAAAGTACGGTTTTTTATGTGTTAACATCTGAAATAAAAATGCGGGTCTTTATATGAAAAATATTATGGTAAAGATTTGATTTCTAGAAATGTAAAGATTGGATTTTTTATATGATAAGGATAATAAAAATATGAACTTTATTTGATTTTATAAAACATGATTTCTTTGATTTTGTTTATATGAAAAATTATGATTTTGCTTATATGAATAGACAAGATTTTTAAAGTTAGAAAGCGAGACAAAAATACGATTTTTAATACGAAGTTGAGGGATAAAAATTCGATTTTTATATATAAGAAACAGAGATAAAAATTCGATTTTTATATATATGAAGGGAAGATAAAAATTCAATTTTTACATGATAGGAATATTAAAAATCTAATTTTTATAATATAGAAAAGTTAAAAATATAATTTTTATACTAGTGGCATAATAAAAATATGATTTTTACTTAGGTAGAGTATTAAAAATATGGTTTTTGTCATAGTAGAAATATAAAAATATAATTTTTATATAGTTATGATAATAAAAATTCAATCTTTATATAAGAATTAAAATATAAAAATATAATTTTTTATAGAAAGAAGCGTTGTAAATATATGAAGTGAAACAAAAATCTGAACTTTATTTTATCGTGAAGTAAAAAGAATATAAAAATGTGATTTTTATTTGTAGTGGATACGGGCAACGAAAGTGACAAGAGGAGAACGATGAAGATTTCCTACATACGAAGAGTCGTGGCGTTTGGATTAGCTTTTGTGAGAACTTCTCACCTTTTAAAATTTCTTTTTCTAGTTAAATTATAATATATACTAGGATGCAGACGGTGTTTAGTAGCACCCGACACCCGTCATCAACAGACCATGGATGGCTTGTTTGTTTGATTGATGTGTTGTGAAAATTGTTTGTGATGTTGATGTGAAATCGATAATAAATTGTAAATGTGTTGAAATGAATTATTTGGTCGTTAAAAATATAATTTTAACGTGAAAGTGAATAAATAAATATTTAGAAACAAATCGGCCGATTTGTTTATATACACTGATTTGACTGATATTGATTGGGTCGATAAATTTTACACATCGCCCAACTGCACAAATAAAATCTGTGTTTGATTGTTTGAAACCCCACACGGGTATTGGGATAAAATACGGCATACACAAATCCCAATAATTAGTTGTATGTCGATCGATTGATTGAAAGGCTGTTATAAGCGTTAGATATCTATATTTGACGCTTATACAATGTAGTGCACTTTGGATGATGGTTGTTTATTTATCGTGGCTATTATATATATTTGTCGTATGGAATCCATATAATTAACTTTATATGGTAATTGATTGGGCCTCATTCCAATTTAGAAAATAAAGAACATTATAAATAAAGGTTCATGTGTTGACCGTACTCATCCGTTGAAATTAGTCATGTGTTGAACGAAATATTTAAACGATAAAATTTACATCTTTATCATATATGAAATTAGAAACTAACTGGAAAATAGATGGGATGAGTGGTCTCCTGGATATTGATCTGATGTTGGTTTCGGCCTTCGAGGTTAATATTTAGGGAATCGTTCTCTTACTAATTTACGGTTGGAGTCTGATTTGATACCAAACTATAGATACCATAATTTTTATAAAATATATTAAATAACAAAAATAGTCTCACGTGGACCGTACTCATTCGTTGAGATTAGTTGTGTGTTGACAAAAATATAGAGTCATGTATTGGAAGAAATATAGATTCATTTGTTGAATAGGATAACGAAGTTATTGAAATATATAAAGCCATGTTGATTAGAGATGCGCTATTTTGATGCGAACGATATTTATATCGATTATATTCGAATTGAATTGAATAGAAAACGAATTTGAATTGAATTGAATAGAAAACGAATTGAATTGAATTGAATAGAAAACGAATTTGAATTGAATTGAATTGAATAGAAAACGAATTAGAATTGAATTGAATAGAAAACGAATTGAATTGAATTGAATAGAAAACGAATTTGAATTGAATTGAATTGAAAACGAATTTGAATTGAATTGAATAGAAAACGAATTTGAATTGAATTGAATAGAAAACGAATTTGAATTGAATTGAATAGAAAATGAATTCGAATTGAATTGAATAGAAAACGAATTTGAACTGAATTGAATATAAAACGAATTTGAATTGAATTGAATAGAAAACGAATTTGAATTGAATTGAATAGAAAACGAATTTGAATTGAATTTAATAGAAAACGAATTTGAACTGAATTGAATAGAAAACAGATTTGAATTGAAATCAATTTGAAATGAATTTGAAACGAATTTATATTGGAAAATTCAATTTTGATTTGAATTTGAAAAGGAAGTTGAAATCGTTTTGAAAACGAATTTAAAACGATTTATAAAATATGTTTTAAAAGGAAATCGACGAAGTATATATTATATATATTATATATATAATATAATGGCCTGAATAGAATGCGCCGCGCCGCGGTAGTTCGAAAATTTCGACCATTGACTTCGAACGGACACTACGGGAGATACGACCGTCGGATTCTCCTAAAACCGGAACCATTGGGTTCGTATCGAAAAGAGCTTTCTAACGAATATTAGAAATTTGAAATCTAACGGTTGGATTAGGAGATACGTCCAAATCAAATTTTGAAAAGGTCGCTGTAAGTATAGTTCGATGGCCGTTGATGGAAATCGAATGTACGGGCCTTGATAAAATTATTAAAAATATTAATAATTTGTGAAAATCATAAGAAATGATTTGTGAAAAACTGGGATGAAAAATCCCACATTTGTAAAGATAAAAATAGTTTTTTATCGGAATGAACTAGTTTTGAACTAGAATTAAATTCAATTCATTTTTGAAACAAATAAATTGAATTTGAATTGGTTTTCGGGTTTATCGTGAACGGTGTTTTAAATAACACTAGTTCTTTAACCCGATAATAAATAGAATGTGATTTGGGTTTGTCGTGAACTGTGTTTTAAATGACATTAGTTCTTTAACCCAGAAAAAGGAGTTTTAATGAATCTGTAATTAGATTGAAATGTGAATTGATAATCTAAATTATCAAATTTGGAAAGTGAGCGAGAATGGAGTATCACTAGTTTTGCTCCAAAGCGATAGTTAAATCTTTAATTAGATTTGAACGTGAAATGGTAATTAATTTTACCGATAACACCGTGGTGTTAGATATGGAGTACTAACAGTTTTTCTTCATGGGATGAATAGGTTGGGATTGGGAAATAAAATAAATAATTACTTCGGTGTGGTTCGCTAATCCCGACTAGTTTGGAAAACCATAATATGGTTTGAAATGACATCCAAAGGAAGATTAAAGAATAAATTTAAAGAATTTATCTCTGATAAAATTAATGGGAACCTTTCCCTAAGAATATGAAATTTAGAAACTAGTTGTAGGTTAGCTAAGAAGAATGGTTTCCTGGGTATTGATCTGATGTTGGTTTCGGCCTTCGGGGTTAATATTTGGGAAATTGTTCTCTTGTTGATTTACGGTTAGTGGCTGCTAAATTGGAATGAGGCGTATGTTGTGTTTGTGTAACATTTGTTTACTATATACGCGGGTTATTCAGAAAGGCCGGGTTTATACCCATTCTGAATAACCGATTCGACGATATGTCGAAGATGAAGACGGTGGTTGAAGACCGGAAGTCTTCACATCGTTTGGGTGATTACTGATGATCTTGATTGGGCTGTACACCCAAAATGAGGGAATCAGTTGCTGATCGTCCAGACGTACTTGGAGATCGATGGATATGCGAGGAAAGTGCCTCCGGTTTTGTTCAGACCCAGAACGAACTTGTAAATGGATTGTGTGTCTGACATAGGATTTTTTCTGTGTTGATTGATTTCTGTTAAATATATATCTGTTTGGTGGCGGAGAATTTATTCTCTTTCTTAACGCCCTTCTCTGAGACGTACGAGCTTAGAGGTTATATATCGATAGATATCAATCGCATGGCATGAATTGCCTGTGTGGCACGCTGAGTTGCATGGATCAAGGCTTCTGTTGAAAAGCAAGGTCTTGTGGTTGATGATCAAAGCACGACCTTTGTTGCGTAGCTTTGTGTATAATGTGAATTCGCGAGCCTCACACCTAGGTATGAGTTAAAAACGGGATAAGGACTGCAGGGAGAGCACGACGTTTCTTTCTAGCTTTGGTGGTGTCAGTGACTTACCAGCCCTGACATTTATATAATTTTCACCTATGTGGTTGTTGGATGAGGGGCCTCGATTTTAGGTCTGTAAGGACCGGGAAACGTGTGTTCAGGAATTGCCAATCATCAAACGTAAGAGAGGACCGGCCCTGAAGATCCAGGGGTTACCTAGAGTGTGTAGTCCCGAGGCATTTGCTAGAGTGTCTCGAAGCGGAGAGGAGCTTTCCCCTTGCCTCGACTCATGACGAAAATCCAATTTCCAATACGTGTATTTCAGTTTTATTTGTAGAGCCTAGTATGGCGACATAGTGGTATGGGGCACTTATGTTGTCTATGATTGATATTTATGATTGAAATTGGTTTTGACACTATACTACAATAGTATCAAAATGATTTGTTTTTAAAACGTACCAAGCATATTTGGCTATTATAAGGGAAAAACCTATCCTCCGGCTTGCATTGCATTGTGTGATGGGACCTGGGTCTCATAATAGCTTCATTTTTCGAAAAAGCATTGCGTTGTTTATTCTATGCACTGGTATTCTTGGGAGGAAACCCGTTCCGTGTTATGCGGCGTGGTCCCTTGAATTACTCTCTTTTAAAATAAAGTTTTAAATAACAGTTTTAGTTCTCACACCAGTCACATGACTGACCTGGAGTTTATTGTTTTAACCTAAACTCTGGGTGCCCCTATTTTCGGCACAGGCAGCTAGTAGTTTTGGTTTTGCAGATTTATATTCACAAGGTCCTGATTTGCAGCTGGAACGATGCTCGGAAAGCTCTGTATCCGTGTATTACTTTCAGTTGTGTTTTATATTGTTTTTTTCCGCTGCTATGTAATCTATTGTAATCTCTGATATTTATTGAATGTAATCTATTCATTTATACTCTGTATATTCTTGTATCTGATGGAATTGTTGTAATAGCAATGAAATGTTCTTCCGTCTGCGTTCCAATTTGTCCTGTTCTCAAAACGATCAGGAGTTTCGAACGGTCTAGATCGGTTTAACGACTGATTCGGATCGAGCAAAATTCCTGGCTGTCACACCGGTTTACGCAAACTTGGACTCTATCTCAAGAAGAATTCGGAGACGAATGCAATGGCGTAACCCGTTTCCCTTAATTCTTCTCTTAAAAATTAAGTATATTTTAATTTGTTACTTTGACGTTCACAGAAAATACGGGGTGTTACCGTTCCTATATGAGCTTCAACCTCCCAAACTCAAATGTTGCCTCAGTCATTGAATGCTCAACTGTCCGAGCATGCTCCTGACTCCCTCTATTACAATTCAATTTTGGAAGTTCAAGCTGCATTTTCTGTGCATGCTCATATGGCTACTACTCCATGCATTCCTACATAATCACCTAATACGTTTGCTACTCCATCCATTATCACCCCCTTAACTTCTCTAGTGATCAAACATGCACTAGCCTCAATCATTCGACCAGCTACTAGGATTGATTACTTGTCTCTACCCAGTAGGAGATTTCATGCGCATCCCTCTCCCACACGACTTCGTTGATGCATGTTTGCATGCACAAACTCCTACATCTTTTGTAGCAATCCTGGTTTAGACGATTACCAGCGATAATGATTAATGAATTATAATCTTTTAATCATGACATAAATGTCATTTATAATAGGAATTGGGCTTGGTTTGTTAGATTGGGAATTAATTAACTACAAGTGGGAATTTGTTAGAGAAACTTGGGGGAGTGATTATTTGGTTAGTTTTGGGAGCTTAGCAAAAATTTATATAAATATAAATTTGTGGGATCATATAAATATCTATTTGTGTGTGTATGTGTGTATATGAGGTTAGTGTGAAGTTTAGATTAAATGAAATTAATGGATGTTTATGATAATTTAACATAATTAATAAAATATGAATATGTTAGGTTTTTGAAATTAACTGAGATTTCTTAATTAGTCCAGGGGATAGACAGCATTTATTAATGGAAAGTGAATTGAAGGCTAAATTAAAAAGTCAGTTGGATTTTGAGCTTCCTTCAGCCAAGCAGAGTTCAAATTTAAAGAGGGAAGTTGAGTTAGATAGAAACATTAAATACTTCCACAATTCTCTGAAAGCAAATAAGATATGTCAGAATTATTATCTGATTAAAGATTTAGAGGGTAATAGTCATTCATCTGATGAAGGAATTAATGATGCTTTTGTGAAGCATTTTTCTTATGTTTTAGCTCCTCTTGACTTGCCTCAATCAAATGTCCATTCCTTGAATTTTATTGATCTGCCTACTATTTCATCTCAGCAATCTGATTCCTTAATCTCTTTGGTTAGTAGTGAGGAGATTAAATCAGCAGTTTTTAATATGGATCCTACTAGTTGTGGAGGGCTAGATGGTTTTAATGCCTACTTTTTACAAAATGCTGGTCAACTATTGGTCCTGATGTCATACTTGCAGTTCAATTTTTCTTCATGAATAATAAGATGCCTTCTTCTTTTTCAGCTACTTCACTAGCATTAATCCCAAAAGTTGATATTCTAGAGTTTATTTCTGATTTCAGACCTATATCTTGCTGTAGTGTTTTTTACAAAATCATTTCCAAAATTATAGCAAATAGGATTCAAATGATTCTGCCTTCAGTTGTTTTTGGTAACCAGTCAGCATTTGTTCATGGTAGGAACATTAGTGATAATATTCTTATAACTCAAGAGCTATTGCGTGGCTATGATAGGAAAAATATATCACCATGATGTATGATGAAGTTAGACATTAGGAAGGCTTTTGATACAGTGTCTTGGTCATCTATTTTGGCAGTTATGTCTAGAATGAATTTTCCCAAGCCTTTGTTAGCCCGTATTTACACTTGTATTTCATCACCAGTTTTTTCTGTGTCTAGAGGTGGTAGTTTGCATGGTTACTTCAAGGGTAGGAGGGGTGTTAGACAAGGGGATCCAATATCATCTTACCTTTTCATTATTGTAACACCCCAAGTCCATTAATGTCACTCACAAAGGGAATGCATTAACTTCCATGGAGGTTATAAGTGAATATAGAACAGAAAAATTACAACAAGACAGATAATAAGTAGTACTTGGAAAACTAAAACTTCATTTTATTGCAGCGGTATTTAAACATGTTTATTACATCATAAAACCATAAATCAGAGTCAAGTACAATATCCATCTTGCTAAACAAAATACATAATCCCATTACACAAATAGCCATTAAAGAAGATAACAAGCTGGACTTTACTTCAACGGTCCAAGCTTTCCAAGAGAGATAAAGCAATCCAACCAAACTCCACTAGAGCTGGGTCCAACCTGAGGACCTGGAGGGGAAAAAGGATAGAAATAGAGGGGGTCAGACATAAAGTCTGGCGAGTATGATAATTCTAACAATACTATTATCAAAATAACTAGACTAAGGCATAAGCTGGAAGACAAGTAAATGTCTATGAACTATTAAATATGGAATGAGCAGATAAAGATAACGTTAAAGATAACATTAAAGGCATACCTAATTACTAACGAATAATTACTACACTGCACCGCACATTACTACACTGCACCGCACTAGTCACCCTAAAGGTTGATCCCACTTTCTTCACACAGAAACTATATAAATAGCCTTGCGTACCCCTAGATGACTACATAGGTGTCGTCTGCCCCTATCTCCACTAGGTGTACCCCACTACCCACTTTCGATCGGCTCCATACTCGTAGATACCCATGCTGGCCCCACAGTGGGGTGTATCACTCGCCTAAAGTGGCAACCCGATACAACTTGAGAATGACGGCTTATACCTACACGATGCAACAACGTCTTACCTACCAGCCCGGGTCCACACACGCATATGAAACCCGTTGGACTTGCGTTGCCACCGCTCCCCGTTTTGGCCTCTTATAGTCAAACTCAGTATGCGTGTCCCGTCCTCGACTTGGGTCGAGCCCACAAAGATACGTTTGGGATACTGGTTGAAATGGGCCCCCACAAGCTACCCACCTAAGCTTGTCCACTAGTATATCCCACTTAACCCTCTTAGTCATGTTCATTTACATGTGTGTTTGGTTAAGTCTTACTAATCGTATTTCACATGCCACTAAGGGCACCCACTAGATTCCTCATGCCACCCAAGGCACCTACTTAACCCCCATGTCCCACCTTACATGTTTATCTGGTTAAGTATTTCTTAATTCATTCAGGCCATAACCTCAAAAAGACCTCTCACATTAGACTGGCATTTATGGCAGTTGGATTTGCCGGGCGGGTCCGGGCAGTCTTACACCATAAAAGAGCCTAACCTCGTGTCTTTACAACTGTTATGCTTTAGTTTAGGCCTAGGACCTCTCACATTGGGCTAACATTTGTGACCACTGGATTTGCCGGGCGGGTCCGGGCAGGTTTATGTCACAAACGAGTCCAACCTCGTGTCCTAAGCATTGATTATCACTTATAATCTTTTACCCCAGTTTTAATAATTCCCTATTCAAATTATTAATTAAACTCCAATTTTAATGATGTCCATAATTGACTCAATTATGGTCATCCACTCATGGCATGCAAAATCATATCAATTGCACCCCAACTTCTTATTATTAAAACATTAATATTACCCCTACCCCACGTTTATACGTTCGCTTATTCAACGCAGAATATACGTTAGACTCGAATAGTCTAACTCATAGCACAGAAATAAATTATCACAACATATAGACAATCAAAATGAATCTTATCATAATAGGGGTGAAACTTGCTTAAACTACACATTAAGGATCTAAAGGTGTCAACTTGTTAAATGGCACAATTTACATGATATGATCATAACCCAAATTTATGTATAAACTTGCATATGGGGTTTTAGGCAACATAATGATTGTGTGAACTAGCATAGAATTTCACATATGTCATAGCATAATCCTAGATGTCATAATAGATGTCATGGCATATGTTCATAACTTTTACTAATCAACCTAAACTTGCATGTGTGACTTGTCATATAGATCAACATAGCCCAAACATTATGATTTGATTGACATGAACTAACTAGCATAGACAATAACATCATGACTTTATAACATGTATGATTCATCTCAACTTAGCATAGAAACTTTCAACATATATAACATCATCATAGCATGATTTACAACATATAGGATATCATCATCACATAACATAGGATTTACAACATACATGATAGCAAAGGGTTTACAAAAACATATATGATAATCCACATCATTCACTTATAATCCATTCATGACTTAATCGAATTAGTTTAACAATAATCTTGTTAAGATCATCATACTCACAATTTAGAAGAGAAAAGATAGCCTAGATTTGCTTTAAAGTTGAGTAGATTTAGGTTTTGGTTAGCCTTTCTTCCTTCTTAGTTGGCGGCGGCTCCACTGAGTTCCATGGCGGCGGTATGACGGTAACTATTCATATGAATTAGGGTGAGAGACTACCTAGGTATTTATAGAGTTTAGGGTTTATTTAGACCGTCGGATCAACTCAGAACTAAATTGAACCATTTAATTTGCCAACTCATCCCTAAAGGCACATCAGCAGCTCAGAATTGGGCTCAGTCAAAACCCTAGCCGACTGACCAGGTCGACACCCAGGTCGACACTATAGTCGACCTGAGGGGGGGGGAGGTCGACATGGTAGTCGACCTGGGGGGGTGGGGGGGAGGTCGACACTAGTGTCGACTCCCCAGTCGACCTGCCTGGGCGGGAATTTTTCCCGCCCAGCCTGCTTCTGCACTTTCAGTTTGAATTTTAAATTTTAAATTTCCTGCGAGCTGTTCTGATATTTCTGAAACTTCTGATGGCCATAACTTCTTCATACGAAGTCCAAATCACGCAAACTCAGACTCTATTTCAACCAGAATTCCGAGACTAACACAATGGCACAACCCGTTTCCCACAATTCTCACGTCTGAGATTAGTTATTCTTTAATTTGTGAATATTAATATTAATAGAATTACGGGGTGTTACAATTATAGTCATGGAACTGCTGAATTCCTTAATTGTTGATCAAGTTAGGAACAAGAATCTGGATTTGCATCCAAGATGTAAGGATCCTTTGATAACTCGTTTACTATTTGCTGATGACTTGATCATTTTCACATAGCCTACACAGAAGAACATTCAATGTATTTTGGATACTTTGCAATTTTTCTATGAAATAATGGTTTGCAACTGAATGTTGAGAAGTCTCAAATTAAAATTGTTGGCTTGCCACTACACAAGAAAAATGAGATTTCTGTGTTGTCTGGATTAAGGCAATTTCCTGCAGATTCAATGTATCTTGGATTGCCACTATTTACTAGTAGAATTTCAACTGTAAGTTGTTTACCTTTATTTGAGAAGATTATTGATAAGATGAGACAATGGCCTTCTAGTAAACTATCACAAGCTGGTAGAGTAACTATTGTTCAATTAGTTCTTTTGGCAATGACAACTTATTATTTGAGACATTACATATTACCAGTAACGATGATTAATATGGTGACTAGTGCAGTCAACAAGTTTATTTGGCATGGAGATCCTTTTGTTAAAAAAATGATTCCTATTTCTTTTTCAAAGCTGTGTGTTGGTAAGAAGTATGGTGGTCTTGGGATAGTTAATATTAAACAATAGAATAAGGCTGCCATTTCCAATTTCATTAGTAGATTATATTCCGAGCCTGATTTTTTGTGGACTCAATTTGCATGGAAGAAATTAATAGGAAATAAGCATTTTTGGACCATGCAAATATCTCAAAACAGTTCTTGGAGTTGGAGACAGATTTTGAAGTTAAGGAGTGTTTTTCTTCCTTTTGTACAATGCAATCCAGTCAAAGTAAGGAAGCTTTCTTTTTGGCACACTCCATGGGCAGGCAAAGGTATGATTCTTAGTGATATTGTGGATTACAGTTTGAGGAGGAATAGTGGAACACCTGAAAATGCCATAGTGGACGATTATTTGCATGAGGGTGTTGTATCTTTGCCTCATTCAAGCTCTTCTGTTCTGAGAGGTTTGTGGAATCAGATTAGTTTGAATTCAAATTTCAGGTTTGAACAGGAAATTGCTTGGATGGATAGGAGTCACACTTTCAGTCATGTTTATGAGTTGCTAAATGAGGATAATCAGGTTTTTCTGTGGCATAAAAGGATCTGGAATTTGAAGTGTTCTGCCAAACTTAATTTTTTATTTTGGAAAATCATGTCCAATGCTCTTAATACAAAGGCCAAATTATACGGTATGGGGATAAGTCCTGATGATAAATGCATTTTATGTAATGGTGCAGCTGAAACTAATACTCACATCTTCTTTGAGTGTGATTTTGTTTTTCAGATTTGGAGTAATTTTCTTGTAGCAGGTTGTTTTCACAGGCCTTCCAAGATTTCGAGAATTGAATGGTTTACTGTGTTCAAGGCAACTAGAGGGAGGTCGCCCATAAGTATGTTGCTGCTGATTACATTGAAGCACTTTTGCTATGAAGTATGGTCAGAGAGAAATCACAGGATTTTCAATGGAGTTTGTTTGAATGCTAAGGAGCTATTTTTGGAGTGTTAAGGAAGATCCAGAGGAAATTTTTATAGTGTAATTCAGTTCAGTCTGTGGTATTTGAGAAGAGTTTTTCTGTATTCAGTGTTTTATTTGTATAGTTTTTTTTCTCTTCTCTTAATGGTTGATCATGTAGTAATTTTGTACTGAACTTTCGTAATTTTCTTGTAGTCAATAAAGTCTCATTGCCTTTCAGAAAAAAAACTGAGATTTCTTAATTAAATAATAAGAGTTAAAATAGAAAAAAATTATTGAAAATAGCTTTTTAAATGATTTTTAAGTAAGAATTAGTATTTTGAGATTTTCAAGTTAAATTCTGTGATGGATTGTAAAATATAAGTAAATAATGATTTTCATGTCAAGCGGTGTTTTCTTAAGCATTATATTGAAATAAAAGATAAAATTTTAATTTTGTTGTAGAAATATAAATGCATATGTAAAAAATATTTTGTATAAGTTTATAAATTTTTTTATAGCAAAATAAAGTTGTTAAAATTATTATGACACTTAAATATTGTAAGAATTTTGCAAAAGAAATGGCAATTGTAAACATTTGCAAAATTTTGTAAATATTAGTTACAATCCCTAAAATTGTATTAAAAATATGTTCATAATTTATAATGTATTTTTTCATGTAAATTATAATAAGTAAAGAGGAAATGGTGTAGTTTGTGTTGTAAATTACTTAAATATGGTGTAAACTAGGTAATTAGGCCAAATTTAATTACCTAATGCCTAATCACCTATTAATAACTTTCATTAGGCTAGTTGGGCCTTAATGGTTAATTAAGAAGGAAGAAAAAGCTCGAGAAATCTCTCTAGTACGTTCTATCCTTCTCTTCGGTTTTCCTTCTTCATTTTCCATGCCAGTAAGCCAAAACCAAAAGAAAATTCTAATTCCAACCAAATTATAATCCTCTAACAATATAAACTAGTAAAATCAAGTTATAACATGTGTTTCCAATGGGTAATCACTCTAGAAACTAATTTTATTTCATCAATAATCTCTGTTGTAGATTCCAATTACGATGTTTTGATGATTTGGGGTTGCATGTTATAGTAACCTTTCCTATAGGCTTTGAGGAGGCTTTTAAAGCTCCAAGTTTTTTTCTTGCTTCAAAATTCTTGTTGTAGATTCTTAATCCTAGATTCCAGGTGAGTGTAATTCACTCAATATATTTGAAATCATTTGTATGTAATATTCTCTATATTTTTTGTGAGATTACGATGAATCTGCTCTCTTCCTGTAGTAATTCCTGTAAAATTTTGCTCCTATGGCCATTTCAGTCTAGTGCTTAATTTAAAAAATCGTATCTCTCTCAATTTATAGCAAAATGTTGTCACATTAGTTCTGGATCATTGCCCAAATACTTGTCTTCATTCTTGCAAAATTTCACAACTTTCTGTGTTTATTTGCATGTTGAATTGTGGTGTAGAAGTTGAATACGAGTAAGTTTTATCACCTGTACTTGATGCGTTTTAATTGCTCAAATCCCCAAAGGGGGTCGACATTGATGTCTACCTCTAAGAAAGGGAGGTCGACGTAGGGGCCGACCTCTTTCCTATGGGTGTCGACCTCAGGGTCGATAGCTTAAAGGCTTGGGGTGAATTTTATTTGCATGAGTACTGTGATGTTTTTGGCCTTGTCTTGTTGATTTCTGCACTTAAATTTCTGAAGTTTTGTGGTTTGTTTTTAACCCATTTTGTTGTTGATGATGAATGTTTTAAGATGGAAACCAACTCCATTGCGGATTGTCAACATTAGCTACAATTCAGGTAACAAATCGATATTATTTTAGGTGAATTTTTACTATGTAATTTCGTTGTTTTCTGTTGTTTTGGTGCACATTTTTAAAACTGGTGTCAACCAAATGTTATCAAGTGTTCTCCGAACTCAATAATTATTTACTATATACATTTTAAAGTATTTTATAAGTATATAAACTATATTATCCCTACTACAGAGGGAAGATTATCAAAATAAACAATTTTGAATAATTATTGGAAAATCAATTTAAAACTCAATTTTCTCCGAAACTATTTTCAATATAAAAAACACATGTTTTTGCACACTAATGGGGATTGCAAAGAGATTTAAACGACACAGCAAAATGCATGGTATAAGACATGTAGATTTATTATATCGGGGTAAGCTCCAAACTATTCTCACAAAGTTATAATAATGTAACAATCCGGAAAATCAGAACTAGTTTAAAATTTTTAATTTAGCTATTTTAATGAATTTTGAATATTTAAAATAAATTATTTTAAATAATAACGATGAAAAGCCTATTTGAATCGATGTTTGAAAATAAATATATTTATTTTAATCATAAAAACAAGGCCTGAAATGGCGCGGCAGTTTCAAAATTTGAATTTGAACTTTGACTGACTGTACCCGATGCAAAATAAAACAGATTTTAGTGAAACCAAAAATATTTAAATATATTTATGAATATCTTTCTAACGAATCTTAAAAATTGAAGTTTCATTGTGGGAATCAAAAGTTATGGCCAAATGAATTTTTGAAAAGGTCGCTATAGAGTATATATAGCCCGTGAAAATGGCCATTTTGCAAACGACCTCAGAATTCGATGAAACCACTTTTGTTGGATCTGGGATATCAAATTATTGCTAGATTTCAAATTCCATAATTTTTGAAGTTAATATGTCAGCGTGGTGAAGGAAAATGTGTTTGGTTGATTTCAGTTAAATTGGATCGACCAGAAAAGGGCCATTTTTCAAATGGTCTCAGAATTCGACGAAACTAGTTTTGTTGGGACCGTATCGTCCCAACATTGCTAGATTAATTTTTCTGGAATTTTTGGGATCAGTATGTGGCCCCGACAAATTGAAATGTACGTTCAAATCAAATATTGAATGTTTTATATTTTTATTTGAAGAATAACTGACTGTAACAGTCAAATAGGCCTACGAAACATATCCCATTGTGTTTGGAATGGAGATATTTAGCTAGGGCGACAGTCGTTGGGTTTGGATTGGAGTTCATATGGACAAACACTATTTTAGAATTAAATAAAGCATGGGCCAATCATATTTTTCCGTCATTAATTAAAAATTATAAAAATTCCCCAAAAAACCTATAAACCCCTCTCGACTTCGACGGAAAGCGTTTTCGTCTGTTCCCTGCCAATTTCTGACCGCCCCGTTCATCTTTAGCCTCCACTCCAGTTAGGGTTTTTGTAGATCTCGACCTAAGCTTCAAATCCATATATGGTTTGCTAAGTATCGTCGTGTATTTCGAGAGAAAGACCGCCTCAAACCTCCGACCTTTGGAGCACCGCCGCCGTCTGTTCAGGCGATCGAACTGGAAGTGGGACCCTTCGGTTTGCGCGCCTTCCAGTGCTCTTCGACGTGGGGCAAGCTGATTCTCCTATCGTGCAACTGTTTGTTTTAAAAACCGAACTCTAGTTTTGAGGTTTCAAGGAAGGTAACGGCTGTATATAATTTGTACTGATTTTTACACTTTTAAGTGTTGCAAACTTCTAAACATCTTATCTTTTTCGTATGTGATCGAAATCCAGTGAAACAAGAGACAGTGGACTCGTGCAGACGGCTTCTACGTTCTAGAAGTGACCGGATATTTTTCTGAGCCTTCTACAATTTTTGGAGGAGTGGAACCCAATGTGAGATTGCTGAATTATAAACGATATGGAAATGACGATGTATAAATTATACAGTCGATGTATGAGTTATATAAGCATTGTACACCTCATGTATAAGTTGTATGTTCAATGTATAAGTTATATATGCGTTGTAAAAATGATATATGCATTGAAATAAATTGAAATATATCGAAATGAAATTGAAATATAGTTATAGACGTATATCTATATATATACCCCCCTCGTCCACAGACAATGGACTATATATATTGGTTGTGATATTGTTTGGATTTGGTTGATGTGAAATTTGGTGAGTATCATGAATGGTTGATTGAAAATGATTGATTGTGGCTGAAATCCCAATAGGATTAGTATATGGGAAAATTCGTCTGCGTATGAACTAGTTATTGAAACCCCCATTGTCAAAAGCTGCGAGGCTTTAAGGTAGAGTGAGGAGCCGTACTAGGGACGGTGCCGGTTTTAACTACCCTGCCGTTATGCTATCGAAATTTTCTGAAATATTTCTGTGTTTGATTTATTTTCATGTATCGAAATATATTAATGTGATGAATGAAAAAGAATGGTTTGAACAATAAAAATAACATTTTTATCATATGAATGAAACAGAAATGGTTTGAAGAATAAAAATCACATTTTTATCATCTATACGAAGTATATAAAATAATCGTGTTTTGAAATAAATTGTTTTACAATAAAAATCACATTTTTATCGTCTATATGAAGTATAAAAAATAATCGTGTTTTGAAATAAATTGTTTTACAAATAAAAATCACATTTTTATCATCTATATGAAGTATATAAAATAATCATGTTTTGAAATAAATTGTTTTACAATAAAAATCACATTTTTATCATCTATATGAAGTATATAAAATAATCGTGTTTTGAAATAAATTGTTTTACAAATAAAAATCACATTTTTATTATATATATGAATTGTTAAAAATAGTGATGTATTGAAAGAAATATCTGTTGGATAAAAAATATCGTTTTTATCAAAAATTTGAAATGAATATGGTTTTGAAATCGAAGAATGAATTATACATATATATATATAATTAAAATAAATCGAATAACGAAGCTGCAGTTCGTATTTTGAAACCGCGATTTCAAACGATTATTGCGGGAGATCCGACCATCGGATGTTCACGAAACTGAAACTATTAGGTTCGCTTCGGAAATATCTTTCCAACAACACCAACATTGTAAAGATCCAATTGTTGGATTGTCTTGAATTTTTAATTCAAATATGAATAAAAACAGCGCCAGAAACGATTATATTTATATATATATATATATATATATATATATATATATATATAATTAAAATAAATCGAATAACGACGCTGCAGTTCGTATTTTGAAATTGTAACTTCAAACGATTGTACTAGGAGATCCAACCGTCGGATTTTCCCAAAATTGCAACTGTTGGATTAGTTTTGAAAAGATCTTTCTAATTATATAAAATTTATAAAGATCCAACGGTTAGATTTCCAGATATGTGTATAACAAATCTGAAGAAAAACACTGCCATGGCCGCGTTATGGCCTGAAGCGTCGTTTATATAAATTGGCTATTTTTAAATGAATAAAAATAGCGATAAATCGTGATAAAATATTATAAATGATATGGAATGGAAATAAACCGAATTTACCCGGTTTATTGGATATTTGATGGTTGAATGTGTTTGGCGTGAAAATTACATTAAAGAACAAAATTATTGATGTCGAATAATTTAACCATTGAAATGAATTGATTTGAAATTCTAAATATACGTGAATTATTTGAAATGGCCGAGTTAATTATCATTTCAAATAATTGATCGACGGTTAGAAGTCGAAGATATGAAGACGGTGCAAGACCGACGATCTTCACATTGAATGAATGGGTGCTACTGATGCTCACGATGGGAGTAGCTACCTCGAAGGGGGCTAAAGCGGTAGCCATCCGGACGTACTTGTTGATTGTACGGATGTGCGAGGTATAAGGTGCCTTCGGTTTCGTTCAGACCCAGAACGGAATTGTAAATGGATGTGTGTCTGACGTTGTATATTGACAACGTGGCATGCAAAGATGCTATGATCAAAGCTTTTGTTGAAAAGCAGAGCTTTGTGTTTGATGATCAAAGCACAGTTTTGAATAGCTAGCTTTGTGTTTAGCGTTGTTTCGCAAGCCTCACACCCCTGTTTGAGCCAGAAACGGGAGAGGACCTCAGGGAGGACCTGAGTTTCTTTCTAGCTAGGAGTGATGTTTTGGGTTTGACACGCCCGGGCATTTTACTTATGCAGATGATGGATAGCTAAACGCCTCAGTTAGTTCGGTCTCCTCGGAGCCGATGGTCTGGTCGGGATATGACCAGTTTACGCCCCATAGGGTGGGGAAACGCAATGTTCATGCATTTTAATCCACTCCGTATGGACCGGCCCTGCCGATCCAAGGTGCAGTTGCGGCTGTACCTGAGACATGGTAGGCTAGATTGTCTCAAAGCGGTAAGGACGATCCCTTGCCTTGGTTCATGACGGAAATCCAATTTCCAAATATGACACCGTGCAATTTTGATTGTATACCTATATATGGCGACATGATATATGGTACCCATACCGTCTATGATTGATAGTTTTGATTGAAATTGTTTTTGAAACATATAAACACTAGTAATAATATCAAATGCTTTTGTTTTTTTCGTATCAAGCATATTTTGGCTATTATAAGGTAAAACTCTATCCTCCAGTTTGCATTGCATTATGTGATGGGAACTGAGTCTTATAATGGCTTCATTTTTATAAAAAGCATTGCTATGTTTAAAAGATTTACTTGTTTTAAAGCACTGGCAATTCAATCGAGTAAACCCGTTCTGCGTTAGCAGCGTGGTCCTGTGATTGGCCATATTATAAAATATGTTAAGTAGATTTCTCATACCAGTCCCATGACTGACTCGTAGTTTGTTTCACTTGCAAACTCGGGTGCCCCTATTTCTACATGGGCAGCCTTGTATTCAGGTTTTAGCAGGCTCTTTCTGGATAGCTAGAGCTGAAGATGGATTCTATCTTTTCTTTCTTTTTATGTTGTTCAACTCTCATTGTACATATTATGTTTTGTTTCCGCTGTAGACATTTATGTAAAGTTGAACTGTATTTTATACTAAGTATGATCCTGTATACTATGTAACTCTGATGATTATTATTTCTGATATATTATGTTGTACATTATCTGGTGTATTTATTTATTTCTGTTCTGCTGTTATATGTTATATTCCAAAGATAACCCTTGTCACCGTGGAACGGGGGTTTGGGGTCATCACAACGTGGTATCAGAGCTTTGGTTAAGCTTAGTTCTGGAATATAACATATTAACTAACTCGTCCGAAATAGAACCAGTAGTGGTCTAGGACGGATCACTCATTTCAGACAGGATCAGTGATATCCTAGAATGAGTGTAGCAGAATGAAATACACCGTAGTAGGCACATTTACATTCAAGTATATGTTTCTATGCTTTAACAATACCTTTTCTGTTGACCTGACACTTTGTCTACTATTTGCAGACGCACTACAAAATGAGTGGAAGAAATAGAAGAAGTAATACAGACCCAGATATAGAAGCTCTATTTAATAAATATAGAAATCTGGGTGGAGTACCATTCTTGGGCGAAGAATCTATTATTAAAACACAAGCTTGGATTCGTTCTGCTGAGAAAATCTTCGAAGGTTTAAAACTGAGAGATGATCAGAAAAGATTACTGTCATCTTGGGCACTCAAAGACGAAGCTTTGTGTGATAGCCCGTAACTTCCCCGCTAAGGAAAGCACGGATTACCTTGAGAACACGACAAAATGGAATGCAAATAGAAGAACATTTCATTGTTTATTACAACAATTCCATCAGAATACTAGAATATACAGAGCATGAATAAATATTACACAATTGACAGATATCATAGATTTGAATTACATTTACATATATCGCAACGGAAAATAATACAAAACACAACTAGAAGTAATACACGGATACAGAGCTTTCCTAGTATCTATCCAGCTGTAAATCAGGATCCTGTGAGTAAAAATCTGCAAAACCAAAACTACTAGCTGCCTGTGTCGAAAATAAAGGCACCCAGAGTTTAGGTTAAAACAATAAGCTCCAGGTCAGTCATGTGACTAGTGTGAGAACTAAAACGGTTATTTAAAACTTTACTTTAAAAGAGAGTAATTCAAGGGACCACGTCTATAACACGGAACGGGTTTCCTCCCAAGAACACCAGTGCATAGAATAAACAATGCAATGCTTTTTCGAAAAATTAAGCTATTATAAGACCCAGGTCCCATCACACAATGCAACGCAAGCCGGAGGATAGGGTTTTCCTTTATAATAGCCAAACATGCTTGGTACGTTTAAAACAAATCATTTGATACTATTATAAGTGTATAGTGTCAAAACAATTCAATCAAAAATATCAATCATAGACGACATGGGTACCATATATCATGTCGCCATACTAGGCTCTACAAATAAAACCGAAAATATCATGTATTGGAAATTGGATTTTCGTCATGAGTCGAGGCAAGGGGCAAGCTCCTCTCCGATTAGAGACACTCTAGCTAATGTCTCAGGACTACTCTCTCTGGGTAGCCTCTGGATCTTCAGGGCCAGTCCTCCCTTACGTTTGAGGATTGGCAATTCCTGAACACACGTTTCCCGGTCCTAACAGACCTATATCCGAGGCGCCTCGCATTCCAAAAACCACATAGGTAAAAAATAATATAAATGTCAGCCAGTTTAAGCACTGACACTACCTTTAGCTAGAAAGAAACGTCGTGTTCTCCCTGCAGTCACTATCCCGTTTTTGACTCATACCGAGGTGTGAGGCTCGCGAATCCATGCTATACACAAAGCTATGCCACGTAGGTCGTGCTTTGATCATCAACCACAAGACTTTGCTTTTCAACATAAGCCTTGATCATTTGCCACTTGGGCATGCCACATAGGAAATTCACTCTATGCGATTGATGTCCATCGATATACAACCTCTGAGCTCGTACGTCTCAGAGAAGGGCGTTAAGCAAGAGAATAAATTTTCCGCTGCCAAACAAATGTATATTTAATATAGATCAATCAGCACAGAATAAAATCCAATGTCAGACACACAGTCCATTTACAAGTTCGTTCTGGGTCTGAACGAAACCGGAGGCATTTTCCTCGCATATCCATCGATCTCCACGTACGTCTGGACGATCAACAACCGATTCCCTCATCTTTGGTGTACAGCCCAATCAAGATCATCAGTAATCATGCAAACGATGTGAAGACTTCCGGTCTTCAACCACCGTCTTCGTCTTCGACTTATCGTCGAATCAGTTATTCAGAATGGGTATAAACCCGGCCTTTTTGGATGCCCCGCGTATATAATAAACGAATGTTACACAAACACAACATATGCCTCATTCCAATTCATCAGTCACTAACTGTAAATTAGCAAGAGAACAATTCCCCAAATATTAACCCCGAAGGCTGAAACCAACATCAGATCAATACCCAGGAGACCACTCTTCTTAGCTAACCTATAGTTAGTTTCTAAATTTCGCATTCTTGGGGAAAGGTTCCCATTAATTTTATCAAAGATAAATTCTTTTAAATTTATCCTTTAATCTTCCTTTGGATGTCATTTCAAACCATGTTAAGGTTTTCCAAACTAGTCGGCATTAGCGAACCACACTGAAGTAATTATTTATTTTATTTCCCAATCCCAACCTATTTATCCCATGAAGCAGAACTGGTAATACTCCATATCTAACACCACGAAGTTATTTGTAAAATTAATTACCATTTCACGTTCAAATCTAATTAAAGATTTAACTATCGCTTTGGAGCAAAACTGGTGATACCCCATTCTCGCTCACTTTCAAAATTTGATAATCTAAATTATCAATTCACGTTTCAATCTAATTACAGATTCATTAAAACTCCTTTTACTGGGTTAAAGAACTATTGTCATTTAAAACACAGTTCACGATAAACCCAAATCACATTTGATATTAAATACAAGGCTCTGAATAGAAAATATATCTGCTTATATTCAATATCAAATTCTGAAACCCAAAAATATTGCTTTGGAAATTACGATATAAAATATATCTTCCAAATTTCCTCTAAAATATCAGAATAATCGCGGAATCTAATATGGAAACATTCTAAAGACAATTTCGATTCAAATCCATTCCAATTCATATATTGGAAATTATGGTTATTTAAAATCCATTTCAAATCCAATTTATTTATTTAAAAATAATTGGATTTTAATTCTAGTTCAAAACTAGTTCATTTCGATAAAAATCTATATTTTTATTTTCAAATATGGAGTTTTTCATCCCAATTCTTCATAAATCATTTCTTATGATTTTACACAAATTATTAATATTTTTGATAATTTTATCAAGGCCCGTATAGTCGATTTCCAATAACGGTCATCAAACTGCACTTACAGCGACCTTTTCTGAAATTGATTTGGGCATATCTCCAAATCCAACCGTCAGATTTCAAATCTCTTGTATTCATTAGAAATCTCTTTTCCATACAAACCCAGCGGTTCGGTTTTAGGAGAATCCGACGGTCGAATCTCCCGTAATGTCCGTTCGAAGTCAATGGTCGAAATTCACGAACTGTCGCAGCGTGGCGCGTTCTATTCAGGCCATTATATAAAATATATATATATATTATATATTTTCGTCGATTTCCTTTTAAAACAAATTTTATAAATCGTTTCAAATTTGTTTCAAAAACAATTTCAACCTTCATTTCAAATTCAAATCAAAATTGAATTTTCCATTATAAATTCTTTTTACATTCATTCCTATTTGATTTCAATTCAAATCGATTTCAATTCAATTTAAGTTCGTTTTCAATTCGATTTGAATTCATTCCAAATCGATTTCACTTCGACTTCTAATTGCATTTCTATTTAATTCAATTTCAATTCGATTTGAATTCATTTCAATTCGAATTCATTTTATATTCAATTCAATTTGAATTCATTTTATATTCTATTAAGTTCGAATTCATTTTATATTCTATTCAATTCGAATTCATTTTATATTATATTCAATTCGAATTCATTTTATATTCTATTCAATTCGAATTCATTTTATATTCTATTCAATTCGTATTCATTTTATATTCTATTCAATTCGAATTCATTTTATATTCAATTCAATTCGAATTCATTTTATATTCAATTCAATTCGAATTCATTTTCTAAATATTCGATTTTTAATTCTCTTTTCAATATTCATTGTAGAAACAAATTTAATCGATATAAATATCGTTCGTATCAAAATAGCCCATCTCTAATCAATACGACTTTATATTTTTCAATAACTTCGTTATTCTATTCAACAAATGAATATTTATTCTATTCAACACATGAATCTATATTTCTTTCAACACATGACTAATCTCAACAAATGAGTACTGTCAACACATGAATCTATATTTTATAATATTCTTTATTTTCCAAATTGGAATGAGGCCCAATCAATTACCAAATAATGTTAACTATACGGATTCCATACAACACATGTATATAATAACAACGATAAATAATCAACCATCATCCAAAGTGCATCCCATAACTGCATAAGCATCAAATATTAATAATTAATGCTTACACAATCCGTCGACCAACCGATCGACATACACCTAAATAATTGGGACTAGTGTACGTCAAATATCATCCCAACTCCCGTGTGGGGTTTAAATCCACAAACACTGAATATTATTTATGCGGTTGGGCGACCTGTAAAATTTATCGTCCCAATCAATGTCCTTCAAATAGGTGTACATAAACAAACCATCCGGTTAGTAAATGAATATTTATTTGTTCACATTCACGTTAAAAATTATATTTTTAACGATAAAATATTTTTAACTATATAAATATTTTATTTTATTTCACATTACACAATCAATTTTCATCACAACAAACAATCAAACATACAAGCCGTCCATGGTCTGTGGACGACGGGTGTCGGGTGCTACTAAACACCGTCTGCATCCTACTATATATTTTTAACTAGAAAAGAAGATTTAAAGTGAGAAGTTCTCACCGAGGGTTCCACTCCTCCATAGAAATTTCTAAAATTCAGAACAGTCTGGATTTGCCCATACTTCCAACGTAGTCTTCTCCACGCTGTTCATGTTAAAATCACATTTTTAATATGATGTTCTATACATTAAAAATCATATTTTTAATAATCTATCAATATAAAACTCATATTTTTATTCTTTCTATGATGTAAAAATCATATTTTTATTCTTTCTATAATATAAAAATCATATTTTTATTCTTTCTATAATATAAAAATCATATTTTAATGACGCTACATATATGAAAAAACACATGTTTACTTTGCTACAACCGAATAAAAATCTCGCCTTTTTATAAATAAAAATTTCGCCTTTTTATAAATAAAAATTTAATCTTTTACATTAAGAAAAATCCAATCCTTTACATCGTTTCATACTTATGCCAGATCATATAAAAATCACATTGTCAAACGAATAAAAATCAGATTTTTATATGAACAAAAATCATATCTTTGCCTAATTAAAATCTAATCTTCGTGTTATTTAAATCTAACCTCTTCGTTCATAGAAATCTAGACTTCACATTATTAAAAATAAGATTTTTATAAAATAAAATAGTATATGATCGGAAAAACTAACCGTGGTTCGTCGGGGAGGAGGAGGAAGGGCACAGGTGGTTGCCAGTGGTGGTGGGAGGCTGCTTCCTACGGTGGTGGGACCCCCATAGCCGGCGGCGGCTATTGTGGGGTAGGGCTCGCGAATTAACATAGAAAGAGGTGGGGGAAGAGGAGAGAGAGGGGAAGGGGAAGGAGGGAGGCGCTCTGGTGGCTGGCCGACGATGAAGGAGGGAGCAACAGACGATGGTGGCCAGGTAAGGGATGTCGCGGGTTTCTTTTTTGAGCTGAACGAGGGAGCGGGTTTATTTGATTTGGGGGGGGGGGCTAGGTTTTAGGAATGAGGATATATATATTATTTTATTATTTATTTTTCTCTCCAAATAGTTGACTTTTCATCCGAACCCCAAACGAGACCCAAGCGCTGCCGTCCCTAGCGTATTACCCCCGCTCCGAACACAATGGGATATGTTTCGTAAGCCAATTCTATCGTTTCGATCAGTTTCTACAAAAATAAAAATATAATTCTTTATATATTCAGTTTTAACGTACATTTCAATTTACCGGGACCACATACAGTCTCTAAAAATTCTAGAAAAATTATTTCTAGCCACGTATTGATGATACGGTCCTAACAAAACTAATTTCGTCGAACTCCGAGACCGTTGGAAAAAGGGTCATTTTCCAGTCGATTAAATTCAACTAAAACTGGTCAAACACGTTTTCCTTTGCCACACTCACATATTGATTCGAAAAATTACGAATTTTGGAATCTAGCAATAACTTGACATCACAGATCCAACAAAAGTGGTTTTGTCGAAATCCCAGGTTGTTTGCAAAATTTCCATTTTTAAGGGCCGGAATTCCATAGCGACTATTCTGAATCTTCAACTGGACATAACTTTTGATTCCCGCTATGAAATTCGGATTAGTTGGAAAGATATTCTCAAATAGATTCTAATATTTTTGTTTTGCCAAAATCCGGTTTATTTTGCACCTGGTACATTCATTTAAAGTTCGAAATTGAATTTTCAAACTACCGCGCCTTTTTCAATTCCTTTTATAATTAAAATAAAATATTTATATTCTAACGACGATCTATATGAATGTATACGTTCTAATTCTATTCAAAATAAATTTCTCGTCGTTATTATTTAAAATAATTTGTTTTAAATAATCAAAATTTGCTAAAATTGCCAAAATAAAAATTTTAGGTTGGCTCAGATTTTCAGGGTTATTACAATCTCCCCCACTTAAAACTTTTCGTCCCCGAAAAGGAACAAAGCCGAAAGTTGTTCTACAAACCAACTCAACTTCCATTATTTTCTTTACGGCTTAAGTTCTTCAACTTTTCAGCTTCTAAGAACTTTTCAAATTTTTCAAAAATTTTGCTAACACCCTAAATTTCCAAAAAAATTCGCCATAACCTCCGCTGCATCGGGGACTTCGGGATATTTCATATAGCCTCCCATGACCTTCTTCAATCCAAAAGAAAAAGAAAAATCCAAGCGGCTAGCCAGTCTGTTCATAAAACATCCAAACCCAAAGAAATACAATAAACATGTACCTATTTGTCGGGCAAACAATATTATTCTTCTGCTCTAGCCTCCTTGCTATGATATGTTCAATGTAAGTACATGTATATGCATGCATTTTCAAACAATTTTCAATACAGTTCAATATTTGATTCAATTTGGACTAAATTCACCGTTCATTCCCATAATGGTTTAAAGGAATAATCATACAACACAACCATCAATCAATTAGTGGATTAACGTTTCAAATTCATAATTTTGATATATATATATGTGTATATATATATATATATAGAAAATCATGTTTTTGATGCCAAATCACAACAATAAATCTATATAGTTTTGGTTGTCACACCAGTCTATTGGAAATATATAGATATCACACTTTCGAAACACGAACATACACTACTGATGCTATATAGTCATCAGTAGAATCATCTTCGGGCGACTAGAGTGTGATTCTATATCTATCCAATATATTAAAACTTGAATATACGTTCATGATGCGTATATGCAAAACCTTTATATACTCGATTGTCCAAAATCAATGTAAATAAAATATTCAAATACATATACTTGAATTTAATTTTCAAAATTTTATTTCAAAAGTATACTCTTCACACTCGTTCTAGGATACTACTGATCCTATCTCTAACGAGTCATACTAATTGAATATTACTAATCCAATATCTGATGGATTCTTTCGTTTGGTTCTAATGTGTCTTGTTCTCGAGCTCTGTAAACCAAAGCTCTGATACCAACTGTGATAGCCCGTAACTTCCCCGGTAAAGAAAGCCCGGATACCTTGAGAAAACGACAAAATGGAACGCAAACAGAAGAACATTTCATTGTTTATTACAACAATTCCACCAGAATACAAGAATATACATAGTATGAATAAATATTACACAATTGATAGATATCAGAGATTTGAATTACATTTACATATATCGCAGCAGAAAATAATACAAAACACAACAAGAATACACGGATATAGAGCTTTCCGAGTATCGTTCCAGCTGTGAATCAGGATCATGTGAATAAAAATCTGCAAAACCAAAACAACTAGCTGCCAGTGTCGAAAATAAGGGCACCCAAAGTTTAGGTTAAAACAATAAACTCTAGGTCAGTCATGTGACTGGTGTGAGAACTAAAACAGTTATTCAAAACTTTACTTTAAAAGAGAGTAATTCAAGGGACCACTCCGTATAACACGGAACGGGTTTCCTCCCAAGAACACGAGTGCATAGAACAAACAACGCAATGCTTTTTCAAAAAATTAAGCTATTATAAGACCCAGGTCCCATCACACAATGCAACGCAAGCCGAGGGATAGGGTTTTCCCTTATAATAGCCAAACATGCTTGGTACTTTTAAAACAAATCATTTGATACTATTATATGTATATAGTGTCAAAACAATTCAATCATAAATATCAATCATAGATGGCATGGGTACCATATATCATGTCGCCATACTAGGCTCTACAAATAAAACCGAAAATATCACGTATTGGAAATTGGATTTCCATCATGAGTCGAGGCAAGGGGCAAGCTCCTCTCCGCTTCGAGACACTCTAGCAAATGTCTCAGGACTACTCTCTCTGGGTAGCCTCTGGATCTTCAGGGCCATTCCTCCCTTACGTTTGAGGATTGGGAATGCCTGAACACATGTTTCCCGGTCCTAACAGACCTATATCCGAGATGCCTCGCATTCCAACAACCGCATAGGTAAAAATAATATAAATGTCAGCCAATTTAAGCACTGACACTACCTTTTGGCTAGAAAGAAACGTCGTGTTCTCCCTGCAGGCACTATCCCGTTTTTGACTCATACCGAGGTGTGAGGCTCGCGAATCCACGCTATACACAAAGCTATGCAACGTAGGCCGTGCTTTGATCATCAACCACAAGACTTTGCTTTTCAACAGAAACCTTGATCATTTGCCACTTAGGCATGCCACACAGGCAATTCACTCTATGCGATTGATGTCAATCGACTACAACCTCTGAGCTCGTACGTCTCAGAGAAGGGCGTTAAGCAAGAGAATAAATTCCCTACCTCCAAACAGATGTATATTTAATAGAGATCAATCAGCACAGAATAAAATCCAATGTCAGACACACAGTACATTTACAAGTTCGTTCTGGGTCTGAACGAAACCATAGGCACTTTCCTCGCATATCCATCGATCTCCAAGTAAGTCTGGACGATCACCAATTCATTCCCTCATCTTGGGTGTACAGCCCAATCAAGATCATCAGTAGTCACGCAAACGATGTGAAGACTTCCGATCTTTAACCACCGTTTTCATCTTCGACTTATCGTCGAATTGGTTATTCAGAATGCGTATAAACCCGGCCTTTCTGAATGCCCTGCGTATATAATAAACAAATGTTACACAAACACAACATACGCCTCATTCCAATTCATCACTCACTAACCGTAAATTAACAAGAGAACAATTCCGCAAATATTAACCATGTAGGCCGAAACCAACATCAGATCAATACCCAGGGGACCACTCTTCTTAGCTAACCTACAGCTAGTTTCTAAATTTCACATTCTTAGGGAAAGGTTCCTATTAATTTTATCAAAGATAAATTCTTTTAAATTTATTCTTTAATCTTCCTTTGGTCATTTCAAACCATGTTAAGATTTTCCAAACTAGTAGGCATTAGTGAACCACACCGAAGTAATTATTTATTTTATTTCCCAATCACAACCTATTTATCCCATGAATCAAAACTGAGTATATCTAACACCACTGTATTATCGGTAAAATTAATTATGATTTCACGTTCAAATTTAATTAAAGATTTAACTATCGCTTTGGAGCAAAACTGGTGATACCCCATTCTCACTCACTTTCCAAATTTGATAATTTAAATTATCAATTCATGTTTCAATCTAATTACAGATTCATTAAAACTCCTTTTACTAGGTTAAAGAATTAATGTCATTTAAAACACAGTTCAAGATAAACCCAAATCACATTTGATATTAAATACAAGGCTCTGAATAGAAAATATATCTGCTTATATTCAATATCAAATTCTGAAACCCACAAATATTGCTTTGGAAATAACGATATAAAATATATCTTCTAAATTTCCTCCAAAATAATTGTATAATCGCGGAATCTAATATCGAAATATTCCAAAGACAATTTCGATTCAAATCCATTCCAATTCATATATTGGAAATTCTTATTATTTAACATCCATTTCATATCCAATTTATTTATTTAAAAATAATTGGATTTTAATTCTATTTCAAAACTATTTCATTTCGATAAAAATATATTTTTATCTTTTCAAACATGGAGTTTTCATCCCAATTCTTCACAAATCATTTCTTATGATTTTACACAAATTATTAATATTTTTGATAATTTTATCAAGGCCCGTACAGTCGATTTCCAATAATGGTCATCGAACTGCACTTACAACGACCTTTTCTGAAATTGATTTGGACGTATATCCAAATCCAACCGTAGGATTTCAAATCTCTTGTATTCGTTAGAAAGCTCTTTTCCATACGAACCCAACGTTTCGGTTTTAGGAGAATCCGACAGTCGGATTCCCGTAATGTCCGTTCGAAGTCAATGGTCGAAATTCACGAACTGTCGCGGCGCGGCGTGTTCTATTCAGGCCATTATATATAATATATATATAAATATATTATATATTTTCGTCGATTTCCTTTTAAAACAAATTTTATAAATCGTTTCAAATTTATTTCAAAAACAATTTCAACCTTCATTTAAAATTCAATTTCAAATTGAATTTTCCATTATAAATTATTTTTACATTCATTCCGATTTGATTTCAATTCAAATCGATTTCAATTCAATTTCAGTTCGTTTTCAATTCGATTTGAATTCATTCCAAATCGATTTTGCTTCGATTTCCAATTGCATTTCTATTTAATTCAATTTCAATTCGATTACAATTCGATTACAATTCGATTTGAATTCGTTTCAATTCGAATTCATTTTATATTCAATTCAACTCGAATTCATTTTATATTATATTCAATTCGAATTCATTTAATATTCTATTCAATTTGAATTCATTTTATATTCTATTCAATTCGAATTCATTTTATATTCAATTCAATTCGAATTCATTTTATATTCAATTCAATTCGAATTCATTTTATATTCAATTCAATTCGAATTCATTTTCTAAATATTTGATTTTTAAATCTCTTTTCAATATTCATTATAAAAGCGAATATAATCGATATAAATATCGTTCGTGTCAAAATAGCGCATCTCTAATCAACACGGCTTTATATTTTTCAATAACTTCGTTATTCTATTCAACAAATGAATATTTATTCTATTCAACACATGAATCTATATTTCTTTCAACACATGACCAATCTCAACAAATGAGTACTTTCAACACATGAATCTATATTTTATAATATTCTTTATTTTCCAAATTGGAATGAGGCCCAATCAATTACCATATAATGTTAACTATATGGATTCCATACAACACATGTATATAATAGCAACGATAAATAATCAACCATCATCCAAAGTGCACCACATAACTGCATAAGCATCAAATATGAATAATTAATGCTTACATAGTCCGTCGACCAATCGATCGACATACAACTAAATAATTGGGACTAGTGTACGTCAAATATCATCCCAACACCCGTGTGGGGTTTAAATCCACAAACACTGAATATAATTTGTGTAGTTGGGCGACGTGTAAAATTTATCATCCCAATCAATGTCCTTCAAATATGTGTACATAAACAAACCATCCGGTTTGTAAATGAATATTTATTTGTTCACATTCACGTTAAAAATTATATTTTTAATGATAAAATATTTTTAACTATGTAAATATTTTATTTTATTTCACATCACACAATCAATTTTCATCATAACAAACAATCAAACATACAAGCCATCCATGGTCTATGGACGACGGGTGTCGGGTGCTACTAAACACCGTCTGCATCCTAGTATATATTTTTAACTAGAAAAGAAGATTTAAAGTGAGAAGTTCTCACCGAGGGTTCCACTCCTCCATAGAAATTTCTGAAATTCAGAACAGTCTGGATTTGCCCGTACTTCCAAAGTAGTCTTCTCCACGCTGTTCATATTAAAATCACATTTTTAATATGATGTTCTATACATTACAAATCATATTTTTAATACTCTATCAATATAAAAATCATATTTTTATTCTTTCTATAATATAAAAATCATATTTTTATTCTTTCTATAATATAAAAATCATATTTTTATGACGCTACATATATAAAAAAACTCATGTTTACTTTGCTACAAACTAATAAAAATCTCGCCTTTTTATAAATAAAAATTTCTCCTTTTTATAAACAAAAATTTAATCTTTTACATTAAGAAAAATCCAGTTCTTTACATCGTTTCATACTTATGCCAGATCATATAAAAATCACATTGTCAACTGAATGAAAATCATATTTTTATATGAACAAAAATCATATCTTTGCTTAATTAAAATCTAATCTTCATGTTATTGAAATCTAACCTCTTCGTTCATAGAAATCTAGACTTCACATTATTAAAAATAAGATTTTTTATAAAATAAATTAGAATATCATCGGAAAAACTAAACGTGGTTCGTCGGGGAGGAGAAGGAGGGGCGCAGGTGGTTGCTAGTGGTGGTGGGAGGCTGCGGCGTACGGTGGATGGACCCCTTTAGCTGGCGGCGGCGGTTGTGGGGTATGGCTCGTGAATTAACACAGAAAGAGGAGGGGGAAGAGGAGAGAGAGGGGAAGAGGAAGGAGGGAGGCGCTCTGGTGGCTGGTCGACGATGGAGGAGGGAGCGACGGATGATGGTGGCCAGGTAAGGGATGTCGCTGGATTCTTTTTCGAGATGAACGAGGGAGCGGGTTTATTGGATTTGGGGGGGCGACTAGGTTTTAGGAAAGAGGATATATATATATATTATTTTATTATTTATTTTTCTCTCCAAATAGTTGACTTTTCATCCGTACCCCAAATGAGACCCAACGACTGTCATCCCTAGCGTATTACACCCGCTCCGAACATAATGGGATATGTTTTGTAAGCCAATTCTATCGTTTTGATCAGTTTCCGCTAAAATTAAAATATAATTCTTTATATATTCAGTTTAAACGTACATTTCAATTTACCGACACCACATACAGTCTCTAAAAATTCTAGAAAAATTATTTCTAGTCTCGTATTGACGATACAGTCCTAACAAAACTAATTTCGTCGAATTCCGAGACCGTTTGAAAAACGGTCATTTTCCACTCGATTAAATTCAACTAAAACTGGTCAAACTCGTTTTCCTTTGCCACGCTCACATATTGATTCGAAAAATTACGAATTTTGGAATCTAGCAATAACTTGACATCACGGATCCAATAAAAGTGGTTTCGTCAAAATCCGAGGTCGTTTGCAAAATTTCCATTTTTATGGGCCAAAATTTAATAGCGACTATTCTGAATCTTCAACTGGACATAACTTTTGATTCCCACTAAGAAATTTCAATCTTTCGGATTAGTTGGAAAGATATTCTCAGATAGATTCCAACATTTTTGGTTTCGCCAAATCCGGTTTATTTTGCACCCGATACATTCATTTGAAGTTCGAAATCGAATTTTCAAACTACCGCGCCATTTTCAATTCCTTTTATAATTAAAATAAAATATTTATATTCCAACAATGATTTATATGAATATATACGTTCTAATTCTATTCAAAATAAATTTCTCGTTGTTATTATTTAAAATAATTCATTTTAAATAATCAAAATTCGCTAAAGCAGCCAAAATAAAATTTTTAAATTGGCTCAGATTTTCCGGGTTATTACACTTTGTTCTGGTGAGATTCGATTATTAAGGATAACCAGAAGGTAATATTACCTAGGACAGATTTAAAGAGATTTTCAGTGAAAGATTTATTCCTCTAGAAGCAACTGAGCGGTTATGTGATGAATTCTATTATCTGATACAAGGAGATATGACGATTCTGGAATATCATAAAAAATTCAACGAACTTTCTCATTTTGCCCCTCATCTAATTCAAAATCCAAAGAGGAAAAATCTGAGGTTTATTAACAGGATCCAAAGAAAGTACCAAAGTATTGTAATGGGGCATGTAAAATTTCCTTTTCCTGAAATGATATAAATGGCTTATCAGTATGAAGATCTAGATAAGCGACGCCTTTTTGACAACGAAGAGGAAGTCAGTTCGAGCAACAAAAGGAAGTTTGAAACAGATAGCCCAGAGATAAGTACGCAGCCTGAGACAAGTAAGCAGCCTGAGGCAAGTACGAAATCTGAGGTGAGTAAGAGGCCAAATGCCAGTCGGAAAAATGTTAAGCAGTCGTATGTTTAAAGTGTAATCAGCAAGGGCATTCGATGAGGAACTGTTAATCTTCGAACAAGCAAAAGAATAATGGAGCTAAATCCAAGAACAAGGTTCAAGAAGATAAATAATGCAATTTTTGCCATCAGGTTGTTTATGTAAAGCAAGATTGCCGACCATCACAGAAATCTGAAATTGTACAAATAAATGAAGTGGAAGAAACTTCAGCACCCTCATCCAGTCAAGTAAGGCTAGATGTTTTAGAAGGCATGCTTAATGCCAGAGATATTCCAGTTAAATTGTTATTTGATACAGGCGCATCACGAAGCTTCATTGCAAAGAATGCGGTTAAGAAACTGGATTTGAATTTGAGAAAGCTCAAAGAACACATGACTGTCCATAATCCAATTGGGGGTTCCCTCAATCTTAGTTGGGTTTGTGGGGTGCATGTCTCTTTTTCCCGTTATCGGTTCCCTACCATCGCGATCGTCATGAATTTTACTGAGTTTGATCTTATCTTGGGATTGGACTGGCTAACCAAATATGAAGCTGAGGTTAAATGCGCCGACAGAGTCGTTAAGGCGAATATTAAATCAGAGAATCATATAACCATACCATGTGAAGGCCCGAATTCTGATAGAAAAGATTTTTGGTCATCTTTGGATGTTTCTCTTGCTCAATTAGAACCTGTTCATGTTGTTCCGGAGAATATTCTGGTAGACATAGAAAATATTCCTTTCGTGAAGAACTATGCATATGTGTTCGAAGAAGTTGTTAGCTTACCTCCGCATAGAGAAATTGATTTCAAAATCTCTTTAGTTCCAAATGCAAGGCCAGTAGTTCACGCTATTCGAAGAATGACCTTGAAGGAGAAAGAAGAGTTAGACAGTTAAACTCGACAGCTTGTATGGAAAGGTCTAATAAGGCCTAGTTTCTCTGATTGGGGAGCATCAGTGGTATTTGTCCCAAAGTCAGACGGTACTGTCAGACTATGCGTAGATTATCGTGACTTGAATAAGCAGACATTGAGAAATAAATATCCATTGCCGCGGATTGATGATTTGTTAGATTAGTTAAATGGTGCACAAGTGTTTTCATGAATGGACCTAGCTATAGGTTTCCATCAGCTTCGTATTGCAGAAGAGTGTGTTCCTTTGACAGCATTTAGACATCCAGATTTATTCTACAATTTGTTAGTAATGCTGTTCGGCTTATGTAACACTCAAGCTTATTTTGTCGATCTAATGAACCATATATTCAGAGAAGTGTTGAATAAATTTGTTTTGGTCTTCATTGATGATATTCTAATCTTCTCTAAGTGTGAAACCGACCATGAAAAACATTTGGAACAGGTGTTAGAAATTCTCAGAAAGAACGTTTTAAAAGTAAAATTTTCCAAATGTATATTCTGGCAAGAAGAAGTCAAATTTCTTGGCCACGTCGTGTCAAAGGGAGGAATTTCAGTTGATCCCAGTAAAATCACTGCTATTCAGAATTGGAAACAGCCTCGTACACCCACAGAAGTCCAAAGTTTTCTCGGATTGGCCAGTTATTATCGGAAATTCATTAAGAATTTTTCGAAGATATCTAATCCCTTAACAAAGCTTACTAAGAAACATTTGAGATTCAACTGGACTCCCGAATGTGAGGCAGCTTTCCAGGAGCTGAAGTTAAAATTGACGACTGCTCTAGTGTTAACAATAATTGATGGGAACCACGATTTAAAAGTCTGGACCGATGCTTCTAAAGAAGGCCTTGGCGACGTGTTAATGAAAAGAGGCCAGGTAGTTGTTTATGCTAGCCGTCAGTTGAAGCCACATGAGTAAAATTATGCAACTCATGATCTTGAATTGTTAGCCACCATGTTTGCTATGAAGATCTAGAGGCATTATCTGTTTGGTGAGAAATTTGAATTATACACTAATCATCAATCACTGAAATATTTATTCACCCTGAAGGATCTGAATATGAGGCAGCAACGTTGGTTAGAATTTCTCGCGGCATATTATCTTGATATTTTATATACTCCGGGGAAAGCCAATGTTGTGGCCGATGCGCTCAGCAGAAAGAATGTAATTATCGCCAGTCTTATCATCACGCCTTCATTGATTGATAACATATCTTCTCTTCATAAGGATGATCACTTCATTCAGAAGATCAGAGACAATTCAGAAAGGCGAGCCCTCAAGTTTTCAGATCAATAACAATGGGATTTTGAGGTTAAAGGGTCGGATTTGTGTTCCAAACATTCTTGAAATCCGGAGAGAAGTATTGGATGAATGTCACAAAGCCAAACTTAGTATCCATCCAGGAGTGAGCAAGATGTATAATGATATCAAACGCACTTTCTAGTGGAGATCGATGAAACGAGACATCTCCTTATACGTTAGCCGGTGTGCTACATGTAAGCGAGTCAAAAGCGATCAACAGAAACTGGTTGGACTGTTGCAACCGTTGGAAATTCCAGGTGTGAAAATTTCTATGGAATCAACATGAATATCATAGGTGTGAACTTGCAACATAGACTAAACCAACATACATATATGTGAATTTGCAACATAGACTAAATCAACTTACATGTATGTGAACTTGCGAATCAATCACGAACATATGAATAAGTGTGAACTTGAAAAATATGACATAGGTTTAACATATACACATAAACATGTAGATCTAACATTTGGTCACATATGTGATATGATTTCACAACCTAAAACTTGCATAACATGATAAACTACATAACTTGTCATCACGGGTTATACTCCAAGTTCATATACATATGAATGGACTTATTCATTAATTCCCAATTCAACATGATGATAAAATAGAACAACAGGCATAGATCAACATAATAAACATTGCTCTATTATCAATTTATTTCCAAGGCATGACCTAACTGAATAAATTGATTAAAACATCGCAGGCATAACATTATGAACATGAAAAAGGTTTGAATAATAATGTAGATTCAAGAACACGGATATATCTAACTTAAATAGAAAAATCCCCAAAATCAAGACAAATAAAGAAAATAGGTCTGAATAGAAAATCAAGCTTAGATCCAATTTCATAGTCATAATCCTAGGCAATAACCTCATAGGTGATTAGCTACAATTGTCCTTGTAATAGTTATAGGCAATAGTCTTATATTCACAGTCATAGGCACAAGCATAGTCTTATGTTCACCGTCATAGTCTTATGTTCACCGTCATAGTCATAGGCATAGGCATAGTCTTATGTTCACAGTCCTAGGCATATTCATGGTCTTATGTTCACAGTCATAGGCGTAGTCATAGTCTTTATGTTCACAGTCATAGGCATAGTCATAGTCTTATGTTCACAGTCATAGGCATAGTCATAGTTTTATGTACACAGTCATAGGCGTAGTCATAGTCTTATGCCGTTAACAATAGTTTCAACGTCATAGACAATATTCCCAATAGTCAAGATCCAAGAAGAAAACAAGAATATATATGAATCATACGTAAATCAATTCCAATTGAACATGCCCATATTAGATTTATAGTTTTTATCTAAAAGTAAGTGGAACTTACAGATCATGGTCTAAGAAATTTAGATGCAGAAGTCAAGTCTAGAAATTTGTCGTAGAACATTGCGGTGTCGCTGATCTATTCTCTTGAATTGTTGTAGAAGCGTTGATCTTTGATTTGAATCGAGTTTGAATGCTTAAGCTTTAATTTGGAGGCGGCGGCCATGGTTCAAGGGGTAAATTAGTAGCATAGCAGTGTAAGAATGATTTGTATGAATTAGGCTTGGTCTTAGGATGTATTTATAGGGGCAGCAACTAGTTTAGGCCCTTAGATTAACCCTAGAATCAATCCGGACCATCAAAACATGTCTCAGGCTTCAAAAATGGGTTCTGGGTCAAAACAGGCTGACCGGGTCAACCTGTAAGCGGGGGAGGTCGACCACATGGTTGACCTGGGGGGTAGGTCGACCCCCAGGTCAACCTGTCTGGTGCTGTGCTGCCTAAAATTTGCTGAATCTTCTACAGGGCATAACTTCTTCACCCGGACTCCGATTTTCGAAAACCCGGACTCTATTTCATGCAGAATTCCGAGACGAACGCAATGGAGCAACCCGTTTTCCATAATTCTCATTTTAAAATTTAATTCTGCCTTGATTTATGGTTTTAACATGTTATAAAAATTCGGGTTGTTACATTCTTCCCTCCATAAAGGATTTCGTCCCCGAAATCTTCAAGTTAAGAAGAATGCATCCTATCATCCAATCAACCATCTACTCAACCATCATCCACAAGCAACCATTGTCCTTAAAATATTTCTAATGCTATAAGAACATATGTAGAAAGTGTGTGTATATGTTCCTTATCTAATGCAAATGATCAGGCCTGATCGATCTTCATATTGCAAAATATGTTTACTGTCATGAATCCAACATGTATGCAAATAGTCCTAGTCACATAAACACTATATGTGTGCGGAAACATCCATCCATATGCAACATCCACATGATAACACATTCAATTTCATCCATAAATAAGTATAAACACTCATGCATATGCAATATGAAAATGTGTCTGAGTCGATCTTGTGCCTAATGTGTGTTATGCAACCACGAGCAACCACTTGCGACCACTTGCAACCATTTGCAAACATCAACCATAACATGTTTCAATCACATGTTTACATCCAAAAGTATTCTACCTAAGGTTCTCAAGATAGGATTGAGAAGATAAGCAAGATAAAACAAAGCATCTAGGAGAAGAAGTTAAAGATGTACCCTCAGAAGGTCCTGCTTGCGGGGCTTGTCCTTGCTTCTTAGGGAAGTTCTTGCTGATATGTACAATATCACCACCCTGAAAGCATGCTCCCATCTTCATCTTCCTCTTTCTACAATTCTGGACTATATGCCCCTCAATACCGCAAAAGTGGCATTTTCTTTTTTCACGTATCTTGTTATCATTATTGTTGTTGTTGTTCTTGCCTCCTTTCTTGGGGTCTACCTTCTTGTTTGGAGACTCATTCGCCTTGACATCCTTCTTGCCATTCTTGTCTTCTTCGTTTAAGAGCGCCAATGCTACTAGCTTTTCGTAAGTAGCCCCTATAGGTACGTGGGTCATAGCCAAGCTGTGAAGTGGCTCATTCAATCCTTTGACAAAGCGGAGAGCCTTCTTATAAGGGGTATTCACTAAGTCCAGCCCAAACCGAGCCAATTGATTGAATTGATTGACGTACTCCTTGACCATCATACTTCCTTGCTTTATATCGATTATATATATCGATTTGTTTTCCATGAAGTTTCCATTGCTAATGGAATGTGATTTTGGGTTTACCGTGAGCTGTGTTTTAAATGACACTAGTTCTTTAACCCAGTTAAAGATAAGATTGATTTCTTAACTTTGAATAATCATTAAGTAATGATTTTTGGAAATTAAAACTGAATTAGAGTTTTAATGAATCTTTAAATAGATTGAAAGGTGAATTTGATAACTAAAATTATCAAATTCAAGAAATGATCGAGAATGGAGTATCACCAGTTTTTCTCCAGGCGATAGTTAATCCTTTAATTAGATTTGAACATGAAATGGTAATTGAATTTACCGATAACACCGTGGTGTTAGATATGAAGTATTACCAGTTTTGCTTCATGGGATGAATAGGTTGGGATTGGGAAATTAAACAAATGATTACTTTGGTAAGGTTCGCTAATCCCGACTAGTTTGGATAAACCATAATTTGGTTTGAATTGAAATCCAAAGGAAGATTAAAGAATAAATTAAAAGAATTTATCTTTGATAAAATTAATGGGAACCTTTCCCAAAGTATAAGAATATTTGAATAAAGAAATGTTTTGGATTGTAATAAGGCGTATCTTGTGTTTTATAACACTTGTTTATTATATACGCGAGTTATTCGGAAAGACCGGGTTTATCCCATTCTGAATAACTAATTCGACGATATGTCGAGGATAAATGCGGTGGACGAAGACCAGAGGTCTTCACATCATTTGGATGATTACTGATGTCTTTATTGGGTTGTACACCCAAGACAAGGTAATAAGTGGTGACCGTCCAGATGTACTTGGAGATCGACTGGATATGCGAGGACCTCTCTTCTGTATTGGACATAAGGGACGAGGAATAAGGTGCCTCCGGTTTCGTTCAGACCCAGAACAAACTTGTAAATGGATGTGTGTCTGACATTAGATTTCATTCTGTGTGATTTATTTGCATCGGTTGCATAGCGTGAATTGCCTATGTGGCATGCTGAGATGTAGATGATCAAGGCTTCTGTTGAAAATCAGAGTCTTGTGGTTGATGATCAAAGCACGGCTTTAACATAGCATAGCTTTTTGTAGCGTTAATTCGCGACCCTCGCACCCCGGTGTGAAACAAAAACGGGAGAGGACCTCGGGGGAGGGGGGGTCATGCGTTTCCTTCTAGCTAGGAGTGGTGTTTTGGGTTTTACACGCCCGGACATTTTACTTATGTGGATGATGGATAGCGAGGCGCCTCGGTTATTTTGGTCTCTGCGGAGCCGATAGATGGTCTTTATACAGACCAGATTGACTCCCCATAGGGCGGGGAAACGTAGTGTTCAGGCATTTTAATCCACATCGAGTGAACCGGCCCTGACGATCAAAGGTGCAGTTGCGGCTGTTCCTGAGACACGGGCTAGAGCATCTCGAAGCAGTAAGGACGATCCTTGCCTTGGTTCACAGATGGAAATCCAACTTCCAATACGTGACTTTGTAGTTTTAATTATAGAGCCTAGTATGGCGACATAGTGGTATGGGGTACTTATGCCGTCTATGATCGATACTTGTGATTGAAACTGTTTTGACACTATACACTTATAGTAATAATAAAAGATGAAATTTCACATACCAAGCATTTTTGGCTATTATAAGGTAAAAACTCTATCCTCCGGCTTGCGTTGCATTATGTGATGGGACCCGAGTCTTATAATAGCTTCGTTGTTCTTTATTTAGCATTGTGCTGTTTGTTTTATGCACCGGTATTCTTGGGGTTAAACCCGTTCCGTGTTATACAGCGTGGTCCCTTGATTTACCTAACTTTAAATCAAATTAATAACTGTTTTAGTTCTCACACCAGTCACATAACTAACCTGGAGTTTATTGTTTTAACCTAAACTCTGGGTGCCCCTATTTTCCATACGGGCAGCTA
This sequence comes from Allium sativum, assembly GCA_030737875.1. NCBI lineage: Eukaryota > Viridiplantae > Streptophyta > Magnoliopsida > Asparagales > Amaryllidaceae > Allium > Allium sativum. The sequence goes on along the minus strand of CM060909.1, from coordinate 751,101,388 downwards.
GTAGTTTTGGTTTTGCAGATTTATATTCACTGGATCCTGGTTTACGGCTAGAGTGATATTCCAAAAGCTATTTATCCGTATATTCTTTTCAGTTGTGTTTTGTATTATTTTCCGCTGCATTGTAACTGGTAAATATCTAATATTTTGTAAATGTGTAATATTTATTCATACTCTGTATATTCTTGTATTCTGATGAATTTGTTGTAATAAGCAATGAAATGTTCTTCTGTTTGTGTTCTGATCCGTCTTGTTCTCCAAGCTATCCGGGCTTTCCTTTACGGGTAAGTTCGGGTCGTGTGCCAAAAATTTTCACATATATGAATTTGTCTTCTCTTCACAATAAATGATGCCAATATCTTATATTATATTGTTAGGATTGCCACGTATGTTGTTAAGGTAGGAATGACGGTTTGAATAAATAGCCCCACATCACGGAATAAATTGAAGGATTGGAGTATAAATATGAGTTGGTAGGCACGTAATAACAGGGATTCCTTTTGTTACAGTGTTGTGTGTGCTAACTCATATGCGTGTGTCCTATGCAGGAGGAGGGAGCTTTCTTCGTTCTGTCATTACATAACAATGGTATCAGAGCCAAAGGTTGCAGACTGGACCATGCAGGCAAGTCAATGCTCTCAAAAAGTTACACATATGAGCCGAGTCAAGGGAGAGACTCTTAGGATTGCCTTGCATGTTGTTATGGTAGAAACGACGGTTTAAATAAATAGTCCCACATCATGGAATAAATTAAAGAAGTGGAGTACAAATATGAGTTGGTAGGCACATAATAACATGGATTCCTTTTGTTACAAGGATGTGTGTGCCAACTCATATGCGAGCGTCCTATGCCGGAGGAGGGGGAGCTTTGTTTTGACCGTCGTTACGTAACACATATGTCTTGTGTTTTATATATGATTTTTTTAGTATGCGTTGTAGTTCTATATATCCCATTTTACTAAAATTTAAGAACGATGTAAGAAGAGTTGCATGTTGCAGTAAAAGTTATTACAAAAGCTTCTTACAATAGCTTCTACCATACAAATGTCCATGTTGGAAAGAGAGCTTTATACATCATCTTATATAATTACTTAAATGCAATATCTAAGGTTGAGCAAAAGCTTTGATCCGCAATTTGAGATATGACCTCATTTTTTACAATTTGTTTGAAATCAACATCCATTTTTTTTGCAGAATAATCGACTTCAAAAAACCTCTTAACTGCATTTTCCATGTACGTGATCCCTTCTCTAACATTCATTTTTTGTATGAATTTCTCGAAAAAATATGTAGTTGATGATCTCCATTTAGAACCGAAGCAAGTTGCATTTAACCCTTACTGAAATTCAATTAGCTTAACTTCTTCATTAACTTCATTTTTCTTATTTAAACAGGAGTTGGAAGTTGCACTGGACAGTCAGTTCAGGGTTGAGTTCTTGTTCTCACAATGCCTTCAAATGTTCATTTTTCCTTATTTGAATACGTATATCGAGCATGTTGGAAGCATCAAAATTGAATCATACAAGGACTCCTTTGGAATTAATCCTTGCTAACAAATAACACATCTAATTTGTTCTGATGAGAACCTGGACACTTTCATAAAAAAAATTGCATCTCCAAAACAATGCAACATAAGAAAATTAGGAACTAAATCCTAAGACAACACCATCCATCCCTTCCTTATACAATTAACATTCTTCGGAGATCAAAATTCTGAAAACAACTTACATAACTTTACGTGATCAAAACTAAATACTTATCTCAGTAAATATTAAAAGTATTTTGTAATCAAGCAAAAATAGTGGGATTTACTAACCGAACAAGGTTTTCCAAGACTATATGCATCAAATATGTTTGCAGTCATTGCCTACATATAACATCAATTGCCTACATATCGACGCAGCAAAAATATCATATTATCATAGCCTTATACGTCAAAACAAGTACTATTTATGCCATCTAATAAGATCATTTAACCACTTATCAACTGGAGTACCATAATCAGTCGATTAGAGTAAAACTTCAGAAGTCCGACACCTGTAAGTAGAGCACATGTTATACAGATAATCATGAAAACAGTACTAATAAAATGAATAAATTCTTTTAATAGATTTGGAACTTGACAGTGAGTGGAGACTTGTTCTGTATAAGAAGGCTGTGAAGAGACTTCATGAGCAAAGCCAAAAGAAGAACCTTTATGATATTTTCTATGACCAAAATGTTTTTTGCTGAAGTTCAATTGCAGATACTCAAAAACACAGTTATTATTAATCGTTTCACTACGTTAGGATGGTTCATCCTCCCCAAAGTTTATTAAAAGAATACGCTAAGATTCAAAGAAAAAATAAATGTTTAAATAAACCATTAAAGCACAAATAACTTCATTTCCCGTAGACTCGTGCACTTTTCCTAAGAGTAATACTTTTTCTTTGTTTTTTTCATAGCTACCTATCACATTAAGGTATAAACATAATCAGGGTGTTTAAAAATACCATTATGCCTGCTCTCACATTTACAATGCATTACTAACTTTCATAACATCAAAAACCGAATGAAAATACATACTATTTCACTATTTTTCTTATTTATGGCACGCCATATACTTCCAGATGTGCCATCACCATCTTCCTTTGCTATTTTTTCAATCTATAATGCAAGATAGTTGTCACATTTAGACACAATATGGGATTCCATATAAGATTCTTAATAACAAAATACTGAAGGCGCATATGAGAGAAATAATCAAAGCATCTACTATGATATATGGGTTGTGGACAAAAATAATAAATCACTTAAGAATTAAACTTTAGTAGTTTTCAAGCATAGAAAAATTAAGGTATTATTACGCCCAATAGTCAGTTACGCGTGGTTTCATCGGTAGTCCTTCCTGAGAAAGCAGCAATCTCTCTCTTACAAGTATTAACGTCCACAGTGCTTATAAGTGTAACAACCCGGAATTTCTAAACCAACTTAAAATTTTATTTTTGCTATTTTAATGGATTTTGAATATTTAAAATGATTGATTTTAAATAATAACGACTAATTTTTTTTAAATCGAAGTTAGAACGAATAAATTTATTTTAATTATAAATAGAGTTTGAAATGGTGTGATAGTTTGAAAATTCGATTATAAATTTCAATTGAATGTATAGGATTCAAAATAAATAGGATTTCAGTAAAATTAGAAATCTGTTTAATAATATCTTTCTAATGAATGTGAATAAATGAGATTACATGATATAAATTGAAATTTATGTCTGGTTTAAATTTAGAATAGTCGCTATGGAATTTATATATATTTTAAAATAATATACAGCCCTTAAAAATAACCATTTTGCAAACGACCTCCGTTTTTTACGAAACCACTTTTGTTGGACCCAGAATGTCAGATTATTGCTAGGTTTAAAATTTCATAATTTTTGGAATTAATATGTGAGCTTGGTAAATTTAAACGTGTTTTGTATATTAAGTATAAATTCAATCGACTAGAAATGGCCATTTTTCAAACGGTCTCCAAATTCTAAAAAATTAGTTTTATTAGGACCGTATCTTCAAAACATAGCTTGATTAATTTTTCTGTAATTTTTGGAGTCAGTATGTGACCCCGGTAAATTAAAATGTAAATTTAAATTCAATATATATTGATTTATATTTTAATTTTGATAAAAACTGATCGAAACAATCGAATTGCCTTATGAAACACATCCCGTTGTGTTCGGAATGGGGGTATTTGGTTAGGAACGATAGTTGTTGGGGTTCGTTTGGAGTTTGTAACAATTTTGGTTGAAAAGATGAATAAAATAATAATAAATGAGACTATATAAGCACACTATCTCCACCCTTAAACCCTAATTTCATGGTCAATGAAGTCAATAGCCACTACCTCCATTTCTAAGGCTGAAAACGCCCCTAAAATCTTCCCTTAATCACTACTCATCCACACACGATTTGAGCAAACTTATAACAAGAAAGTTGGAGAGATTCTCAAGGGCTTTAAATCCATAAGGTGTTGTCGGATTTGGTGTTGTGTTGAAGATGGATCGGGGCAGTACGCCTTCTACGTTTGTTGGCCTTTTGCATACCATGGTGGGGCCAAGTTCAAGGCGGTTCACGGTGAAGGGAGAGAAAGCCAAGGGCTTCGAGGTGGTGTTGGTTGATAGTGTCCTAGAGGTGCAATAGGGGTTGCGTTTTCGGGGGCACGAGTTTTTTTAATGCGCGCGTGTTCCAGGAATAGCCGACGTGAGGGAGGGAGAAAGAGATTAGGAAGAAAGGGATTAATTAGGGGAAATTAATTATTTAGTTGATAGTTAATGACGGATTAGTTTTAAAAGATTGATTTGACCATAACTTGGACATACGTGCTCAGAATTGAGCGAACTCAGGTGCGTTGGGATCGTGGAGACGAGCACTACATTTCGAAACTGACTAGAACGAAAATGGAGCAAGCTGGATTTTGAGCTAAATTAAATGGTCGTTTAATTTAGATTCATAACAGAAATTCAGAAATAAGGACTAACGGAGTGGAAACCAATGTGTGAACTCTCTCACTAAAATTTTTGTACGGATATTTGTTTTTATAACTACATATATCGATTGCCAGTATTGATTTTTATCAGTTTTAATAATTATAAATTGTATACGGTGCATGTTAGCTCACCTCACTATCATCCATAAACCATGGACGATTTAATTGATTGTATTATGTTGTGATTGTGATGTGAAATATATATATATATATGCTATGTGAATAAAATATATATATGCGATGTGAATAATATATATATATATATATATACGATGTGAAATATATATATGTGATGTAAAAATTATATATATGCGATGTGAATAAAATTTATATTGTGTTGTTTAAAATATATAAGCATTGTATAAATTATATATAAGCGCTGTATGAAATTATATATATACACACACACACATTGTATGAAATTATATATATAAAAGCATTATATAAATTATATATAATCATTGTATAAAATTATATATGAGATATATAAAATGGTCATGAAATGGAATAATTATTGGATTGTTAAAAATATTATTTTTAACATATATATGCACTGTATAGAATTGTCTTGTAATGGAATATTCAATTTTGATTTAAAATTGAAATGGAAGTTGGAATCTTTTTAATAAACGAATTTATAAACGATTTATAAAATATGTTTTAAATGGAAATTGATGATATATATAATGCATATATTATATTGCTTGAATAGAACGCGTCGCGCAGCGATCGTTCGCGAATTTCGACCATTAACTTCAAATGGACGTAACGGGAGATCCAACCGTCGGATTTCCTAAAACCAAAACCGTTATGTTCGTATCGAAAATATATTCCCAACTAATGTATGATATTTAAATTTGAACGGATAGATTTGGAATTATGTCCAAATCAATTTCAGAAAAGGTCGCTATGAATGTAGTTCGGTGGCCGTTATTGGAAACCAACTATACGGGCCTTAGTAAAATTATTATAAATATGGAAAAATTATGTAAAATCATAATAAATGATTTTTAATGAGTTTGGATGAAAATTCCAGTTTTGAAAAGGAAAAAATATTTTTATCTAAAAGAACTAATTATTAACTAGATTTGAAAATCCAATGGTTTTTAAAAAAATAAATTGGATTTGTAAATGGTTTTTGAAATAACCACAATTTTCCAGCTTATGAATTGGAAAGGATTTGAATGGAAATAATATTCAAAATATTTCGATATTGGATTCCATGATTATATGGATATGGTTATAGGGATTTGAAAGATATGGATATCGTTATTCCCAATACGATATTTGGTGGTTTCAGAATTTGATATTGAATATAAGTCCATATAATTTCTATTCAGAGCCTTATGTTTAATATCAAATTGGATTTTGGTTTTATCGTGAATGGTGTCTTCATTAACACTATTCTTAAACCTAGTTGAGAATAGAATAAATCTTTTAATTAAGATTTGGAGAAATTTATTAATTAATTTAATTGGAATTGAATTGGATTTTTGGTTTATCGTGAACTGTGTTTTAAATAACATTAGTTCTTAAAACCCAATTAATAGTGAAGACATGATTTGGAATTTATAAATCTTTTTAATTAAGATTTAATGGAAAATTTCCGAAGTAAGGTTTTCCAATTTAAAATATTAAATTGGAATTGAATGGAATTCGATTTGGTAATAATCGAGATGAACTTCTATGAAGGAAGACTGTTACTATATATGGAATTTAAAAGGCCTTGTCGTTATTCCACTTATAGTATTAGTTTGACATGAAAATTTATATCGATTATATACTGTTATGATTTCTGGGAAGATTCCATTTTGATGGAAGATGATTTTAGGTATATCGTTAATTGTGTTTTTAATAACATTGATTCTTTAACCCAGTTAAAGCAGGATTAATTTTTAAAAGTTGAATAATCATTAAGTAATGATTTTAGAGATTAAAACTAAGAAGAGTTTTAATAAATGTTTAATTAGATTTGAATGAATGAATGGTGATTAAATTTACCAAAACATGAGATGTGATATAAACCAAATATGCTTGGTTGTTGATATTGAATATGACTGATCGATTGTTTGGATTGCTATTGACCAGTTTATGAGCAAAATATGCTTTTACATTTAACATTGGGTTAGGTAGAAATATTTGTATGCTAACATCTTGTGAAACACTTCACGATTTGACTATGAGATGTGTAGCGATGTTGTTGAGTTGATTTCAAATTTAGTGAATGATTTTGAAACGATATTTTTCTTAAGTGAAAAAGAGACGTGTTCCCGATTTTGGACATGGGATGTTTTATAGAAATGTTTTATAAAACAGAAAGGATTTCGAGGCCTAAACCCGATGTTGTCAAAATGATTTCGAAATGTATTATGTGTTTGACATTGTAGTTCATTACATAACCGATTAGTTGCTATTGCTGATATATTTGTTTGGTGGCATAGAATTTATTCTCTTACTTAACACCCTTCTTTGAGACGTACGAGTTCAAAGGTTATGTGATTAATAATGACTGATCTATGTGTGAATTGCTAATGTAAAGTAATATATTTTGGAAAGTACTTGTGATTATTATGTTGTGAAATGATTTTTCCTACTTAGGATAAGAAATGGTTTAGTATGTGGCTAAAGATTCTGGTAACCCAGACGACTAAAAGTATGGGTGAGATGGAGGTGTAGTCCCCAAGGGCGTGGTATTGTGCATCATCAATGTAGCCTGCTCCATCGTGGGAGGTGCACATTTATATATCGAGTTGGTGAGGTGCGTACCCTTTTCCTTGCCTAGGGGGAGCCCGATATTTGATTGCATACTTGTTTGTATGCATTGTGATATTTTGGAATTCATATTTCCAAAGATTTTGGTTTGAGATACTGAAGTGAAATTTACTTTGATATAAGTTAGATATGTATTTCAAATGATATGGAATAAGAATTCACGAATAAAGTCCAAAGGAATAATTTCTGTAAAGTGAATTGGACTTGGAAAATCTAAATTTGGGACTAAGCCTAAATGGGTAGATTGAGGAAATTTTCATGTTGTATGATGCACTATAGATCCATATGACTATTATTGGTTTTTGTTTATGGACTGGTATTCATGGGGGGTAATTTCTGTAAAGTGAATTGGTTTTTGTAAATTGAATTTATTGTAAAGTGAATTGGTTTTTGTTTATAGATCCGCTGCATTGTATTACATTTATTGTAAATTTATTTTCCGCTGTATTATTTTCGGTACTCTGATACTTTGTTCCCTGATGTAACATTATCATGATGTTTATAAAAGTCTTTTTTTTTTTTTTCTGATGTGTCGTGCGCCCAAAGTTAGAGTATCCTCCTTTTTGGTTCAATTCAAGTCAGTTTAATAGTCGATTTGGATCTACCGAGAGGGAGGGTCGCTACAATAAGGGAATACTATTATGTTTGTGCAAGCTCTAATTTAGTCTAGTGTAAGCACATTATTCATCCTCTGCCAAAATCACAGATACAAAACAGACAACAAGATCTTGGACTATATCTTCATCCAAGATCAAAAGTCATCAAAACAATAATTTTCCATTTCAGTTAACTGTAGATGATAAAAGTATACAACATAAGAAATAAATGTCAACTTCCCAAATTGTTGGTTGCTCTCAACCCCACGACTGAACGTTCGGTGAAAAGTGCAACTGAACGCTTATGTTTAATTGTACTGCAACATAATAATTTAAAATACATAAATATCTAAAATCAGAAGAAAATGGCTGTAATTTTTAACAATCTATAATGAAAAAACTATAGCAATATAAAAAAATAAAAGAAAAAATGTTAGAATAAATAAAGGATGAAACATTCACCAGTAGGAATGGCAATGGGTCAGGTTGGGATGAGTTTCTTATGCCCCTGTGCCTCCCCGGGATTTTTAAACCCCACCCCAGACCCGCCTCATAGACCCGGTGCCGGTCAGGAATTTTGCCCCTTAAAATCTGTATGGGTCAAGGTAGACCCGACCCACCCAACACCCGATGAAATTATATTCTAAATTCTAATGTGCACAAATTTATATACTTATATTTTTTTTATCGTTAAACGATAAATTATATACAAATAATAATGTGTTTACAATGACAAGGGAATATAATAAAATGAGATGTAAGATACTTGTTCAAAATGTATGTATTTATTATTGTATGATTATCATTGATGCAACTTAATATTTTGAAAAATTTATAGCTTGTTGATTGAAAGAACATGATACTCAAGTCATAACCACACGTCAACATATACCTAGGAAGATAAACTAATAATCATTATAGTTATAAAGTGGTTTAATGAAGTTCCAATAATATGGGTCGAGTTGGGCAGGTTAGTCGTGCCCCAGACCTGACCTTAGACAGGGATTTCTAAAAGAGGGTCGTAGGTCAATCGTCCCTGAAGACCCAATGAGGCGGGCCTAAACGAGTCAAAATAGGGGCAGGTCAACCGGGTTTGGACCTTAAACCCACCCCATTGCCATCCCTACTGTAAAGACCCGGGGGATTCGACGCCCGAATTCCAACAATAATACAAAAACCCGTATTACTTGCCAAAGCTCAAGTATCAAAAACATCAGCTAGTTAATGGAAGAAAATAGAGAGTGATATAAGAAAGAAATATTAGAATAGAAGAAATAGAAGAAAAACCAAACAACATCAGAGTCTCACATCGCAACAGAATAAAATATAATAGAAAACAAAACTTTATTTATAACTTTAAAATAAAAACTTACAATCATCTGGGTACATCAATACATCTGGACAGTAATAATAATATGTCCTCATATACAACACACAGCGGATTAGTCTCGTAAACCAGAGTGAGAAAACTCGCCAAGTTTAAAACATCACCCAACTTGATTTTTAAGTCAAACCATTTCTTTTTGAAATCATAGCTTATTCTGATATTATAATAGTGTCTAAACATAACGAAATATCAATCTAGCGGAACGCTTTCGTCTCATGTTCCATATATATAATATACAATCAAAACCGTGGGCTCTTATTGGAGATTGAATTTCCAACTATGATAAGGTATGAAACCACCTTCTGGTAGTGTATCTCTGGAGGCGAATACACTGGGTTCAACAAGAACATCTTGCAACCTAGCCACACATGACTAACCACTCATTTCGCTTGAGTGTATCGAATGTATATCACCAACGGTTGGGAGCTACCCTACCGTTTCCGAAAAAGGGACAGCATCAAAATAGATTAAAGAAGGAAATGAATTATCTTAAGATAGGTGATTATACACCCTACTTGGGGATGACCCACTTAGCCATGCTGCCTGCCCGATTTTTGTCATTTCCCGGTTGAAGAGGTTTGAGGTTTAACACTACCTTCAGAACATCTTATCACTGTTCACTTTGAATGCTACATTTTCATTTCTGCTAAACCACTAATTAACGTTCCCAAAAATACTCTGGTCGTTAAGCTAAGAGAACGGCCGTTTCTCTGCCACTAACAGAAATACATTTGTAAAAATCAATGTATGTGATTCTTTAAGAAATATACGGTTAGACATTCGTCCATACAAGTCATCCAGGTACAGGATGAACCGAAGGAACCCTCCTACCACTTCTTGGGTGCCATCCTATCGATTAGTATCGAGTAGTCCTTGCAATCCATAGATTCTAATCACGACAAAATCACTATCGAAGTATCTTTGGCCGCTAAACCAAAGAAATTTAAAAAGTGGCTCTTTCACTCCTGAAGATACACGGTATTCAATTTCTCCATCTTCAAAAAATCTTCTTCTACGTATTTGCTGGTTCGGAATGGTTTTCGAATACAGATTCTATTCAGGTATTTCTGTACCAACAATCGTACAGGTCAGATTTGATAGTCGGTTATTTAACTATCAAATAAAACAGCCATTCAATCATAAAATAAAAATAGATTTACTGGTTTAGTACTCAGCATCACTTGGCTTCTTTAATTAAATAATTAAACCAATGGTTAATTAACAACTTCAAAACTCTTTCCAATATTTCAACATAGCATTTCACTTCTTATGTAACATAAGATTTTCTTCATAACTATTTACCATATCATTACTCGTTATCTATAATAAGAAATCACTTAAACTTATCACTCATAAAACAACATTACATTTTCAAACAATGTCCTTTTATTTCCTTTATATTGGAGATATCATTATACACATATATGTATACAAATTCTCAAGTCTTTTCATTTTCGTTACTTTGGAAATCCCATTATATTCTCTAATCTTTTTATTTCCTTTCATTAGTCCATAACTGTACATTAGTAAGTGAACAGTTCCCTAAGTATCAACCCCGAAGACCGAAATCAACATCAGATTAATATTCAGAAAATCACTCAACTCAACCAATCTCCAGTTAGGTTCCAATTCCTATCTTAACTCGTTATTAACCCATATTATTCCATTTCTAATTCATTCAACCATTTTCCACTTTGAAAATCTTGTTTCAATTCCATACATTCACTCAATCTCATTATTAAGTATCGTTAATTCAAAATCAACACCTCGACTTCACATCTCTTTTATAAATCTTATTTACAAACTCGGTTTGATATAAATCCCTTTTCTATCTTGATTTCTTTTACTTAATTCAAATGTTAAGTAAATATTTATTTAAGATATCGTGTTTTCTTAAAATCCTTTTTATAACTTAGTTATAAAAACTGGGTTTTAATATACACCCATTCATTAACTCCTTTCAAACCTTAACTGATTTTCCATTTCAAGCCTGATTATTATAAATTTCATTTTCGTTATTAATTAAAATAACAATTTCACTTTATTATTAACACTATAGAAGTAGTTAAATTCTTTATTAACTAAATTAAAAATAAATTCCCTTCTAAACTCTTATTAAAATTAAACAACTGTTTGTTAAACTATCTCATTTACTTAATTAAAAGTAAATTAATCAAATAACCAATTTCAATTAAAATAATTGAATTAGTCAAATCAACCCATGATTTTCTCATTAATCAACTCCAATTAATTCTCCCTTTTAAATTAATTAATATTATAATTAATTTAAATAACTTCATTAATTGTTTCTTAGACCAATTAATCAAATTCTTAACCATTACTTTAAATTCTGCTCAGTGGCTTATAAATCTTATTTACATAAGAATTTGCGTTATAAAATCACTAAATAATTATTTATAAACTTAAATAATTAATAATAAATGTTAATTGCCTTTTCATAAACTTTAAATCAAAATAATAGATTTCAAATTCTATTCTCAGTTATAAAATAAATTTTATAACTTCGTTTCTGTCGATTCACCTGACGGTAAATCCATATTTCTAAAACGGTTTATTATCAAGCAATCTAATGCAAATTACTCAACCAATACTACCCATTGGTTAATATCACAACAAACGTTAAATTCCGATTCAATAATCCATAGAAAATCAATCATTTAATCGGGTTGGTCATACAGTTCATATCACATTAATATGAAAATAATAAATTTGAGGAATCCAGTTGGATCCCTCCAACCTGTTTTTCCTACATTCAAATATGTTATCCCAAATAATGTTATTCAATTCAATAAACAAATATGATATTCAACAATAAATAAATCACAACAATCAAATCATCGCTATTATAATTTAATACGTTTATATTACTATAAACGTAACCAACAAGGTAAATTACCTCATTTGGAAATAATCGTTAAAAATAATGATTTGTTCAAATTAAATTAAACGAGCATTTAGTTTAATCAGTTCAGTTTAACACACACACACACACATACATACATATACATACATACATACATATATATATATATATATATAGCATCAATCAAACAATTAACAAACATAGCACGCAAATAATAAATCCGACTTATATAAATATAAGTGGATAAACAGAGTTTAACTCACTTTGATACCATTATTCTGAACGGTTGGTTACAGTTAAATTAAACAATCGTTAAATTTAACGGCACATCCCAGTTGTCTCCTGCACTGTCCAAATCTGTTCCAAAATGTTCCGCTTGTTTCCATGGTTACGGCGTCACTTATCTCATTCCATTCTGTTGACCCACGTAAAAATTATTTGAGTTTTAGTAACATGTTTTTAATTAACTTTATTAACTCAAATTATAAAATTATTAATTTAATATTAATTACATTGAATTAGAGGTTGATTCTTGTTCATGTTTTATATCAAAAGGTCCCGGTCATTCTTTCAGCATGTGTCCAAATACCTGTTTACATTCTTGTACTGCCCTTGTTCAACCTACCCATTATGCCTGCAACAAATTTATAGTTTGGTTTAGAAAATTGGTTCGTTAGTTTACTAATTTTACGCTAATTATATTCAAAGTATAAACATGGACCAACCATTTATTTTTCGTTTGACCCAAGCATTTTATTTCCCTTCACCACCGATCCTTATTCCTGCAGCAGCTCACGCAAGAAAAACACACTCAAGCTTCTTCCCCGATTTCATCTTCAGCTACCGCACCACAAATTACTTCACCATTCAAAATAACTTCAGTACTGAGCCATCACTCACTTATGCTTTAGGAAAAATATTCACCACATTGTATACTTCGAACTATCCTACTGCCATCATCACGTAACCACGTTTCACTCTCATCTACTTTTGTATAGTTGCTTCACCATCCTCTGGAACCAAATCATTGTATCACTTCTTTAATTTTTTTCAAACTAATTTCCTTTTGCCTGCTATTCTTCTATTCACGTCAAAACAAAACAGTCCCTCCAATCTTTCCTTGATTCCCACTTTTGTTTGAACCTTTCCTAGTTGTTTTCGTAATAAGCTTTAAACCCACTAAATACTGTCTTGGTCGAAAGAAAAAACCCATGCTGCCACGTCTTATATGAACAATTAAACTCTCCATCAACTACTATTTTTACTCACGGTGACTTGAAAACCCAACCAACGTATGCTTTATACTTATCAATTATCAACGCTATTGCCAGCTAAATAAATCGTTACATCATAACCAGCGAAATGCCATTCATTCGCAATGATTCCTCTACATTTTAGCATATAGTTTCAACTAAAAATACAGCCCTTAATAATTGTTTCAATCCCCTTTCCTTCTATATAAGGTAAGTAACATATGTTACATAGCAGCTTATGTACCAATATGCTTTAGTGATTTAGGGTTTAAAATACCATATAAGACCAAATCACGTTGTTTCCTGATTTGAAACTTTCGAGCCTAACCTTCTTGTTTCTTCACTATGCACCTTCCGTACCCACATCTACTCATATAAGTACCCACCGATCTTCACACCTTCATACCATTACTTCCCTAATCAACTGCCACCCAATGACGCGCCAAGGCCCCATCGACCTTCTCCAGAATTGGCTCGCCATCCAGCCGCTCCTATCGATGCCATCAAGCATTTAACCGCCACCAATATCATCTAGGTTTCCGGTCAGTACAGTAAATGAAAATACATCACAGCGGGTCTATTGATCGATCTCAAGGAGTGCTAAGAGATTATAGTTGAACAACTTTTATATAGATGTAAGAATCACGAGATTATGGGGGAGAAAAGTTTGGTGATTTGGATCGTTTTTTCCTTATTGTGGCGGCTACTAAGAGGATTGACCATGCATGTTTTATTTAGGGTTAGACAAAAGATTGGGGTATATATAGGGTTAGATAAATAAATATTTTATTATAACGAAACTTAGCGATGAAGTAACGCGTTAAAACCGCCATATATAATATCCGTTTCCGAAGAACATTGTAATCTTAACATAGAAAAACATTCCGATCATGTTTGGACATGTTTCCTCGAATTCCGAGGTGTTTATGAAATGTTCTGTGACGATCCCAAAATCCATGTGACGGTATTAAAGATAATCATTGGAATATAACACATCAATCATCATAGCAGAGTACAGATAATAGAAAAAACAATAAATAGAATAATTTTACATGGATATGACAGCGGAATCACCACATGTAACAACATCAGAATAGCACAACGTAGGATACAACTTAGTAAATAAAAGGGAAATGATCAGTCTGCATCGCCATAGGCGGAATCATAATACATATACAATAATGGCGGACAATGTCAAAGTCATCTCGGTGAAGTCAGCCTCGCCATAAGCCAAAAGAGCACACCATACTACAGTGCTAAGCCAAAACAACCAATCATCTGTGAACTAGGTTGCCCGTGTGAAAATAAGGGCATTCGAGTTTGCAAAGTGAAACAAACAACAAGTCAGTCATGGGGACTGGTATGAGAAATATACTTAACAGTTTAAACAACAATAATAAGGCAAATCATAGGACCACGCCACTTTCGCGGAACGGGTTTACTCCAGTGATTGCCAGTGCATTTAAAACAAAGTAAATTCTTTAAAACAACGCAATGCTTTTGAAAAGAATGTAGCTGTTATAAGACTCAAGTCCCATCATACAATGCAACGCAAACCGGAGGATAGAGTTTTACCTTATAATGGCCAAATATGCTTAATACGTGTAAAGAAAAATCATTTGATATTATTACTAGTGCATATATGTTTCAAAAATGAATATCATCATAAATATCAATCATAGACGGCATAAGTGCCCCATACCACTATGTCGCCATACTAGTTCTATAATCAAATCCGTTATTTCGTATTGGAAATTGGATTTCCGTCATGAGTCGAGGCAAGAGGCAAGCTCCTCTCTGCTTCGAGACACTCTAGCAAATGCCTTAAGACTACAAACTCTGGGTAACCCCTGGATGCTTCAGGGCCGGTCCACACTTACGTTAGTGGATTAGTATTCCTGAACACATGTTTCCCGGTCCTTACAGACCTAAAATCGAGGTGCCTCGCATTCCAACAACCACATAGGTGAAAAGCAGATATAAATGTCAGGGCTGGTAGGTCACTGACACCACCATAGCTAGAAAGAAACGTCGTGCTCTCCCTGCAGTCCTTATCCCGTTTTTAACTCATACCGAGGTGTGAGGCTCGCGAATCCACGCTATACACAAAGCCAGGCCACGTAGGCCATGCTTTGATCATCAAACACAAGACTTTGCTTTGCAACATAAGCCTTGATCACTGCATCTTGGCATGCCACATAGGCAATCCACTCCATACGACTGATTTCTATCGATATATAACCTCTGAGCTCGTACATCTCAGAGAAGGGCGTTAAGCAAAAGAATAAATTCTCCGCCGCCAAACAGATATATATATTTAAAGAGATCAATCAGTATAGAACAAAATCCAATGTCAGACACACAGTCCATTGACAAGTCCGTTCTGGGTCTGAACGAAACCGGAGGCACCATATTCCTCGTATATCCGTACAATCAACACATACGTTCAGATGGCTACTACTTCCGTTCCTTCACGGTAGCTACTCCAATCAGGAACCTCAGCAGCGCCCATCAAACGGATACGAAGATCGTCGGTCTTGAATCGTCTTTGTATTTTCGCCTTCGAATCGTTCGATCAATTATTTGAAATGAGGGTTAGCTCGGCCTTTTCAAATAATTCACGTATAATTAGAATTCAAATCAATTATTTCCATAGTTATATTATTCGACATTCATATTTCAGTTCTTTAGTATAATTTTCGTGTCAAACACATACAACCATCAAATATCAAGCAGATCAAGCCAAATTGGTTTATTTCCAATCCATGTTGCTTATAATATTTTATAACGATTTTTCACCATTTTTATTTATTTAAAAATGGCCATATTTAATTAAACGACATTTCAGGTCGCGCCGTGGCACTGGCGCTGTTTTTCCCCTAATTTGTTTTACACATATCGGAAGATCTAACCGTTGGATTTCTACAAAGTCTATGTCGTTGGGAAGATATTCCCAAAGCGAACCCAACGGTTCCAGTTTCATGAAAATCCGATGGTCGGATCTTTCACACTAGTCGTTTGAAGTTACTGTTTCAAAATTCAAACTACAGCGTCGTTATTCGAATTAATTTAATTATATTTATATTTATATATAAATATAAACGAATCAGGCGCTGTTTTTCTTCATATTTGAATTAAACATTCCAGATAATCCAACCGTTGGATTTTTACAAAGTTGGTGCCATTGGAAAGATATTTCTAAGGCAAACCCAACGGTTGCGGTTTCGAGAAAATCCGATGGTCGGATCTCTCGTACTAATCGATTCAAATTACGATTTCAAAACACGAACTGCACGGCCTCGATTCCTTTCAATTCTATTTATATATATACATATAAATATAGTTCATTCTTTAATTTCAAATATAGTTCATTCTTTAATTTCAACATCGTTTTCACTTCAAATATTTCACTAACGCCTTAATATTTCGAAAAATTTCGCCATAACCTCCTTTGTACGGGAAGGGGTTTGGAAATTTATTGGGCTGTGTTAGGTACCCAATAAATCATATAAGCATCCACATATTTATAGTGATATATTCTGGTGTTTACAGGGGAGCGTGTATTGATAATAACTCCAGAGAATAAATTCTCGTCACCCTGTCAAGCCTGAGGGAGTGTGTATTTTTAATTACTCCAGAGGATAAATCCTCGTCACCTCGTCCCGTGTGGGAATAAATAGTCCATGTGCCGTATCTAATGACTAGAGATACGTTATTATTGTCAACTCCAGACCCGTGTGGGGTTTTTATTAATTTGACAATTTATCGTTATATTTTATATAGTCCATATCAGTCATCAGTTCAACCTATAATATAAAATCATCGCCATACAAGCCTCTTGCTCGTATGGTAAATCTTCAACCTCGTCACACAAGCTCCAAATGCTTATGTGGAATATGATGAAGTATGCCTATCATCAAGGAGTATTCCATATAGTGTATTTCAAAATTAATTGTTACTATCCTATGGCGATGTTTATTATTTCACACAGAATAACTAGCTCTCCGCATCCAATGGCATTCACAGGAGTTGATATAAAAATAAAATTGCGCAGCCAACTCATCAAGGCTTACCTATTTGTCGGGCACGCAAATAATTTCTTTACTCTACAGCTAATCCATTTTCCCTGTTCGACACATGTATATATATGCAGAACAAAGCTAATAATAATATTTCTAGCAAACTAATATTTATTTCAACACGTGTGTATTTTTATCAAAGCGTATACATGATAAAAGAAATATTTTTATCATCAAAAATATTTATTCAACACTTGAATGTTTTTAACTTCATACTCACAATAAAAATGTAATTTTTATTAACTATTCAATTTATTTTAAAATACGAATAACATTCAACACATGAATTTTCAATTCAATGAATGAATTTCAATTCAACACATGAATGTTCTCTATAGTTTGTATATATATAAAAATGTGATTTTTATCGCTAAAGCAATTTATTTAAAATTCGAATAACATTCAACACATGAATTTCAATCCAACGAATGAATTTCAATTCAATACATGAATATTCTGTATAGTTTGTATATATATATATATATAAAATTGTGATTTTTATCGATAAATCTATTTATTTAAAATTCGAATAACATTCAACACATGAATTTCGATTCCACGAATGAATTCCAATTAAACACAAGAATATTCTCTATAGTTTGTATATATATAAAAATGTGATTTTTATCACTAAAGCTGTTTATTTAAAATTCGAATAACATTCAACCCATGAATTTCAATCCGACGAATGAATTTCAATTCAACACATGAATATTCTGTATAGTTTGTATATATATAAAAATGTGATTTTTATCGTTAAATCTATTTATTTAAAATTCGAATAACATTCAACACATGAATTTCGATTCAACGATTGAATTCCAATTCAACACATGAATATTCTCTATAGTTTGTATATATATAAAAATGTGATTTTTATCGTTAAATCTATTTATTAAAATTCGAATAACATTCAACACATGAATTTCGATTCAACTAATGAATTTCAATTCAACACATGAATATCGGTTTCAACATATGAATATAATTTCAACAAATGAAAATTATTCTAACACATGAATATTTCAGAAAATTTCGGCAGCATAACGGCAGGGTAGTTAAAACCGGGACCGTCCCTAGTACGGCTCCTTGCTCTACCTTAAAACCTTGCGGTTTTTGACAATGGGGAATCATGCATCTAGTTCGCACGCAGGCGGCATGTTTTATTTTCATTTCCACAATTCTATTCTAATTTGTTTCAACCACAAGAGGGTATTTTTCAACCTCAATATCAACCACAAACAATTATTTCCAACCATTAGTCATACTATATATTTTCACGCCAATCACAAGAAATAAATATCGTCCATGGTTTGTGGACGAGAGGAGTGCATGTATATATATATATATATATATATATATATTATTTCTGTATTTCACTTGCATTTCATCACAATTCAAAGCATATATGTTTCATACAACGCTTGTATAATTTATACATAGCTAATATAACTTATGCAACACATGTACATGAGGTATACAATGCGTATATAATTTACACTTCGCTTATATAATTTATACAACACGATTCCATTCACACAATTTAATTTAGATTCCTCATATTGGTTTTTGAAGTACTAAAAATCGTATGAAGATCAGAAAAATCTGCGGCATCTGCTAGATGGTAGAGAGCCTCCCTGCGGTCCCGTTGTTTCCTATTTCATCGAATTTCGTTAACACACTAAAAACATATGATTTTTCAAAGTTTTGCAACACTTAAAAGTGTTATTTTCATTTAAGAAATTTCAAAGCCGATACCTATTCTAAACCTTCGAAACTAGGTTGAAATTTTCGATCGATCCATGCAGTATCGTCCCGATCAGATGCTGCAACGTCGAAGAGCTTCGAACAGGCTCTCCAGCACCTGTCGTGGCACTCAGCTCGGTGGCCTCTACTAGGCACGGCGGTGCTCCAAAGATGCTGACTTCCTCGAGGTAGAACGACGCAAATACCAAATGATTTCAGTCGAGAGTTGGATGGATTTAAAGAGGAGGGGAAGACGAATGGAAAAGTCAACTGGAGGGGGTGGCGAAAACGCCTGTGGCGGCGGCGATCTGCCTTGGAAGTTTTGAGGGGGTTTCCGTCGTTCGTTCGATAGGGGTTTTACCGATTTCAAAAGGGAGAGAAAATAAAGGGCTTTGACCCATTATATTTAAATTTTAAATTCCCAAAATATCCCTTTGAACAAACGTACACCAATTTCAACCCAACGACTGTCGCCCGTAGCTAAATACCCCCATTCCGGACACAATGGGATATGTTTCGTTGGCCAATTCGACTGTTACAGTCAGTTATTTTTCAAATTAAAGTATAAAACATTTAATATTCAATTTGAACGTACATTTCAATTTGCCAAGGCCACAAACTGAATCGAAAAATTCGAAAAAAATAAATCTAGCTATGTTTTAACGATACGGTACCAACAAAACTAGTTTCGTCGAATTCTGAGATCGTATGCAAAATGGCCATTTTCAGGTCGACCCAATTTAACAGAAATTGACCAATCACATTTTCCTTTGCCCCGCTCACATACTAGCTTCAAAAATTATGAAATTTGAAACCTAGCAATAGTTTGACATACCAGATCCAACAAAAGTGGTTTCGTCGAATACCGAGGTCGTATGCAAAATGTCTATTTTCAAGGTTTATATATTCTATATAGCGACCTTTCTTAAAATTCATTTGGCCATAACTTTTGATTCCTGCTATGAAACTTCGATTTTTCAGATTCGTTAGAAAGGTATTCATAAACAGATTTAAATATTTTTGGTTTCACTAAAATCTGTTATATTTTCCACCTGGTACAGTCAGACAAAGTTTGTATTCAAATTTTCAAACCGCCTCACTATCTCCATTTCATTTCTTTATTGAATTATGCTATTTCAATTGTTTAAATTCTTTGACAATAACCAATTTTAAAAAATTTAAATTGGTTCACATTTTCTGGGTTATTACAATCTCCCCCACTTAAAACTTTTCGTCCTCGAAAAGGAAACAACAGCATAGTAGGAAACAAAATGTAAATGCAAAGTATTGTAAAGGTACCTTGCACTGGAGTTAGTCAGAGATGTCCACTCTGCATTTGGGGTAGGCTTGTTTAATGCTTTCCTCAGTCTCCCAAGTACAGTCTCTAGGATCACTACTCCACTACCCTTTAACTAAATGAATCTTTTTGCTCCTTAGCTCTCTAGTTTCTTTGCCAACGATCTTTAATGGCTCTCTTCTGACTGCTAATTCTGGAGTTATTTACATGTCCTGTTGTGCTGCTTCTTCTACAACAAGATCCGGATCATGCACATGTTTTCTGAGTTAAGACATGTGGAACACATCATGCACTCCAGGCAACCAATCTGGTAATGAAACCCAATATGCAAGAGTTCCAATCCGTTCAAGTACAGGAAAGGGACCAATGAATCTCGGTGCCAACTTCCCAGTTTTGCCAAATCTGATTACTCCCCTCATCGGAGAAACTCTTAAATAGATATAATCGCTAACGGCAAATGATAAATCTCTTCTTCTTGCATCTGCATAACTTTTCTGTCGGCTTTGTGCGGTTTTCAATCGCTTCTTGATGAAATCAACTTTATCAGATGCTTCTCGAATCATATCGGGCCCCAACACAAGTCTGTTGCTAGGTTCTACCCAACACGCGGGAGATCTGCATGGTCTACCGTGTAACGCTTCAAATGGCGACATTCCCAAACTTGGTTGATAGCTATTGTTATAAGAGAATTCTTCCAAATGTATGTGATCTTCCCATGACCCGCCAAAATCAATAATGCAAGCCCGCATTAAATCTTATAGAATTCTATTCACCCGCTCAGTTTGGCCGTCTGTCTGAGGGTGATAAGCGGTGCTTAGATTTAATTTGGTTCCCATTCTGTTTGGAATGCTTCCCAGAATTTGCTATTAAATAGGGGATCTCTATCACTGACTATATTGAGCGGCACTCCATGTAGTTTAACTATTTCTTTGAAGTAAACCTATGTTAAACATTGAGCCATTCTGTTGGATCTGACAGGTCTGAAATGGGCGGTGTTCGTGAAGCGATCTACGATCACCCATATACCGTCGTTTCCGTTCTTAGTTCGAGGCAAACCATCAATGAAGTCCATCGAAATTTGCACCCACTTCCATCCTGGGATTTCTAATGGTTGTAATAATCCAGCCAATTTCTGCTGATCGCTCTTAACTAGATGACAGGTGGAGCATCTGCTAACATATAATGAAATATCTCTTTTCATCGTCTTCCACCAAAATGTGCGTTTGAGGTCATTATACATTTTTATCACACCGGGATGGATACTAAGTTTGGACCTGTGACATTCATCAAGCACTTCCCTTTTTAGCTCGGAGATGTCAGGAACACAAATTCTTCCTTTTAATCTCAGAACTCCCTCACTATCCACTTGGAAGCTGGAGTCTATGCCTTCTTTGATTCTTTTGACCATCTCCTTTGCAAAATTATCTTCTTTTTGAAGGGTTGAGACCCTGTCAATTAATGAAGACATAATGATAAAACTGGCGATGATTTAATTCTTTCTGCTGAGTGCATCTGCTACAACATTGGCTTTCCCTGGAGTGTATGGAATCTCAAAATCGTATGCTGCAAGGAATTCTAACCAACGTTGTTGTCTCAAGTTTAGATCTTTCTGAGTGAATAGATACTTCAATGATTGATGATCAGTAAACAGCTCAAACTTCTCGCCCAATAAATAATGCCTCCAGATTCTCAAAGCAAACACGATAGCTAACAACTTAAGATCATGAGTTGCATAGTTTCTTTCATGCGGCTTCAGCTGACGGTTGGCATAAGCGACCACTTGGCCCTTTTGCATTAATACTGCGCCAAGCCCTCTAATAGAAGCATCTGCTTATACAGTCAAGTCCTGGTTGCCTTCTATAATTGTCAATACTGGAGGAGTTGTCAATTTCAGTTTCAGCTCCTGGAAAGCTTCTTCACATTCGGTAGTCCATTTGAATTTCTCATGCTTCTTTGTAAGCTTTGTTAATACACCAGATATCTTTGAAAAATCCTGAATGAATTTCCGATAGTAACTAGCCAATCCAAGGAAACTTCGAACTTCTGTGGGGATAGTAGGCTGTTTCCAGTCCTGAATCGCTGTAATTTTGCTTGGATCTACAGCAATCCCTTCCTTTGATACGACATGCCAAGGAACTTAACTTCATACTGCCAGAAGATACACTTAGAAAATTTAGCTTTCAAAACATTTCTCCTTAGAATTATCAACACTTGTTCTAAATGTTTTGCATGCTCGCCTTCTGACTTGGAGTAGATTAAAATGTCATCGATGAAGACTAGAACAAATTTATTCAAAACACCATGGAACACTCTGTTCATAAGATCGACGAAGTATGCTGGAGCGTTACACAAGCCGAACGGCATTACTAATGATTCGTAGAATAAATCAGGACCCCTGAATGTTGTCAAAGGAACACAGTCTTCGGCTATACGTAATTGGTGGAAACCTGTAGCTAGGTCCATTTTGGAGAATACTATCGCCCTATTTAATTGATCCAAAAGATCATCTATCCGTGGCAAGGGATATTTGTTCTTCGGTGTCTGCTTATTGAGATCTCGGTAATCAACACAAAGTCGTAGAGTACCGTCTTATTTCGGGACAAACACTACTGCTGCTCCCCAAGCTGAAAAGCTTGTTCTGATCAGACCTTTCTAAAGCAATTCTCGAGTTTGGCTACCTAACTCTTCTTTTTCTTTCGGTGTCATTCTTCTAATTGGGTGTACTACTGATCGGGCATTCGGAATTAAATCTATTCTAAATTCTATTTCTCTTTGCGGAGGTAAGTTTTCGACTTCTTCAAACACATCCGCATAGTTTTTAACGACCGGTATCTTTTTTAATGAAGTGGGAATAACTTCCAAAGCAGACCAAAATTCTTTTCTATCTGGATTTGAGCCATGGCATGGTATATATATATATCCAAGCTTCGTTTCGACTTTAACGATTCTTTCGGCACATCTAACTTCGGCCTTATATTTTTTCAACTAGTCCAGCCCTAGTATAACATCAAATTCAGAAAGGTCCATGACAATCACTTTAAAAGGAAATCGCTAACAAGAATATGAGGCGGGTACATTACAATATGAGCCGAGAATAGTAGAACCTCCTATCGGATTTTGAACTTTAATTGATTCTTTAAGATCTCTTACTTTAAACTTTAACTTACCAACAGTGTTACTAGAAATGAAGCTACGTGATGCACCAGTATCAAAAAGTACAGAAACAGGAATATTTTTAATGGTAAGGGTACCTCCCAAGACGTCGGGTTTACCTGATCCATCGGTGATAGCTGGCGGGGTCTCCCCATCATAAACATGAGCCACCTGTGCATTCTGCTTCAAAGGACAATTCCTGCTATAGTGATCTTTCTTATGGCAGTTGTAGCATTCGGCTGAGCTGCGGTCTGGATTTGCCTTTTGTTTCTTTGGGGCTTTGCACACATTCGAAAAATGTCCTTTCTTTCCGTAGTTGTAACTGCTTCCTTTGGGTATCTTTCCAGAATGCTGAGTAGCGGCTGCTGCAATGCTAGACTCTGGCTGATCTCCTGAAGCTTTGCGCTTGTTTCCATCTTGGCTTTTGGAGCGGTCTAGGTTGGAGTGTCTCTCATCCAGATCTTCAAAATTGCAGGCCATCTCCACCAATTCTGAGAATGGGAGTTTGATGTTGCTCATGGCCCTGCCCTGGTACTTGCGCCGTGGCCCAAATATAAATCTCTTATTCTTAGCTTTGGTTGTCAAAACAAGTTCTGGAGCATAGCGTGACAGCTGAGTGAATTTGTTGAGGTAGTCTTGGATAGAGAGGTCTCCCTGCTGGAGATTAGCAAACTGATCATGCATCCGCTCTAAGTCCTTCTCAGGTATGAACTTCTCCTTGAACATGATCTTGAATTGCTCCCAGGTCCTAACAGTACCCTCCTCATCTTTGGAGGTGATGGCATCCCACCACAACTCGGCTTCCTCCTGTAAGAGCCAAATGCCTAGACGTGCCTTGTTGTCGGTTCCCAGTTCCATGCCCTCAAAAATCTTTTCACAAGTCTTCAACCATGCAATAGCCTCTGTCATTGTACCAAGGCCAGAAAAAGGTTTTCCTCCCAGGTTCCTGTATCTCTTTACTACTCTGTCTTGCTCAAAGTCCTGGGGTGATGGTGGCTTTATAATAGGGCACTCCTCAGCTACAGGGATATTCCCCCGTCCTCCTGCTCGGCCTCCTCGGCCACCTCTGGCTGCAGCTGCTCGTGTAGCCATCAGATAAAGTACTGTATAAGCAAGAAAAGAGTCAAGCTCACAGAAATGATACCTTCCATACATGATAAAGTAGGAGAACATAATGAAAGGTAATGATGTACTGATCAAATTGTTTTGCTAATCTGCTTAGCTCATTCTAGGACATCACTAATCCTATCTCTAATGAGCTACTCGCCTTAGAACAGTACTAATTCTATTCTGACGAGGTGTTTAAAGTGTAGATTCCGGAACTAAGGTTAACCAAAGCTCTGATACCAACTGTGACGATCCCAAAATCCGTGTGACGGTATTAAGGATAATCATTGGAATATAACACATCAATCATCATAGTAGAGTACAGATAATAGCAAAAACAATAAATAGAATAATTTTACATGGATATGACAGCGGAATCACAACATGTAACAACAATAGAATAGCACAATGTAGGATATAACTTAGTAAATAAAAGGGAAATGATCAGTCACCATCGCCATAGGTGGAATATATACATACAGTGAGACATAATAAGGGTATCAGTCTACATCGCCGGAGGCGGTACATATACATATGATAATAAGTACTGGAAGTAAAACAGTCTGCATCGCCATAGGCGGAATCATAATACATATACAATAATGGCGGATAATGTCAAAGTCATCTCGGTGAAGTCAGCCTCGCCATAAGCCAAAAGAGCACACCATACTACAGTGCTAAGCCAAAACAACCAATCATCTGTGAACTAGGCTGCCCGTGTGAAAATAAGGGCATCCGAGTTTGCAAAGTGAAACAAACAACGAGTCAGTCATGGGGACTGGTATGAGAAATCTACTTAACTGTTTAAACAACAATAATAAGGCAAATCATAGGACCACGCCACTTTCACGGAACGGGTTTACTCCAGTGATTACCAGTGCATTTAAAACAAAGTAAATTCTTTAAAACAACGCAATGCTTTTGAAAAGAATGTAGCCGTTATAAGACTCAAGTCCCATCATACAATGCAACACAAATCGGAGGATAGAGTTTTACCTTATAATGGCCAAATCTGCTTAATACGTGTAAAGCAAAATCATTTGATATTATTACTAGTGCATATATGTTTCAAAAACGAATATCATCATAAATATCAATCATAGACGGCATAAGTGCCCTATACCACTATGTCGCCATATTAGTTCTACAAACAAATCTGTTATTTCGTATTGGAAATTGGATTTCCGTCATGAGTCGAGGCAAGGGGCATGCTCCTCTCCGCTTCGAGACACTCTAGTAAATGCCTCAGGACTACACACTCTGGGTAACCCCTGGATGCTTCAGGGCCGGTCCACACTTACGTTAGTGGATTAGTATTCCTGAACACACGTTTCCCGATCCTTACAGACCTAAAATCGAGGCGCCTCGCATTCCAACAACCACATAGGTGAAAAGTAGATACAAATGTCAGGGCTGGTAGGTCAGTGACACCACCATAGATAGAAAGAAACGTCGTGCTCTCCCTGCAGTCCTTATCTCGTTTTTAACTCATACCGAGGTGTGAGGCTCGCGAATCCACGCTAAACACAAAGCCAGGCCACGTAGGCCATGCTTTGATCATCAAACACAAGACTTTGCTTTGCAACAGAAGCCTTGATCACTGCATCTTGGCATGCCACATAGGCAATCCACTCCATACGACTGATTTCTATCGATATATAACCTCTGAGCTTGTACGTCTCAGAGAAGGGCGTTAAGCAAAAGAATAAATTCTCCGCCGCCAAACAGATATATATTTAACAGAGATCAATCAGTATAGAACAAAATCCAATGTTAGACACACAGTCCATTTACAAGTCCGTTCTGAACGAAACCGGTGGCACCATATTCCTCGTATATCCATACAATCAACACATACGTTCAGACGGCTACTACTTCCGTTCCTTCACGATAGCTACTCCAATCAGGAACCTCAGCAGCGCCCATCCAACCGATACGAAGATCATCGGTCTTGAATCGTCTTTGTATTTTCGCCTTCGAATCGTTCGATCAATTGTTTGAAATGAGGGTTAGCTCGGCCTTTTCAAATAATTCACGTATATTTAGAATTCAAATCAATTCTTTCCATGGTTATATTATTCGACATTCATATTTCAGTTCTTTAGTATAATTTTCGTGTCAAACACATACAACCATCAATTATCAAGCAGATCAAGCCAAATTGGTTTATTTCCAATCCATGTTGCTTATAATATTTTATAACGATTTTTCGCCATTTTTATTTATTTAAAAATGGCCATATTTAATTAAACGACGTTTCAGGTCGTGCCGTGGCACTGGCGCTGTTTTTCCTCTAATTTGTTTTACACATATCAAAAAATCTAACAGTTGGATTTCCACAAAGTCTATGTCTCTGGGAAGATATTCCCAAATTAAACCCAACGGTTCCAGTTTCGTGAAAATCCGACAGTCGGATCTTTCACACTAGTCGTTTGAAGTTACGATTTCAAAATTCGAATTACAGCGTCGTTATTCGATTTAATTTAATTATATTTATATATAAATATAAACAAATCTATTGCTGTTTTTCTTCAGATTTGAATTAAACATTAAAGACAATCCAACCGTTGGATTTTTACAAAGTTGGTGTCGTTGGAAAGATATTTCCAAGGCGAACCCAATGGTTGCGGTTTCGGGAAAACCCGATGGTCGGATCTCTCGTACTAATCGATTCAAATTACGATTTCCAAACACGAACTGCACGGCTTCGATTCCTTTCAATTCTATTTATATTTATATATATAAATATAGTTCATTCTTTAATTTCAAATATAGTTCATTCTTTAATTTCAACATCGTTTTCACTTCAAATATTTCACTAACGCCTTAATATTTTGAAAATTTTCGCCATAACCTCTTTTGTACGGGAAGGGGTTTGGAAATTTATTGGGCCGTGTTAGGTACCCAATAAATCCTATAAAGCATCCACATATTTATAGTGATATATTCTGGTGTTTACAGGGGAGCGTGTATTGATAATAACTCCAGAGAATGAATTCTCGTCACCCTTTCAAGCCTGAGGGAGCGTGTATTTTTAATTACTCCAGAGGATAAATCCTCGTCACCTCGTCCCGTGTGGGAATAATTAGTCCATGTGCCATATCTAATGACTAGAGAGACGTGATTATTGTCAACTCCAGACCCGTGTGGGGTTTTTATTAATCTGACAATTTATCGTTATATTTTATATAGTCCATATCAGTCATCAGTTCAACCTGTAATATATAATCATCTCCATACAAGCCTCTCGCTCATATGGTAAATCTTCAACATCGCCACACAAGCTCCAAATGCTTATGTGGAATATGATGAAGTATGCCTATCGTCAAGGAGTATGCCATGTAGTATATTTCAAAATTAATTGTTACTATCCTATGGCGATGTTTATTATTTCACACAGAATAACCAGCATTCCGCATCCAATGACATTCACAGGAGTTGATATAAAAATAAAATTGCGCAGCCAACTCATCAAGGCTTACCTATTTGTCGGGAACGCAAATAATTTCTTTACTCTACAGCTAATCCATTTTCCGTGTTCGACACATGTATATATATGCAGAACAAAGCTAATAATAATATTTCTAGCAAATTAATATTTATTTCAACCCGTGTGTATTTTTATCAAAGCGTATACATGATAAAAGAAATATTTTAATCATCAAAAATATTTATTCAACACGTGAATGTTTTTAACTTCATACTCACAATAAAAATGTAATTTTTATTGTCTATTCAATTTATTTTAAAATACGAAAAACATTCAACACATGAATTTTCAATTCAACGAATGAATTTCAATTCAACACATGAATGTTCTTTATAGTTTGTATATATATAAAAATGTGATTTTTATCGCTAAAGCTATTTATTTAAAATTCGAATAACATTCAACACATGAATTTCAATCCAACGAATGAATTTCAATTCAACACATGAATATTCTGTATAGTTTGTTTATATATAAAAATGTGATTTTTATCGTTAAATCTATTTATTTAAAATTCGAATAACATTCAACACATGAATTTCGATTCAACGAATGAATTCCAATTCAACACATGAATATTCTCTATAGTTTGTATATATATAAAAATGTGATTTTTATCGCTAAAGCTATTTATTTAAAATTCGAATAACATTCAACACATGAATTTCAATCCAACGAATGAATTTTAATTCAACACATGAATATTCTGTATAGTTTGTATATACATAAAAATGTGATTTTTATCGTTAAATCTATTTATTTAAAATTCGAGTAACATTCAACACATGAATTTCGATTCAACGAATGAATTCCAATTCAACACATGAATATTCTCTATAGTTTGTATATATATAAAAATGTGATTTTTATCGTTAAATCTATTTATTTAAAATTCGAATAACATTCAACACATGAATTTCGATTCAACAAATGAATTTCAATTCAACACATGAATATCGGTTTTAACATATGAAAATAATTTCAACAAATGAAAATTATTCTAACACATGAATATTTCAGAAAATTTTGGCAGCATAACGACAGAGTAGTTAAAACCGGGACCGCCCCTAGTACGGCTCCTTGCTCTACCTTAAAACCTCGCGGTTTTTTACAATGAGGAATCATGCATCTAGTTCGCACGCATGCGGCATGTTTTATTTTCATTTCCACAATCCTATTCTAATTTGTTTCAACCACAAGAGGGTATTTTTCAACCACAAAGGTATTTTTCAACCTTAATATCAACCACAAACAATTATTTCCAACCATTCTTCATACTATAGCAATAAATATCGTCCATGGTCTGTGGACGAGGGGAGTATGTATATATATATATATATATATATATATATATATATTACTTCTATATTTCACTTGCATTTCATCACAATTCAAAGCATATATGTTTCATACAACGCTTGTATAATTTATACATAGCTAATATAACTTATACAACACATGTACATGAGGTATACAATGCGTATATAATTTACACTTCGCTTATATAATTTATACAACACGATTCCATTCACACAATTTAATTTAGATTCCTCACATTGGTTTTTGAAGTGCTAAAAATCGTATGTAGATCAGAAAAATCCGCGGCTTCTGCTAGATGGTAGAGAGCCTCCCTGCGGTCCCGATGTTTCCTGTTTCATCGAATTTCGTTAACACACTAAAAAGATATGATTTTTCAAAGTTTTGCAACACTTAAAAGTGTTATTTTCATTTAAGAAATTTCAAAGCTGATACATTTTCTAAACCTTCGAAACTAGGTTTAAATTTTTCGATTGATCCGTGCAGTATCGTCCTGATCAGATGTTGCAACGTCTAAGAGCTTCGAACAGGCTCTCCAGTGCCTGTGGTGGCACTCAGCTCGGTGGCCTCTACTAGGCACGGCGGCGCTCCAAAGATGCTGACTTCCTCGAGGTAGAACGACGCAAATACCAAATGATTTCAGTCGAGGGTTGGATAGATTTAAAGAGGAGGGGAAGACGAATGGAAAAGTCAACTGGAGGGGGTGGCGAAAACGCCTGTGGCGGCGGCGATCTGGCCTGGAAGTTTTGAGGGGGTTTCCGTCATTCATTCGATAGGGGTTTGACCTATTTCAGAAGAGAGAGAAAATAAAGGGCTTTGACCCATTATATTTAAATTTTAAATTCCCAAAATATCCCTTTGAACAAACGTACACCAATTTCAACCCAACGACTGTCACCCCTAGCTAAATACCCCCATTCCGGACACAATGGGATATGTTTCGTTGGCCAATTCGACTGTTACAGTCATTTATTTTTCAAATTAAAGTATAAATCATTTAATATTCAATTTGAACGTACATTTCAATTTGCCAGGGCCACAAACTGAATCGAAAAATTCCAGAAAAATATATCTAGCTATGTTTTGATGATACGGTCCCAACAAAACTAGTTTCGTCGAATTCTGAGATCGTATGCAAAATGGCCATTTTCAGGTCGACCCATTTTAACATAAATTGACCAATCACATTTTCCTTTGCCCCGCTCACATACTAGCTTCAAAAATTATGAAATTTGAAACCTAGCAATAGTTTGACATCCCGAATCCAACAAAAATGTTTCGTCAAATTCCGAGGTCGTATGCAAAATGTCTATTTTCAATGGTTATATATTCTATATAGCGACCTTTCTGAAAATTCATTTGGCCATAACTTTTGATTCCTGCTATGAAACTTCGATTTTTCAGATTCGTTAGAAAGGTATTCATAAACAGATTTAAATATTTTTGGTTTCACTAAAATCTGTTATATTTTCCACCTGTTATAGTCAAACAAAGTTTGTATTCAAATTTTCAAACTGCCTCACTATCTCCAATTCATTTCTTTATTGAATTATGCTATTTCAATTGTTTAAATTCTTTGACAATAACCAATTTTAAAAAATTTAAATTGGTTCACATTTTTCGGGTTATTACAAGTTCTTTATAAATCACATGTGAAAAACATGCATTTAAATTTCCCACGATCACTAAATAAATCCAAATAAACACTGCAACATCTCTTCATTACGGATTTAATAAAATTAGTTTCTCTGAAAACGGAGTTCGTTTGATAATCCGTTATTCCAATTTACGTGTAAAACAACACTACTTTGGACACCGCAAATCATCGGTCTCCAAAAATAACAAATAATATATCTATCTTGACTCGAATCGTCAATACGAATTCAACGTAATTCTTTTCATGGCTTAATTCGATCGTTTTCTCAAGTTATGATCAAAAACCCTTTTAAACCGAATTAAATTATTAAATTAATCGCTATAATTTATAAATAATTACATAGCGACTATTTGGAAATTTGAATTGGATGTACCTAACAAACTATAACACGAAA
Source organism: Allium sativum (assembly GCA_030737875.1). Taxonomy (NCBI): domain Eukaryota; kingdom Viridiplantae; phylum Streptophyta; class Magnoliopsida; order Asparagales; family Amaryllidaceae; genus Allium; species Allium sativum. The sequence continues at coordinate 751,069,734 of CM060909.1, read as the reverse complement.
TCTCCATTTTTCTCTTTCATTAGAAAAATATGATCATCTAGTTTCAAACGTTTCTTTTTTCACGGAATTACAACTTATATCAGATCATGTATATTCAATTGAAGTTCGAATCGAAAATTACGGACTACAGCGATGTTTCGAGTTCGTTTTATAATTATATATAAACTAAACACTTAAACTTCGCTATATAAACGAATTATATATTTTGAATCTATTTTAAATTCCAAACCAAGATTTAATGGAATAAAATAAATTAAATATTTCCCTATGGGAAATACGGGACATTACATTCTTCCCCTTTAAAAGAATTTCGTCCGCGAAATTACTACGGTAGTAGAAACATTACAACCCGCTAAATTTTCAAACTCTAATTTATTTCAGATCGAAAATCAATTTACTATCGTAAATAAAACTTTTCAGAAATATTGAAAATTTTCCAACACATTAAATTTTTGGAAAAATTTGGTAGAGTCTCCCTTGTACGGAGTGACTTCTTCGATATCGCAGGATCTACAAATATTTATACATCGACCCACCTGGTCTCAAAACAAAAATAAAAAACCAAAACTGATATTTTCGTATGGTACCTTATGCGAGTGCTATTGAGCCTATTCGCTCAATTTATTACGATATACTCAACCAAAATCAACCTCAAAGCCTTCAGTTACCTAACTCAACTTAGTTTATCATGTAAGTAACCAACACATGAAATTCTAAATAACACTTTATTAATCGATAGTGTAACCAAACAAATTCTCAAAATTCAACATATAGAATCATTCATATGCAAATACATGGTTGAATCATTCGGTTTCAATTCATATATGATTCCACTCCAATTTAATTATACTGGAATTCATTCCTTATTCTCTAATTCATTAAAATGTTACTAAACCATTAATGAATTCTATTCAGCCAATCTAACACAATCAACAAACAATGCACACCCAATATAACCAATCATTCAATTTTGATTAACTTAAATTAGTATTCAAAATTAATATTTACTTGGCTTTTACAAACTATAATTATCAATCGATTAATATCCGATTGATTTCCATTTCATTATTATTAATTCAATCTTAACTTCGTTCAACCAAGTTAAGTTCCATCCGATATTCAATAAACTAATTTATTTTTAAAAATAGTTTGTTTCCATCTCAAATTCCGATTCATTTTAATTTAAAATTATAATTCTCATTCACAAATTCCATATGTGAAATCTCTTTGGTTATATTAAACCAGCCCAGTTCATCATCCAAATTGAATTCCATTCAAATCTATTAAACAAATTAATATCTAAATAATTTGATAAAATTATTTATTTACAATACAAAAATATATTTCAAATAAAATTATTTCATTTACCCTTCTTTACAAAACAATATCGTGTCCATTTCGAATTCAAATGCTTCTAAACACCTCAACTGATCAAACAACACAATAAATGCATTTGTATATAAAACCTACAAATACGCTCTCATATATATATACACTCAACTCAATCTAGGGTATTACTAACCCCATCTATATCGAGTTACGCCACAGAGCCAAGGTTACTACTAAACCAATTGCTTTGATACCACTGTAATGATCCGGGGGATTCGACGCCCGAATTCCACCAATAATACATAAACTCGTATTACTTGCCAAAACTTAAGTATCAAAAACACCAACTAGTTAGTGAAAGAAAATAGAGGGTGAGATAAGAAAGAAAGAAACATTAGAATAGAAGAAATAGATGAACAACCCAACAATATCAGAGTCTCACATCGCAACAGAATAAAATATAATAGAAAACATAACTTTATTGAGAGCTTTGAATTAAAAACTTACAACCATCAAGTTACAGCAATAAATCTGGACATTTATAATAATCTGTCCTCATATACAACACAGCGGAAAAATTACTAGATATCATACGTCTGAACACCTTCAGCTCGTCTCTGGACTTCACAGCATCCGATAACTTGAACCTGCACAACCTGGTCTAACACGAGCATTTACAAAACGCCGGATCAGTCTGGTGAACCAAAGTGAAAACTCGATAAGTTTAAAACATCACCCAACTTGATTTTTAAGTCAAATCATTTCTTTTTGAAATCATAGCTTATTCTAATATTATAATAGTGTCTAAACACAAATAAATATCAATCTAGCGGAACGCTTTCATCTCACGTTCCATATATACAGTATATAATCAAAATTTCGGGCACTTATTGGAGATTGAATTTCCAACTATGACAAGGTATGGAACTACTTTCCGATTGTGTATCTCTAAAGGCAAATACACTAGGTTCAACAAGAACATCTTACAACCCAGCCACACATGACTGACCACTCTTTTTTTTTTGAGTGTATCGAATGTATATCACCAACGGTTGGGAGCTACCCTACCGTTTCCCGAAAAGGGGCAGCATCAAAATAGATTAAAGAAGGAAATGAATTATCTCTAGATAGGTGATTATACACCCTACTTGGGAGCGACCCATTTAGCCATGTTGTCTGCCCGATTTTTGTCATTTCTCGGTTGAAGAGGCTTGAGGTTTTACACTACCTTTAGAACATCATATCACCATTCACATTGAATGCCACATTGTCAGATTTGCTAAACCACTAATTGATGTCCCCAAAAATACTCCGGTCGTTAAGCTAAGAGAACGGTCGTTTCTCCGCCACTAACAGAAATACGTTTGTAAAAATCAATATACATGACTCTTTATGAAATATTCTATCAGACATTTGTCCATAAAAGTCATCTTGGTACAGGATGAACCAAAGGCACCCTCCTACCACATCCTAGGTGTCACCCTATCGATTTGTAGCGAGTAGTCCTTGCAATCCATAAATTCCAATCACGTCAAAATCACTATCGAAATATCCCTAGCTGATAAGCCAGAGAAATTTAACAAGTTGCTCTTCTGCTGCTGAAGATCAAATGTCTTCAATTTCTCCATCTTCAAAAAATCATCTTCTACATATTCGCTGATTCGGAATGGTTTTCGAATATAGATTCGATTCCTGTCTTTCTGTACCAGCAATCATATAGGTCAGATTTGATAGTCGGTTATTTAACTATAAAATGAAACATCCATTCAATCATAAAGTAAAAATAGATTTACTGGTTTAGTACTCAGCATCACATGGCTTCTTTAATTAAAATAAGTAAACATATGGTTAACTTACAACTTAAAAACTATTTCAGATATTACAACATAGCATTTCACTTCTTATTTAACATAAGATTTTCTTCAAAACTATTTACCATATCATTACTCGTTACCTATAATCAGAAATCACTTAAACTTATCACACGTAAAGCAACATTAACTTTTCACACAATGTCCTTTTATTCCATTTATATTGGAGATATCATTATATACACATATGTATACAAATTCTCAAGTCTTCTCATTTTCGTTACTTTGGAAATCCCATTATATTCTCTGATCTTTTTATTTCCATTCATTAGTGCCTGACTGTACATTGTTAAGTGAACAATTCCCTAGATATCAAACTCGGAGACCGAAATCAACATCAGATTACTATTCATAAAATCACTTAACTCAACCAATCTCTAGTTAGGTTCCAATTCTTATCTTAACTAGTTATCAACCCATACTATTCCATTTCTAATTCATTCGACCTTCCACTTTAAAAATCTCGTTTCAATTCCGTTCATTCGCATTATCTCATCATTAAGTATCGTCAATTCAAAATCAACACCTCGACTTCACATCTCTTTTAAATATCTTATTTACAAACTCGGTTTGATATAAATCCCTTTTCTATCTTGATTTTTTTACTTAATTCAAATGTTAAGTAAATATTTATTTAAGCTATCACGTTTTCTTAAAATCCTTTTTGTAACTTAGTTATAAAAACTAGCTTTTAATATACACCCATTCATTAACACCTTTCAAACCTTAACTGATATTCCATTTCGAACCTGATTATTATCAATTTCATTTAAATAATAATCACTTACATTCTTATTAATTAAAATAATAATTTCACTTTATTATTAACCACTGTAGAAGTAGTTAAATTCTTTATTAACTAAATAAATGATAAATTCCCTTTCAAACTCTTATTAAAATTAAACAACTATTCATTAAACTATTCCATTTAATTAATTAAAAGTAAATTAATCAAATAACCAATTTCAATTAAAATAATTGAATTAGTTGAATCAACCCATGATTTTCTCATTAATCAACTCCAATCAATTCTCCCTTTTAAATTAATTAATATTATAATTAACTAGTATTTTTTTCCCTCTTTGTTGGGCATTAAAATTTATGTTATTAAAAAAATATTGTAACGATTAAATATCAAAAATAAAAGAAAAATAAAGTATTTCAATTAATATTAAATAGTTATATATATATATTTAGATATTATAAATTATACGGCAACAGTAATAAATTGTTCTGTTGTTCATCCAAAAATAATTTTATCATAGATATGTATGCATTGCAAATGAGTGTTAAATTGGACCTTTGTTGCTCGATACTTAGGTACATCATTAGTATATTTTTGTACTATTGCACATAAAATTGTTAATATTTTATGAACTTACTTTGATAGCTCTTCTGTTTAGGACTTACATCCGCAAAAACTTATTTTTAATGGTGAGTGGTATATATTCTTACAGTAACTCATACATACAATTTTGAAATTCTATAAAAATTGAATTAACGTGCAGTTTTCTTATTTTATAGTCAGTATTCACTACATGCATATAGAATAAATAAGTAATCAATTGGTTATAATAGAAAGTGATAACTTAAGAAAAAACATCATTAAGTTTCGCAGAATTGAGATCATTAATTGTGACATTACAGGTTGTAAAGAAAAAGCATTTGATCAAAGCATTCCTAAACTTAATCCTACATATGTAGTTACCTTGGATCTTTTCTATATTCTTCCACAACATTGCTCTTTCATGATCTATCTACAAATGTGGAAGTATGTAGTAATACACCTGGCGTTCTATTGTTTACATATTTTTAGAAGAGAATTTTATTGCAGTTGCATCTTCGAACCATGCCACAATTCAGACATTGTGCACCCATATTACTTTGCATTTCTTATCTTTTCATCTTATTATATGAAAATCTCAATAGTCCCACATTCCTTATTTTATTCTTACATAAGATGGTCAGTGCCGCCTCCTTGACCTACGAAATATTCTTAATTACACTTCAAATATAATATCATATTCTAGAAGAACCATTAGGATTAATTCAACCACTATAATCATTATAAACTTTAGAGGTTTTTGCAGAATAATGAATAGAAAGTCTATCAAAAAATATAGGTAATGAAGAAAAAGATTACAGTAATAATGCAGGATACATTTGAACTTTAAGATCATTAATTCAAAAAAAAATGCATCATAATTTTCAAGTATAGCCATCATACAATGAAGATATGCCTGATTCTATAATTTTATGTAGCCTTGTAGTAATGTTTTCTCTCTCTTATTTTGAAGGAAACAGGCACCACAATTTGGAACATTGTACAGTTTAGGTATAAATCATGTTATCACATATATTACCTCATGAAAGAATTTAACAACTTCTACTATGTCTTGCTTCTAATTATTGAGGCATTTGTGTGGTCTTTTGAACAAAAACCAGTCCTCTATTATTTTTTATTCTTACCTCCGAAGGCAATGATTGTTACAAAATTTATATCTCAGCTATTGTTTCTGGAACTGTCACACACTATAGGATTCCCTTTTGGCCGACTTTATCATCTTTGTCAACTATAGGTATTAGTTTGCACCAGCCTGAAACATAATATAATTACTCTCCATTATATTTGTTGACAATTTCAAAATGAGAGTGTGATGCAAAATATATGCAAGGTAAATGTTTATCCTACGTATTTGGTAAAAATAGAAAACTATACCCACAAAATGAGACTAAAATTATAGTGAGCATTGATGGTGGCATACCTTTTATATGTGCTAAGAAATATACTTGTTCCATCAAATCACATAAATTGCCATGTCCCCATTTAATCCAACCTTAATTACCTACATATCGAAAAATAAATTAAACACTTACAAAAGAAAGAACATGAATTATGACACATGTAGTGATAATGAGTAAATGACAATGACACCTTCTAGAGCTATATGCAAAGAGTAAATAAAATAACTTAAATGGTCAGCTGATTCATCATCTAAAACAAACTTAACAACTTGCAGTCTAATAATAAAATAAATTATATCCAACCAATCAAATAATTTTCTTATATTTGCAAACTGAATACTAATTTATTACAAATCTAAGATCACCGTCGAAATACATAAAATTAAAAAAAAAATCCCCCTTGAAATTCAATTTTCCTTGTTGGAAAACCTGTTGACACATAACAATAGTAACATAGTACATAACATCTAAAGAAAACCCAAATGAACCATACAAATGTCTATAAAACAGTTATTCTTTATAAAAGTAAGCACCATTCAAATTTGCCATGATGATGAATATCTGAAACTGAAACAAATTGTTATGAATCATGATCTTAATTTTGGATATAATTAAATTATGAAATAATGAAGTATGGAATACGAAGCAATATAATATCTGTCATTTTAGCAGCTAATGCATAGAAGAAATGTAAACTTTGTGTTTATCCAACCATTCCATTTTGTATTGTTTACTTTATGCCATTTTTCTTTAGTCATAATTCTTCCAACCACTCCAAATTAATAATTTTACAGTAGTCATTTTTCTGAACAAAAAAATTATCATATTACATGTAAAAAATGCCTATAGTTTATTGGGAAGCTTGTAGGAATCAAAATAGAGCACAACAATCTAACTTACTGCTTTAAAAATTGGAATTAGCATAACTGATAACTAATTTCTTTAGTGCTCCTAAATGGATGAAGGAATACGATAATGATGATAATAGAAATTCAGTGGATTGGCTATTGTATAACACGGTTGAAAACTAAAACATTTGAAAACCCACCCTAATTTTCTCTGTTTCATGAATGAAACTTGTAAAAAGATATGCTTTAAGTATGGAAAATAAATTTAGAATACTTAGAAACGAAAATAAAAGGATATTCTTATAATTATAATCTTGCATTAGTGAAAGAAAAGAAAAGAAGGAAATAAAATTATGCATGGTTATTATGAGCAGGTCTAAGAAATAAAAATTAAAAATAGAGTGTTACTAATCACACCCCACTTTACACTTCCGTCCACTTTTCTAAATTTAATACAAATAATTATTTTTATATTCTTCTGGCCACCATATATTACTCCTTCATCTAGTTATTCACCACTGTACTTCTCTTAAGAAAAACATCTACTTCTCCACAATTTCAAACCTTAAACTATAACATAAACAGATATTCTTTTATATCTAATAGAGATGTAAGATGAAGATTATAAAAGTGGTTAGAATTGCTTGATTTTTATTGTTTTCAATTATGTTATGGAATATGTTGTTAGGGTTTACCATTGCTTTTTTAGGATATTTTTTACGTTTCGTTGGAAATTTCAAGTTTAGTGGAAATTAAATCTGACGACATTGTAATAGAGAATGATAATGTAAGTTTTGACTTGTAGGGTTTTTATCCATATAACTTACGTATCTTCTTTTACAAATTGATACATTAACCTTTTTGTCGATTGATAGACGGAGTATTTGAATGATGATAAATTGGACGATAAACATGTTGTTTGTGATAATATGATGCAAGATGTTCGATCAAATGTCTCAAAAGACCTAAATGTTGATTTGAAAAATCATTTCACAACCAATGAAGTAAGTACTCATTTATAAAAGTTAAAATTGCTAATGTGGTTATGAAAATGGATTGTGTTAATTTTTTCTTAAAATATTTGATTTTAGGTATTTGATGCGTATAGTACATTGATGCAAGGTTGGAAGGAAGTTCTCATATAGATAAAGGAGATGGTGGCCTCTGCATTTTTTGGTTATTAATTTAGATGGTAGCCAGTAGAGGAAATTTAAAATATTTAGGGTGTTTTTGGTTTTGGTGGCCAGAAGTGTAAATAAGGGTGTGAATAGTAGCACCCTAAAAATATACATGTCTTAAAATTATAACTATGCACGAAATAAAAGTGACACTGATTATTTATGGTACACATTCCTCAGTGAAAATTAAACATGGAAAATATCCATTTTACATAGAAATTTAACCTGCCATAAATTATCTACCGTATTAGTGCAAAATTGTGGTAGGTAATTAATAACACTGGATAAGCCAATGCAAAATTTTGGCAGTTAATTTTGGCAGTTGTTCCAATTTAAGATACATCACCTGTAATGGTCATTTCATGGCAGTTAACTATGACATATTAATGCAAATCGATTATGGCACCTATAATTTTCTCTTATTTGTGCTAATTTCATATAAATATTTTTTTTATCACCAGCTATATTAGGGTCATTGACTTCTAAATTTGGAACTCTTGCAATTTGTAATCCAAAAATTTATCACCTACCATGTCAACACAAGAAAATAAAATTAAAAATTACATATAAAGAAAATAAGACAATTGTAAAAGAATTCCAAATCATTGCCTAAGCAATACATATTTAATGTTCTTATGATTAAATCAATCATTATGTAAATTATACATAGTTAATTAACTTCTATAAGAAATTCAATCTTGCCATATGTATGAATATCTTAAAAAAATGTTAGTATTATAGAAATTTAAAAGAAAGCTTCTTATTATATAAAAAAAATTGAAAATAACATATATACCATATAAGCCAAGCACATAAAATAAAACCACTAAACGGAAATAGAGAGAGCAAGAAAACAATAGTAATAAGTAAATTATCAGCGTACATTACGAATAAATTGAATCCACATATATGTTAAGATATAGCTTATAAAAATCCATTGCAACATCTAAGGCAATTAGAAAAATCATATTGCAAATAGTATTTACTTTATGGAAAAAGTTAATCGTAAGGTAACCTAGACAAAATCAATTGATTTCTTTCCAAAATCTCATCATGACACACATACATCTATAAATTAAAAAAATAGCGTTGCAAAAAGTAAGATTCGTCCCCTTATGGAATATATGGTCAAAAACTTGCTTGCTATTCTACAACTGAAAAACTAAAAAGAAAATAACAAAAATAGATTTCAACCGTGCATACTAATAGATATGTTTTTAATATAATTTTCCAACATCAATTTGGAAAATTTTCAACTATGGTAGTAGTACAATATATTATTCAAATCATATACCATGCCTTAGACAATTCCATTTGAATCTATGTAGCTATGATAAGAATTAAAATATTCACCTAATATGGTAAATAAATAGATTATTATGGATAGAAAAGAAATCATCCATACTTGGTTCATTTTTAAAAATGCAGTTAATTTTTTTGGTGCATATGTGATGGAATAGAAATCTAGATTATCCTATCCAGTAAAGTACAAATCTGTTATGAAAAAATTACACACAGCCAAAAGTACTGAGAACCAAGCAATATGCTATGAAAGGTTACATGCAAAGTTTTAGGGAAATAATTATACACAGCCAAAAGTAGTGAGTATTAGGTGATATTTAAAAAGTGAGGGGCAATTATATTATTTCAAGGTCAGACCAAAGGTAAGATTAGTGGGAATTATTATATAGATAGATAGATTTAAATAACTTCATTTGATTATTTCTATGACAACCCAAACCCCTGTACGACGGTGGTAAGGATAATCATTGGATCATAACACACTTATCACATCAGCAGATTACGGATAATAGCATAACACATGAAACCATAAAATAATATACATCATCATCATAACAACGAAATCATAAATGTCATTATCATCAGAGTTACACGGATACAAGATACTATTTAGTACATAACAAGTTCCATCAGGTAGATAATAAGTGTACAACATCATCAAATACGACATACATAAGGTGATGTATAAATATCCAAAATAAGTGATAAACGATAGTCTTCGTCTTCAGCCAAAAGAGCACCACATGCTACGGTGCATATCCAAAATAAATCCAGCTATCTGTTACTTGGCTGCCCATGTAAAAATAAGGGCACCCAAGTTTGCAAGTGAAAACAAACTACGAGTCAGTCATGGGACTGGTATGAGAAATCCTACTTAACTTATTTAATAATAAGGCTAATCACAAGACCACGCGGCTGACGCGGAACGGGTTCACTCCATTGGTTTGCCAGTGCATAAATAAAGCAAATCATTTAAACAACGCAATGCTTTTTAGAAAAATGAAGCCATTATAAGACTCAGGTCCCATCATACAATGCAACGCAAGGCGGAGGATGGAGTTTTACCTTATAATGGCTAAATATGCATAATATGAATAAAACAAAATCATTTAATATTATTACTAGTGTCTAGTTAGTTTAAAACACTTTTCAATATAAATGTATCAATCCTAGACAACATAGCTACCATATACTATGTCGCTATAAATAGGTTTACAATCAAATCCGCAATGTTGTATTGGAAATTGGATTTCCATCATGAGCCAAAGCTAGGGATGGATCCTTCCGATTCGAGATACTCTAGAAAATTCCTCAAGATTACACACTTTGGGCAACCCTTAGTTCCTGCAGGGCCGGTCCACATATACTTTAGTGGATTAATTATTCTTGAACACACTTTTCCGGGTCCTATCAGACCTATCACTTGGCCAGTAGCGACCAATATCCAAGGCGCCTTACAATCCATCATCCACAAAAGTAAAAATTTCTGGGCTCCATACCATGATACCACCCCTAGCTAGAAAGAAACGTCCTGCACTCCCTGCGGCCCTGATCCCGTTTCTGACTCATCTCGGGGTGTAAGGCTCGCGAATTAACGCTATACACAAAGCTATGCTAATTAAAGCTATGCTTTGATCATCAACCACAAGACTCTGCTTTTCAACAAAAGTCTTATTCATTTGCATCTTAGCATGCCACACTGACAATCCAGGCCATGCGACTGATGTCTATTGATATATAACCTCTAAGCTCAAATGTCTCAAAGAATGGTGTTAAGCAAAAGAGTAAATTATCTGCCACCAAACAGATATATATTTAATAGAAATCAATCAACACAGAATAAAATCCAATGTTAGACACACATCCATTTACAGATTCGTTCTGGGTCTGAACAAAACCGGAGGCACCTTAGTCCTCGTTCCATATGTCCAATACGGAAGAGAGGCCCCCGCATATCCACACAGTCAACAAATACGTCTGGACAACTACCACTATAACCCCTTCTTGGGAGCTAACCAATCCAAGTCATCAGTAGTAATCGATTCGATGTGAAGATCGCCGGTCTTCAGTCACCTCCTTCAATATCTTCAACTTTTATTCGTCGTATAATTATCTGAAAAGAGATTTAACTCGGCCTTTTCAAATAATTCTTGAATATATGTAATTCAAACCATTATCTTCCTTGGTTAAATTCAATTCAATTCTATAGATTAATGTCAAATGAATCTAACCGTCAATATTTCTTTATAAACCATGTGAAATTGTTTATTTCCATTCCATATCATTTACAATATTTTATAACGATTTATCGCTATTTTTATTTATATATAATTCGAACGGCGTTTCAGGTCACTACGCGACCCTAGCGCTATTTTTATTCAAATTCGAATTACACATTTCTTGAAATCCAACCGCTGGATCTTAACAAATTTAATATCCTTGGAAAGATCTTTCCAAAGCGAACCCAATGGTTCCAGTTTCGGGAAAATCCGACGGTCGGATCTCTCGGTATAATTGTTTAAAATTATGATTCTAAAACATAAACTACCGCGTGCAATTCGTTCAATTTTAATTTATATTTTATATAAATTATGTAATTTATTCGATGACTTCGAAGCCACTTAATTCTTCAAATAATTGGCTAACACATTTAAATTTTGAAAAAATTCGCCATAACCTCCCTTGTTCGGGAGAGGTCTGAAAAATTTATTGAGTCGTATTGGGTACCCAATAAATCCAGAAAAAGCATACACCGATTTTAGTGACCTATCTATACCCAAGGGAGAGTGTAAGATCGCATCTTAGCACCTTGTCCAGTGTTGGAAATAAATAATCCCTATGTCGTATCTAAAATCAAGAGAGACGTGAATTATTGTCATCTTCAGACCCATGTAAGGTTTTTATTAATTCCTGCAATTTACCGTTATATTTTATTTAGTCCATAGCAGTCCTCTTTTCAACCTGTAATTCAATCGTTGCCATATTAGCATCTCGCTCATATGGTAATCTCAACCTCGTTATATAAGCACCTATTGCTTATATGGAATATGATATGCTATGACACCAATAATCTGTCTTCGGTTCAACCTGAAATGTGGTCATCGCCATACAAACCTCTCGCTTGTATGGTAATTCCAACCTCGTCATATAAGGTCCAAATTCTTAAATGGAATATGATAGGATATGTTATCTTCATGTAGTATGCCATATGATGTAGTTTATAATTTATTTGTTTCTATCCTATGGCATTGTTTATAATCTCACACAGAACAACCATCACACTACATCCAATTTCATTCACAGGAGTTTATATAATAATAAAGTTGCGCATTCAACTCATTAATTTGTACCTATTTGTCGGGTACGCAAATAAATTCTTTACTCAGCAGTGAATCCATTTACCTGTTTAGCAGGTGTATATATATGCATATCTAAGCTAAAGATAATATTATTAACGAACGCATATTTATTTCAACCCATGACTATTTTTATTACTCCACATACATGTTAAAAATAATATTTTTGGCAAACAAATATTTATTTCAACACATGGCTATTTTTACTACTTCACATACATGTTAAAAATAATAATTTTGGCAAACAAAAATATATTTCAACACACGGCTATTTTTACTACTTCACATACAAGTTAAATATAATATTTTTGGCAAACAAAAATATATTTCAACACATGGCTATTTTTAATGGTACATACATACAATAAAAATGATATTTTTATTGTTCAAACATTTCAACACATAAGTATTTTTAATGATTCATACATACAATAAAAATGATATTTTTATTGTTCAAACATTTTATTCAACACATGGATATTTTTAATGGTTCATACATGCAATAAAAATGATACTTTTATTGTTCAAACATTTTATTCAACACATAAGTATTTTTAATGGTTCATACATACGATAAAAATGAAATTTTTATTATTCAAACATTGTATTCAACACAACAACTATTTTATATAGTTCACTTCAGAAAATTTCAGCATTATAATGGTAGGATGTTGTAGCACTGGCATTGTGTCTGAGCACTACTCCTCTTCTAACCTTGGCTTGCGACATCATAGCAATTTATATCCACCAATCATTCCATTATAGGGTTGCCAAACCCATATTCAACAATTTTTCCATAACACAATCAATTAACCACAATCAATCAATCCCGATTTTATACAACGCATATATGTATTTCATATAGCGTATATATATATATATATTATTTATATCGCATTACAATCATAACACAATATAGTCAATTTAAATTGTCCATGGTCTTGGACGAGGGAGGTGAGCTAACAGGCACCGTATACAATTTATAATGAATTTACAACACCAAATGATTTACTCCATTTTATTTTGAATTTAGAAATCTCATATTAGGTTCCACTCCTCCTTAATTTGTAGAATGCTCTAATATTCTTCTGGTCACTTCTACGACGTAGAATATGATGTCACGAGTCCAATGTCTCTTGTTTCACTGGATTTCAACAACGTATGAGCAAGATACGATTTTGATAAACAATAATTGAATTAGCTACACTTTTAAAAGTTGTAAACCTTTAAAACTATAAAATCCATTACCTCAGAATTTGGTAAATTAGGTTTTGAATTATCATTCAATCCGTGTAGTTTGAAGCCGATCAGATTATACCACGATGGAGAGCTACGAAAACCGCGCCTAAGGGTCCCAACCTCATCGAACTAGAACTGGCGACGACGGGGGAAATTGAGGCGACGCGGCGCAACTTTGAGGAGGTGATTTGCCTCTAACACACAACGATAGGATTCCAAACTTGTATGGATTTGAAGATGGGGAAATTCTCTACCAAATTGCCTCAAGAATCATTGAATTTCATTGCGTGGATTAAAATTTATTGGAGGGAGAAAACTGGAATTGTTTATCATCATTTGATATTGAGAGAGGCGGTGGGTTTCAGAAAATAACTAGGGTTTAGGGAAAAATCTGATTGGCCGATGCTTTTATATATTTTACTTTTAATTCTTTTAATTACAAATTCCCGTTTATCCATACGAACTCCAAATCAAACCCAGCGACTATCGTCCCTAACTAAATACCCCCATTCCGGACATATTGTAATATGTTTCGTAAGCCCATTCAACTATTTCAGTCAGTTTTTCTCTAAACTAAAACATATAACGTTCAATATTGAATTTGAACATACATTTTAATTTACCGGGCCCACATACTGATTTCAAAAATTACAGAAAAATAAATCTAGCTATGTTTTGATGACATGGTCCTAACAAAATTAATTTCATCGAATTTGGAGACCGTTTGAAAAATGGTCTTTTTTTGGTCGATCCAATTCAAATTGAAATTAACAAATGCGTTTTAATTTACCACTCTTACATATCAATTCCAAAAATTATGGAATTTTAAACCAAACAATAATTTGACATTCTGAATCCAACAAAAGTGGTTTCGTCGAAAATGGAGGTCATTTGCAAAATGGCTATTTTTAAGGGATATATTTTATTTTAAAAATTGAATTTTTAAATTCTAACATAATTTCTGCTAAAATTTCCTTAAAAAAAATTTTAAATTAGTTCTGAATATCAGGGTTGTTACAGTTTCTTAGAACAATTAATCAAATTCTTAACTGTTACTTTAAATTCTGCTCAACTGCTTATAAATCTTATTTACACAAGAATTTGCATTATAAAATCATTATATAATTAGTTATAAACTTAATTAATTAATAATTAATATTTATTAACTTTTCATAAACTTTAATTCCAAATAATAGATTTCAAAATCTATTCTTAGTTCTAAAATAAATTTTATAACTTCATTTCTGTCAATTCACCTAAAAGTAAATCCATATTTCGAAAACGATTTATTAACAAGCCATCTGATGCCAATTACTCAACTAATACTGCCCACTGGTTAATATCACAACAAACGTTGACTTATGATTCAACAATCGATAAACAAATCAATTATTTAATCAGGTTGGTTATACAATTCGTATCATGGTAATATGAAAATAATAAATTTGAGGAATCCAGTTGGATCCCTCCAACCTGTTTTCCCTGGATCCAAATACGTTATCTCAAATAATATTATTCAATTCAATAAACATATATGATATTCAACAATAAATAAATCCAGCAATCCAGTCATCCCTATTATAATTTAATACATTTATATTATTATAAACGTAAGCAACGAGGTAAGTTACCACATTAGGAATAATCGTTAAAAATAATTATTTGTTCAAATTAAATTAAACAGGCATTTAATTTAACCAGTTCATTTTAAAACTTATAAATATATATAGCATCAATCAAACAATTATCAAACATAGGGCACAAATAATAAACCCGACTTATATAAATATAAGTGGGTAAACTGAGTGAGTTAAACTCACTTTGATTTCATTATTCAGAACTATTGGTTACAGTTAAATTAAACTGTCATTTAATTTTATGGCACATCCCAGTTGTCTCTTGCACTGTCCAAATCAGTTCCAATATGTTTTGCTCGTTGTCGTGGTTCCGACGTCACTTGTCTCATTACATTTTGTTGACACATGTAAAAATTATTTAAGTTTTAATAACATGATTTTAATTATCTATATTAGCTCTAATTATAAAACTATTAACCTAATATTAATTACATTGAATTAGAGGCTGATTCTTGTTCATGTTTTATATCCAAAGGTCCCAGTCATTCTTTCACATTTTATTAATTATGCCTGCAACATATTTATAGTTTTCTTTAGAAAGTTGGTTCGTTAGTTTACTAATTTTATGCTAACTATATTTAAAACAAAAACACGGAACAACCATTTATTTTTCGTCTGACCCAAGCCTTTTGTTTCCCTTCACCACCGATCCTTATTCCTACAGCAGCTCATGCAAGAAAAACACGCTCAAGCTTCTTCCTCGATTTCATCTTCAGCTACCGCACCACAAATTACTTCACCGTTCAAATAAATTCAGTACTGACCCATCACTCACTTATGCTTCAGGAAAAATATTACCCACATGGTCTACTTCGAAGTATCCTACTACCATCATCACGTAACCACGTTTCACTCTCATCTTCTTTTGTATAACTACTTCACCATCCTCTGGAACCAAATCATTGTATCACTTCTTTAGTTTGTTTCCAAACTAATTTCCATTTGCCTTTTTTTTCTTCTGTTCACATCAAAACAAAACGGTCCCTCCAATCTTGCCTTGATTCCCACTTTTGTTTGAACCTTTCCCAGTTGTCTTCATAATAAGCTTTGAACCCACTAAATACTGTCTTGTTCGAAAGAAAAAACCCATGCTGCCACGTCTTATATGAACAATTAAACTCTCCATCAACTACTATTTTTACTCATGGTGACTTGAAAACCCAACCAACATATGCTTTCTACTTATCATTTATCAACGCTATTACTAGCTAAATAAATCGTTACATCATAACCAGCGAAATGCCCTTCATTCGGGATGATTCCTTTACATTTTAGCATATAGTTTCAACTAAAAATATAGCCCTTAATAATTGTGTCGATCCCCTTTCCTTCTATATAAGGTAAGTTACATACATTACGTAGCAGGTTATGTACCAATATGCTTTAGTGATTTCAGGTTTAAAATACCATATAAGACCAAATCACGCAGTTTCCTGATTTGAAACTTTCGAGTCCAACCTTTTTATTTCTCCTATGTGCTCCTTTCGTTTCCACATCTGCTCATATACAAACCCACCAATCTTCACACCTTCAGACTGTTGCTGCCCTGATCAACTGCCACCCAACAACGCGCCAAGGCCCCATCGACCTTCGCCAGAATTAGCTCGCCATCCAGCCGCTCCTATCTATGCCAGCAAGCCTTTAACCACCGCCAATATTGTAAGACCCCGCCTCCGCTAGGGTCACTCGCAAAGGAATGCACTAGCTTTAGAGGGGCATTATTGGTAAACATGCACAGAAATATCACAAGACAGAACATATAAAAATAGCGGAAGTAAAATCAAACTTTCATAACATGAATAAATAAGGTCTAAAGCCTTTTACATCAGAGTACATCGAAACCTGTCTTGCAATAGTAAAGAAGCATAAAGACATTTTCATAAATTATTCCCCAAGTAAAAACAGTAAAGTAGCCATTAGCCAAGAAAAGTCCAAGCCATCCATGATGACCTTCAAGCAGAAGAAGTCCGAACTAAACAACAGTATTTCCTCCCTGTAACCGGGGGGGGGACGGAAGAAAAGAGGCGAAACAAAACGGGTCAGTCAAAAAGACTGAGTAAGCCCTATCTACTATTAGCATAAAAACTAGTAAAGTTAACTGACATGAGAAACTGAGATGAACATAAGCATGATAACAAGATAGATAAGCTAAATCAAAATAACAGGATGAACTACTGAACTCAGATAAACTAAGGTGTCATGATAAATTACGATGTCAAGATAAAACAAGGTATCACATCGTCAGGTTTCTATCAAGTATAATATCCCCAAGATATCTGTCACGTATAACGCCCCGTGATATCTATCCTGTATTTTAGCTCTGCACCTACCGTACTAGTATCCCCACCGTGTCATGTGTTAACCAAGAATGACCCTCACTCAAAAGTTGTGTAATGGTCCATGTCAACCTAATATATCGCATATATAGGTTACTCAACTTGTATGTTTTATTCCATGTAAATATTCAGTCCCTTGCCGTAGACCATACGGGCTTTCCCATGAGATTCTATATTACTTTAACATAGTTCCATGATCCTTAAGATCGGTTTGGACTGTTACCCTAAACCTAGCTAGGGTCTTCCAACATGAATTATTGTTTGTACAACTAGGACTTATGCTACCTAGGGCTGCTAGGGATTATGCTTACCTATTGCACGTTTTCGTATCTCGGTTTGGGTTCAACCACCTAGGGCCACTAGGGATTACGCTAACCGCCAACCGCGCCCTTTTTCCCACGCATTCATCGTGAATCGCTTTTCCATGACTGTATGCACATGTATCACATCGTGCCATCCGAGTCCTGTCACAGGGCAAATCAAGAAATACAGGACTCGGTCGGGAGCTTTCGATTTATCTGCCGATGCAGATGCTAAGGTCTGTTTTTCTATACGTGGCTATGGTCCCACGCGACCCCTCCCTCAACTAGTGAAAGACAAGACAGGATAAATCCTGTATGAGAACACACTACTGGCCAACCCACAATCCTAGCCTTACCGCAACCATAATTAGATAGCAATTATGGTCTATTGGGTGTTCTCTGCCTTTCCGTACGTACACGCTTGACCAAAGATGGTAGGTAGTCTGACGAAATGCTATCTAGGGTACGACCGTGTATCGTCGACTATCCCCTATCCATCCCCGTCTTTAGGTCGCTCGCATAGCAACCAAGGCATACTCTTGGTTCTTCTAACGCAGACCTTAACCTCTCATGAGCCTAGTATAATCACCTGGCAGCTCATAGAGGGATACCAAGTGTTAGCCTACTTTGTGAACTAGGCAACACAAAGTCAAGAAACCAACCGTTGAAGAGTATTTCAAGTTTTGTGACTTCGGTTCGGATCGGAAGGAAGCTCCACAATTCAGATTGATAGCAGCGTATCGGTTCGGATCGGATATCTCTTACTGGATAAATTGGTAAAGCCTACCTGATCGGATCGGAAGGCCAATGAATCTCAGGTGGATCGGAAAGCTGTCTGCTTGCCACGACTTCGGAGCGGAGCGGAGTATGATTAGAGAAGAAGAGACGTTCAAGCTACTCCGGTTCGGGTCGGGTATTCCGATCCGAACCGCCAACCTGCATGTCTCCGACCCGCACCCATGATCCAGGAAAATCTCCTATAAAGTCGCCTGGAGAACCGGACCGGATGTGACCAATTCCTACCCCTAACGTCCATCTCATTGATGCGTTGTCTGCTTGATGGCCCATCCGAACCCGAAGAGAGGGCGATGGATGACACGTGTTCCGACCCGGATCGCATTTCAGGCAAATTCACACCTATAAATACCCCAACTAGAGACAAAGAGAAGGATCTTTTTCAGCACTTTTGAGAATCCGAGTACTTCCACTATTCGAATTCCTTCACTCCCGGAAAATCCAAACCATCTTTCATTTCTTGTTTTTATCTTTCTGAGTGAACAAAAGTGAGTTGTGAGCGAATCTTACATTGTATTTGTAATTGAATTACTGAATATAGTGAAAACTAAGTGGACGTAGGCATTTCTTCGCCGAACCACTATAAACCTTGTGTGTTCTTTTTTATTTCTGCTTTATTTTATCTTGTTTCTAATCAATTTGGGTGTTAGAACCACATTTGGGTCTAACATTTTGGTGCTTTCACTGAGAACCCTCATCTAAATTCTTTATTTTCCGGGATCTCTTTCTACTTTTTGGACCGTTGAGTTCAAAGAAGTGAATCCTTAAGCTCCTCCACTTTCTTACATTCGTTGAAGTAATTGTCAAAGACTCATGGCCAGAGGAAAAGGCAAGGAAGTCCAGTCTGTTCAAGGAAATGGAGCTGGTGAAGATCAGCAGCATGCTGTTGTAACAAGGTCTAGGGGGCAGAGTTCAGCAGCAGGGAGAATCAACGCAGGAAATCCGAACCGACAGCAAGGGGAAAGTTCCGATCCGATCCGGGTTGGAGACTCTGAAGCAGTGCACTCCCCCAGTCTGAACCGACCCGACTTGCTCGCTGCACACCGATCCGAACAGGCACCCCAGATCCGATCCGACCCGACTTCCTACCTCCGATCCGACCCGATGCTTGGTGAAGCTGGAACATCTGCTCGAGTCCCCGCGAATGCTCCAATTCCAGCTGCCAGGGTTGGAGACCAGGCCAATCCATCTGCTCCCATCACTCAAGGAGATTTCTCGCGCTTGCTTGATATGCTTGAGAGCACGAGGGAAGCTATGAGAGTTCATGAGCGTACCAACCTCATGATGCAGGAAAATATGAGGCTCATGAGTCGGGAAATCAGCGAGCTCCGTCGGCAAAGAACTCCGTCGCCAGTTCGTCATACACCAGCAGATCAATCTTCATCTTCTGAGGAAGAGAGGCCCCGTGAGCGAAGGCCACTCGAACGACCTCAGAACGTGGAGCAGCTAACGTTTGGATCTTTGGGATCTCGCGAGGATATCGCACGAGCATTAAGAAACGATAGCCCATCTCGGGGGCAAAGACTCCAGTCCCCTCTTCCCGAGATCGACCGGGAACGCGGGGAAAGGAATCGAGCAGAGGCAGCTCGAAGAAGAAGGGTGTCTCCTGAGCAAGAGCCCCGGAGGAACTCGGACACTAGGGCCAAGGAACCTGAGCAGCCCCTAACTAGTGCCGATGTGCAGGCGATGGTTCGTCGAATTATGTCCGAAAGCCGGAATTATACAAATGAAGACTACGGCATAGAGCGAAGCCATACTCCGTTCACTGACGACATCCTAGACTTCCAGTTCCCCCGACGCTTTAATTTGCCACAGATGGATAAATATAACGGAAGGACTGATCCAGGACAGCACTTGATGCGGTATTCGTGGCTTATGAATGCCGCTGCTGCCCCTGATGAAGTAAAATGCAAAGCGTTCCCAATCTACCTAGAAGATGTGGCTTTATTTTGGTTTACCCGACTTCCCCCTCGTTCAATTTCTAATTACAAAGAACTAAGCGAGCGTTTCATGAACCAGTTCCGATTACATGCTCGAAAGTCCAAGAGCGTTATTGAATTGTCAAGGATCAAACAGGCACCAGGAGAATCTTTAAGGGCATATTTAGATCGATTTAACCAAGCTGTAACTGAGGTCAGTGACCCGCATGAGCCCACTATTCTGATGGCATTGAAGGAAGGAGTCGATCCCGAGTCTGAGTTTGGAGACTACCTTTCTGGGAAGACACCCCCCACAAGGGCGATATTCTACGAAAAAGCCGATATTTATCTAAGACGAGAGGAGGCCCGGGCAAACCGGAAGAGAAAGTCTGAGACAGCCTCAAAGGAGAATGTGCAGAGTAATATTGCAGTGAAGCAGTCTGGGGAAAGTTCTGGCAAGGTTGAAGTAAATGTAGGAAACAAGGGTGGAAACAGCAATACTGGAAGCGGGGGAAACAACAACAACCGTAATTCGAACGGTAACAGGAGAAACAGAAATAGGGGAAGCGACCCAAACAAAAGGCCCCGATTCCAGAACTACGAGAACTACACACCACTGAATGACACGTTGGAAAATATTTACCTGGACACGTATAATGTGCTGCAATACAAAAGACCGCCACCTCGTGATTCGACCGAGAAAGAAATGGCGACAGGGAAATTTTGCTTGTTTCACGGAACGCATGGACATTCGACCAATGAGTGTCGACATTTGAGGGATGTAATTGAAAAGCTGCTGCGAGAAGGAAAGTTGGATGAGTACAAGGTTGCCCCGAGGGACAGGGGGCAAGGAGAGCAGGCTCCAAAGCAAATCCTACCTGCTCCAAAGCCTACCGCGCAGCAGAAAGGTAAAGGGATCGTCATCAACTCCATAGTAGGCGGACCTCATCCGGCAATCCGAAGCTTTAGGTCAATGGACCAATATGTGAATGCGGCCAAGCATCTAGATGTGAATGAAGGTGATGATTTGGAGGATGTTACCCCCATCAAACAACAAAAAACCATGTTCGATGACGTGGTGTTTCGCAGCCGAGACAACACGGGAATACAATCTCCCACCAATGATCCGTTGGTTATTACTACCGCTATTGGGCCAGCGTTGGTCCATAAGGTATTAGTAGACAACGGAAGTTCCGTTAATATTTTGTTCAAGAAGTCATTTGATCAGATGAAGCTTGAGCCTGAAGATCTGAAACCTTGTGAAGGATGGATTAGAGGTTTCAACGGAGCGACGACAGCTCCTATGGGATATATAGAGTTGCCTGTGACCCTAGGGCAAGGAGAACGTAGAAGAGTGCGAATGCTTCAGTTTGTAGTGCTGGACGTAGATTCGCCATATAACGCATTTTTAGGGAGGCCTGCCCTCGCTGAGTTTAGAATTTGTATCGCCCCTTGGTGCTTGTTACTAAAGTTCCCAACCGAAGCCGGGACTGGAGTAATAAGAGGGGATCAGGTTTCTGGACGGGCCTGCTATGTGGCCGAACTGAAGATGTTGATGAAAGGAGTTAATGCTGAGAATAAGGATGCCTCATCTCCCAAAAAGGGGGACTCGGCATAGCAATTAGAGAGGTTGAACCCAAGGGAGTTGCGAAAAGGAACGCCTGAAGACCTGGATCCTAGAAAAGACGAGGAACCGGAGGCTAGGAATGCAACTCCTAATGAAGCAACAGTGGAAATTCCTGTTGATAAAGCT
This sequence comes from Allium sativum, assembly GCA_030737875.1. Taxonomy (NCBI): domain Eukaryota; kingdom Viridiplantae; phylum Streptophyta; class Magnoliopsida; order Asparagales; family Amaryllidaceae; genus Allium; species Allium sativum. Next base: position 751,047,124 of record CM060909.1, on the reverse strand, counting down.
GATCCGACGAAAGTTTTGAAGATTGGTTCCCAATTGGACCCACATCGTGCTGAAGAGCTGACGAACTTCTTAAAGGCGAACTTAGATGTGTTCGCCTGGACCCATGCTGACATGTGTGGGATATCGCCTTCCGTTATCAGTCACAAATTGAATGTAAATCCGAAGCATCCACCTGTAAAGCAAAAGAGACGCATGCTGGGCCCAGAGAGGTCGGCTGCCCTCAAAGAGGAAGTAGAGAAATTGAAGCAAAATGGGTTTATTCGAGATTCGACCTATCCCGATTGGATATCGAATCCCGTCCTGGTAAAGAAGCCAAACGGAAAGTGGCGAACTTGTATTGACTTTTCAGATTTAAACAAGGCTTGCCCAAAGGATAGTTTCCCACTTCCCAGAATTGACCAGCTTGTAGACTCGACGGCAGGTCATGAACTTCTCTCTTTCATGGATGCGTATTCTGGATATAATCAGATTCCTATGCATGTGCCAGACCAAGAGCATACAAGCTTCATTACGAATTTGGGATTATATTGTTATGTTGTAATGCCGTTCGGATTAAAAAACGCTGGAGCTACTTATCAGCGATTGGTAAATAGAATGTTTTACGATCAGATAGGAAAAACTATGGAAGTTTATGTGGATGATATGCTTGTTAAATCAAAGCAGTCCTCCAGTCATACGCAAGACTTAGCAGAAATGTTTGGTATCTTGCGGAAATACCGTATGAAATTGAATCCTTTAAAATGTTCATTTGGAGTGGCGTCGGGAAAGTTCCTTGGCTTCATTGTGAGTTCCCGAGGAATTGAGATCAACCCTAGCCAGATAGCGGCGATTAGAAATATCAAAGAACCAAGGAAAATTAAAGACGTCCAAAGTCTGGCAGGGAAGGTAGCGGCGCTAAGTAGATTCATCTCCAAAGCCACCGATAAATGTGTTCCATTTTTTGATTTAATAAAAAGGGGAAAGAAGAACTTCCAGTGGACTCCCGATTGTGTCGAGGCTTTTCAAAATCTGTTAGAACTGTTAGAAAAACCGCCAATCTTATCAAAGCCCGTAGACCATGAAGAACTATTTGTTTATCTAGCAGTCTCGGCTCACGCTGTCAGCACAGTTCTGGTTCGAGAGGAAGATAAAGTACAAAGGCCAGTATACTATGTGAGTAAGAAATTAGCAGCGGCAGAGCGCAACTACCCAAAGATCGAGAAGCTTGCTTACAGCCTCCTGATTGCATCCCGAAAGCTTCGTCACTACTTCCAAGCCCATCCAATAATCATATACACCGATCAGCCGTTAAGACAAGTGTTGCAGAGGCCCGAAGCGTCGGGAAGGTTGATTAAATGGAACATAGAACTAAGCCAGTTTGATTTGAATTTTCAACCACGAAAGTCAATCAGGGGGCAAGCTCTAGCAGACTTTATTGCGGAATTCACCATTCCAGAGGAAGAAATAATCAATGACCGAGTGGTTAAATCCGAGGATGAGCTAAAGATGAATCCGTGGGAATTATATACAGATGGAGCTAAGAATGACCGAAGATCCGGAGCTGGAATTGTCTTAGTCACTCCGGAGGGACGGTCGTTATATTACGCTCTGCGATTAGAATTTGCGGCAACAAACAACGACTCTGAGTATGAAGCCCTGATTGCCGGGCTGAAACTCGCTAAAGACCTCGGAGTAAAAGTGATGGATATATTTTGTGACTCTAAGATTGTTGTTTGTCAAGTGCGAGAGGAATTCGCGGCTCGAGGACCTCGACTTGTCGCTTACCTCAAGAAAGTGAAAGAGCTATTAAATAGTTTAGAGCGGTACAACATAACACATATTCCCAGAGAAGAAAACCAGAAAGCGGATAGACTAGCAAAATTAGCTAGTTCTGACAATCCAGAAGGGACTGAGGTAATTCCATTTGAAACGTTGGAGTCGCCAAGCTTTGAGTCAATGGAAGTTGAATTCGTTCTTGAAGCGGAACCGGAAAAGGAGTCATGGATGACTCCAATCAAGAGTTTTCTTAAGAATGGGACTCTCCCATTAAAGAAGAGTGAGAAGAGAGCTGTAGTGCGCAGAGCTACCAGATATGTTATACAAGACGATATTCTCTATAGACAAGGATTTTCTATGCCCCTGTTACGATGTATCGCACACGACGACATCAAGCGTGTACTGAGAGAAGTGCACGAAGGTGAGTGTGGAGATCATACAGGAGGTCAAACTTTAGCGAAGAAAATATTGCGATACGGATACTTCTGGCCTACGATCAACAAGGATGCAGCTGATTATTCACGACGCTGCGATAAATGCCAGAGATTCGCCAAAATCCCCAGGGCACCATCAACCCAGCTTAAATCGATGGTGAGTCCTTGGCCATTTGCCACATGGGGAATAGATATCATTGGAGTTTTACCGATTGCTAAAGGGGGAGCTAAGTATGCCATAGTAGCCGTGGATTATTTCACGAAATGGGTGGAAGCTGAACCCTTGACTAAGATCACCACAAGAAAGGTGATAAGTTTTGTGGTCCGAAATATTATATGCCGATTCGGAATCCCAAGGACGATTATTACCGATAACGGGACTCAATTTGATAGCACTGAATTCAGAAACTTTTGCCAGAAATATAAGATAGACAAACGATATACTGCAGTTGCCTATCCACAATCTAATGGGCAAGTAGAGGCAATAAACAAGGTAATAAAATCCATCCTCAAAAAGCGATTAGAGCATGCAAAGGCAAAATGGGTGGATGAACTGCCCCTAGCTTTGTGGGCATATCGAACAACGTTTAAAACGGCTACTGGTCATACCCCTTTCTCCCTCTCCTTTGGTTCAGAAGCAGTAATTCCAGTTGAACTGGAGGTTCCTTCCCACAGGGTGACATATTATGACCCGATGACGAATCGGGCACTTTTACTTGAGTCTCTTGATGAAGTCGAAGAGAAAAGAGACGAAGCAGACTTGCGTGCAGCAAGACATCGGCGTCAGATAGCGCGCTATTATGACAAAAAAGTTCGCCTCAGAACTTTTGAACCCGGAGATTTGGTGCTCAAGAGAGTTTTTCCATCTCTTCCTCACCTCGGCCCAAAATGGGAAGGACCCTTTGTCATCCAACGGAAACTTGATAAGGGAACATTCAAGTTAACGACCGTAGATGGCGAAGAAGTCCCTCGAGCATGGAATGCCCAACACTTAATGCGATATTTGGATTAGAAATGCTATACTTTTTGCTGTTCTTCCTGTAAACTCTGTAATAAGGCACAACTTGCCTTGGGAAAATCCGGTGATATGAATAAAGAACTATAAAGTGGATGTAGGCTATGACTTAGCCGAACCACTATAAAAATATTGTGTGTTATTTACTTTTATGCATTTACATTCATTAGTTGTTCTGTTGTGATTATAAAATACAGGACAACTGAGAGCCTAAAGAAGGTGGAAAACAGTCTGGACATAAAAAGAAGCACAATGATCATTTGTGCGATAGGACGTGAAAGAATGAGAAAACGACATTCTAACTCTAACTCTCCAGAGAAAGAGAGAGAGTATAAAAGCGTCTCAGACTGAGCGCTGAAAAAGAAATTCTATTCTGAACTCTAACTCTCCAGAGAAAGAGAGAGAGTATAAAAGCGTCTCAGACTGAGCGCTGAAAAAGAAATTCTATTCTGAACTCTAACTCTCCGGAGAAAGAGAGAGAGTATAAAAGCGTCTCCGACTGAGCGCTGAGAAAGAGGTTCAACTCCGAACTCTAACTTTCCAGAGAGAAAGAGAGTATAAAGGCGTCTCCGACCGAGCGCCGAAAAAGAAATCTTTTCCCGTTGAACGACCGGGGAATAAACAAATAGCTGAACTCGAACTCTAACTCTCGAGAGAATGAGAGAGAGTATAAAAGGAATGCCAGGAAAAACAACAGGAGTTGGTGATACAGGAAATGCTATCCCGTTAAAGAATCGGGAATATTCAGATTGCATGGTTAAGCACTGAATAACTTATGGAGATTGACTGGGGACACATATATATACACATATCTCCCCTCTCCACAACTTTGTTTCATAACTATATATATGCATTGTTTACATAAGTGCAGAACTGCTAACAAATAAACATTGCAGAAAGTGAATTATTTTTATTTACGAATGAATGAATTTGTACAGGGAAATAACTGAAAAAGAAAGTGCGAAAGCTGCTGATGTAGCAGCACTTATTGATTTACAAAGATGCTAAAAGGACACAGAAGGACCCACTATTTGGGCTTGGAATGAGCCTTTGATTTCTTGACAGCTTTTTCTGCATCTTTTGCTTCCTTCTCGGCTTCAGTCAAGATCCGCTTTGGTTTCTTTTTCCCTGAAGATGTAGTACTGGGGCCAGCAGACTTTTTCCCGGAGGACGGGGCACTGGAATCGAGAGAAGATTTTTTAGCAAGTTCTTCGGTAATAGATCTAGTGGAAAGCTTAAAAACTAACCTTGAACCCGCATCCACAACAGCGAGGGGCTTGAGGACCTCAGGGTCTAATTCTTCAGCCTTTAATTGCAAGCGCTTGTCTTGATCAGCCTTCATGGCAGCCAAGGTAATGTCCTCAGCGCTTTTCGACTCCCCGGTTATGATAACTTCTGGTTCCTCATCATGCCCCTCGTCTCCTCCGTCGTCTTTTAACGCTGCAATCATTTCTTCGTCATGGGGAGTAGTCACCTTAGTTGATTCACTCCTTTCCCCCAAGTCTGTGGGAGCAGCCTTGTCTTCTCCTTCTTTGACCCTATCGGCGGGCTTTGTCCCAGTGGTAACACCTTGAACTACATCTGTCTTCGCGGAGGATTCAACGCCTACAAAATGAGAAACATCGGTTATCAACTCAGGCGAGAGCAAAGGATTTCTCATTGAACGTTCAATCATGTAGCCAAAGGTAGTAGTAGCCTTGACAAGTTGAGGAGAAAAGACAGGGATACCTTCTGAAGACTTCTCAGCGGGGGTAACTACTACCTCTGGAGTTATTTCAGGAATGGGAGATAGTAAAGTTGATCGGGGAATTCCCGGGTTTTCGGGATCATACCCTTCCACTTCAGGAGTTACAGGAGCAGAAGAAGAGGAGCCAGCTTCAGGAATGGTTTTCTGTTTAGACCTCCGCCTCTCTTCTTCCATGGCCTCAGCAATTAGGCGGCGACCTTCAGCTAGGCGCTCTGGTTCATCGTCTCTCAAGTACTTCTCCATCAACTTATCTTCGTCGAGGGAATCGACCTTAAGCTCTTCTTTTTCCCACTCAACGATTTGATTCCACACATGAACCAAGGTGGATGGATAGTCCTCGATCCAGGAAATGTTTCGACGACGAATAATGTGCGCAAAGAATTCGATCATTAGCTCCCCGAAGCCCTGAATATCGGTCTCCGCCTCTGATAGCTGTTTGCGGGTTTCCTCCGCAGATTTAATAGCACATTCAACGTTGCCCTCAGCCAGAGCGGCCCTGTTTTCCGCCTCTAACAATTTTGAAGCCAAATCAGCGTTTTTCTTTTCTAACTCAGCGCTCCTTTTCGCTAACTCGGCATTTTTCTGCTCAAGCTCAACATAAGCAAGACGTGCCTTCGTAGCCTCTGATTTGGCTTCGTCAGCTTGCTTCTTTAACTCGGAACGTTCCTGAGTATGGGATTCTAGCAAATCATGATAGCGCTTTTGCATGTCCTCAAACTGTTGTTTGAAGTTAGAAGCGTTCTTCTGAGCGATAGCTAGTTGAGATTGAGTATCTTCTAAATTTTTTCCTAAGGTTTTTAGGGCCTTAGCATCTTCCTCTGCAGTTTTGTGCATGGAGTCAGCATTTGTCAGTAGCGTGCGAATGATTCTAGAAAGAGTGCGGGAATACTTGAACATTTCGGTATATTGTTTTTCCACCAAATCAATCTTTGCTCTGGCCTCCTCTGCCCAATTAGAAGAAATAGGTTCAAGGGAAGGTAGAAAGGTCAGAGTCTCGAAGTAGTGCTCGGGAAATTGCTCCTTTAAGTATGCCAGCCTTACGGCGGTTCCCGCATCTGGTGGAGGAGGGGCTAGGATTGTTAGTTCAGCGTCCCTTCTCGAAGAAGATTCTGTAGAACCCTTGTCTGTCCGAGGTCGCTTAGTGGCAGGGACTTTTTGCTTGCTTCTAGCCCCAGTTTCCTTTGGAGGTGTTTTCTCTCTGCTTCGCTTTTCATGGGAGGAAGTGGAATCCCTAGATTGTGGTCTATCCTCCTCCCTACGACCTTGATAGCTTTTGTATTTTTCCTGTTCCGGTCGAACTGGTGAGCGGGAGCGTGAGGATCGAGATCGATAAGGATCATAGGGTCTCCTTTCCTCCCTGCCGCGGTCATCCCGGCGGTTATATTCGGCATCCTGGGGAGGATTAGACATGCTGCGGCGAAGCTTCCTTATGTCATAAGAGGATCGAGACATTGTACCTGCACGATATGTTAAACGAAGTTTAGAATCAGCGGATCCATGGAAAGAGAAGTGCAATGAATGCTGGTGCTACGGTGCAAAGTGCATCCTATGTAGTGTATGTGTCCCCCCAACCAACCCGAGTCTGAAGCTAAAGTGGTGCGGGCAGGCTCTTTGGCCTTAGCAGGAGTAGTCTCTTCAGAAGAAGTGAAGACTAGAGGGTCCTTTCTGAAATCTTCCGAAGTGTATATAGCCTCGGGTAAAGGGAGATCCCCCAAACCCTGAAATATGTGCTCGTCGGCGCTAGGAACATCCCCTTCGGAAGCGTGAAGTGGCGACCCTTGGGGAGATTTTGATTTGTCTACCGAGGTAGTTTCCTCGGGGGCAACATACCCTTCACGATGTTTTTTGGCCAGATTAGCCAGCTCATCGTCTTGAGTGGAAGAAGGAGAGGGTGAAGTTTGAAGAGAAGCTGCAGGAATTCCCGAGCCTTCTCCTAGTTCTGGAACTGTTTCCACTGGAGGAATATATGCATAAGGGACTGTCCCATGACCGATGCTACGGTAGACGGATAGCAGCCCGTGAGAATGAAGGTACTCATCTTTAAGAACCTCGTCAATAGTAAGGAATTTTTGGTCGCCATTGAGGAGACGGTGCATTCGATCAAAGAACACTTGGTCTGATACCTGTTTGGGATTATCGACTGCAAATAAAAAGGAAAAACCGGTCAGGGTGATGATTCAAGTGTCTAGAATCCAGGGTCAGAAAATCAGTGCTTTACTTGATTTTATCCATCTTCTGGCGCATCCAGGCTGTTGCTTTATATAGAACCACTCCAATCTGGAATCTCCAGCCTTGCTGCTAAACGGTGTAGAGATTATCTTCCTCTTTGGGACCGACTCAAAGTAACAGAAAGAAGGGGTTTCCCTAGTCCGATGTTTGAAATTATAGAAGAAATGAACATCGTCAAATGTAAGCTCTACGCCTAGAACTTCACGATATGCTATGAATAAGGTATGCAGATAGGCGTATGAATTGGGATGTAGCTGCATGGGGGCAATCCGCATTTGTCTTAAGAAGTCGACAATGAAAGGCGAGAAAGGAGGAATAGCGCCAACCATGCACATCAGACGAGTGACCGTCATATATCCTTCTGGAGGGTTATGTGGACGATCAGAACGTGAAGGCACTAGAGTGTCTCTCTTCATTATTCCATACTTCAAGCAGATTCTCACGAGTCGGTCATTGTCAATTGTTGATTCTACGGAATCTGGAGGTGATTCCAATATAATGGCTGAGTCAAATTCATCGGGTGCGCGGTTGTCACCAATCCCTCCTTCCTCCTCAAAGCCTAGAGAAACTTCATTTTCTGAAGACGCTTCACCGCTTTCCCGATGACCAGCTCCGTAATCCGGACCCTCGCTGTCCCATTCTGGGTCGGATGAAGAAGATATATCCTCGAGAGTGGTTTTGTGGGAAGTTTCTGGAGCTTCTTTCCTCTCGGCTAGACGAGAAGAGCGTCTGGGCCTCATTGTCATGGAACTATTGAAGAAGCAATAGCACGAATTAGAGTGAAATATCCCGTGTCCCCTTTTTGTGTATGTGTGTGAACTAAAGTGTGTGCAACAAATGCGGGAAGTGCAAAATGAAAGCACAGCAATATAAGACGAAGCTTTAAAGAGAGAGTAATAGTCCGAGTTGTCCCTGATTCTCATTTATGTTCACAAGGCACTATCCTAACTGTCCGCGAGGCATATTCGTCTAGAATAAGTGTTAGTTGAATTAGTTGGGTGGTCTTTATGTGTCAAGTTCAATATGTTCGGTTCGGTTCGGATATGCATGTGATGATTGGCTCAGTACAGAAGACATTCGGTTCGGGTGCTTCGGTAAGGCAAGGTTAGTTCAAGACAATAGGAACGGTGGGTTCGGAAGCAGAACTGATCTGATCGGATCGGGTGACCCGATCCGATCCGAATCAGCACCACCTGACCGATCCGTTTACTTCAGCCTCTTATCCCATTTACTTTTCCGACCCGAACCGACTTTTTCTTTCCTGTCCATCTTTCTAAAGAACGAAACCCGAGCCGATCCCCTTTTCCTCCTTTTCCTTTCTGCTCCTTCGTCTTCCACCCGAACCGACTCCAGCTTGTCATCCCACTCTTCATCTCTTTCCTCTCTTTCCATTTATTCACAGACAAGTCCACTTTATCACCAAAACCATCGTTAAGAATAAATATTCGCCCTCTTCAACTTCGCAACGTCTCGAAGCAAAGGCGCATCCATCGGCAGCGGCGGAGGGTTCGAGTGATACTTATGGCCAAAACATCCTAACCCAACGCTAATCGAAATTGAGATCGGTTACAACAAGATTATTTGAGATTAGAAAAGCTACCTATATGTTTGATTCGGGAGCTCTACAGGAAATAGTTTGAGAATTTTTGAGTTTCTGATGTTTTCAATGTTAAGGTTGGGAGCGGCGATGGAAGCGAAGAAGGAAGGAATGAAGGCGGCGATGGGTTTATATAGAGAATTGTGTTGACTCCTCGTCTCCCTGTTTTATCTCATCCGCTCGGACCGGAGTGGAAGCCCAGTAGCACGACTCTCTCCGAAGGCCCAACGTCCAAGAACCTAGCTCACGAAAACGCTTCGGGTCGGAATCCGAACCGAGCGGAAATCTCACGCGATTGACTTAGCGTCCGACTCGAATTGAAGAGAAGGGAAGTAAAAGGAGCATACCTACAAGAAGCATTACACGGCTAGTAGAGTTCCCAAATTTGCTCAGAAATGAAGAAAAGCCACTCGGATCGGACGCCGAACCGAATGGAAATCAATGCATTACTCTTGACAATTCTGGTTGAACGACATCAAAGGACGCTTTGTACAACGAAAGCATCCTTTGAGGGGGCAAAATGTTAGCCTACTTTGTGAACTAGGCAACACAAAGTCAAGAAACCAACCGTTGAAGAGTATTTCAAGTTTTGTGACTTCGGTTCGGATCGGAAGGAAGCTCCACAATTCAGATTGATAGCAGCGTATCGGTTCGGATCGGATATCTCTTACTGGATAAATTGGTAAAGCCTACCTGATCGGATCGGAAGGCCAATGAATCTCAGGTGGATCGGAAAGCTGTCTGCTTGCCACGACTTCGGAGCGGAGCGGAGTATGATTAGAGAAGAAGAGACGTTCAAGCTACTCCGGTTCGGGTCGGGTATTCCGATCCGAACCGCCAACCTGCATGTCTCCGACCCGCACCCATGATCCAGGAAAATCTCCTATAAAGTCGCCTGGAGAACCGGACCGGATGTGACCAATTCCTACCCCTAACGTCCATCTCATTGATGCGTTGTCTGCTTGATGGCCCATCCGAACCCGAAGAGAGGGCGATGGATGACACGTGTTCCGACCCGGATCGCATTTCAGGCAAATTCACACCTATAAATACCCCAACTAGAGACAAAGAGAAGGATCTTTTTCAGCACTTTTGAGAATCCGAGTACTTCCACTATTCGAATTCCTTCACTCCCGGAAAATCCAAACCATCTTTCATTTCTTGTTTTTATCTTTCTGAGTGAACAAAAGTGAGTTGTGAGCGAATCTTACATTGTATTTGTAATTGAATTACTGAATATAGTGAAAACTAAGTGGACGTAGGCATTTCTTCGCCGAACCACTATAAACCTTGTGTGTTCTTTTTTATTTCTGCTTTATTTTATCTTGTTTCTAATCAATTTGGGTGTTAGAACCACATTTGGGTCTAACACCAAGAATACCCTCACGTTCCCCGAAGCCGCTGCTTCGTTACCCAGTTCGCTGGAGCCTTTATCTAAATCAGATACTTGCTCCTACTCGTATACTTAAACGATGACCTACCGTATCAGGTTACTCATCTATCTATGAACTGGTCTAAATTTCCTTGACTAAGAATCATTACTTAGTTATTCCTCAACTAAGGTTTACCACTTAGCCTTATTCCCGTTATCCTTGTTAACAACGGTTATCCCCTATCCTCAGAACTAGGGTTTACATAATGGATTAAGTGTCACTTAAGTTCATGACTTAACCCGTCTACCAATCATGTCAAAATTGGCTAAGTATCCAAGTCCAAGACTTAACCCGTCTTCAAATCACGTCAAAATTGGCTAAGTATCCAAGTCCAAGACTTAACCCTACAAACCATGCTCACGTTGGTTAAGTATGTATTAAGCAATTCACGACTTAACCTCGTCCAATTATCATTCTAGATTGGTTAAGTATATATTAACTTGACCCTATCAATTTACACAGTCAAATCGGTCAAGTGTATTCAAGCGATTCGTGACTTAGCCTTATCATGTTTTCACGTTAGATCGGTTAAGTATAGGTTCACTTAACCTCAATAAATTCACGAGTTAGATTGGTTATAGGTCACTTAACCACATCAATTCATCATGTTTAGATTAGTTAAGTGTTTAACTTAACCCCATTAAACTACCAAGTGGGATTAATTAAGTCTAGGCTAACTTAACCCCATCCGATTTCCATGTTTAGACTAGTTGAGTCTAATCTTAACCCCATTCGTTAACCGTATTTTTTGGTTAAGCGTCATTAAGAAAACTTACTTAACCTTACCAAGTTATCGCGTTGAATTGATTAAGTGTTGGTTAACTTAACCCCATCCACTAGTCATATAAAAATGGTTAAGTGTCATTAGGCAAATCAAGTTACTTAACCTACCCAACCTTGTCATGTTTTGTTAAGTATCATTAGCCTAATCAAATTACTTAACCCATTTGTCCATGTCATATTTGGTTAAGAGTCATTAATCAAATTAACTTAACTCTATCATGTGGCATTAATTACTTAATGCACCTTCACCTCTCACATTAGACTTGTTGTGGTTACTAGTTAAGCCGGTCGGTTCCGGGTAGCTTTACACCACAACTTGGTCTAACCTCGGGTTCAAGCACAACAAGATCAACTTCTCACATTGGGTCCTATTGTTAGCAACTACTAGTTAGGCCGGTCGGTTCCGGGTAGTTTTACGTTGCAAACTCAACCCAACCTCGAGTTGGCCACACTTATATTATCTAAGTGTCATGTCCATCATGTTTCCCAAAACATGTTACAAGTTTTCAAGCATTTGGGTAGACCTAACTTAATAGGTAAATTCCCAAAGGGTAGACCTAACTTAATAGGTAAATTCCCAAGCTTATGTTTTTATCCATACTTACATGTCAACTTCCATGTTATATTTCAAGTCATGTTTTCAAGTTGTATTTTCATGTCATTAGAAATTACCCATAACATAACCCAACGCTTTTAAACTCGCATATACGTTCGCGACAACGTAATGGATTAAAAGAAGAGACTTGGCAAAGGCATGACAAAAATGGATATTAAGCCACAAGTTAATCATGGTGGAAAATGGGGCACAAATGTGTTCATTAACTTGCATGTTACATTCTTAAGCCTCAAAACATGCATAAACCCAAACTTGGCACATAAGCGAATCATGGTGACAAAAGATATGGAATAATGACTAGTAACTCGCATATATCATCATATAAGGGTTATGACTTCATATGCAAGTTGACATAAAGGTTATGAGGGTTCTCATGTTGCCTAATGCAACATTTCAACATAAAGGTTGTAGCTTTTAGCTCACAAGATCAAGATAATGACTTCATAAACTTGCATGACATGATAGCATGTATCATACTCAATGATCAAACCCAAACTTGCAACATGAACATTTAACTTCATAGTTAATATCTAAGAGTAGGGAAAGGGCTTACATTGCTATGAAGGCACAAAAGATATGACAAAGCCCTTATGCAATCAAATAGACCCAAAATGCAAGCTCTAACATAAAAACCCTTGACCCAAAATGATCAAAACCCTTGCTTTATGATGCAAAGATAGAAACTTGACTTGAATGCAAGCTAATGACACTCATACAAGCTTGAAAACACTTGTATGCATGGAAAATCTCTCATAGAAACCATTTAGAAATTTTATGAAGAGGGTGGAGGCCATGAGAGGTAAAATTTTGCCATAGTTTAGTTGCATGAATGAATAATGAGGATTTAGGATAGGTTAGGGTCTTATTCATAGATTAGGCAAGTGTTTTAGGCCATAGGATTAAACCTAGATTCAATCCAAGCCATCAAAGCATGTCTTGGGGAAGAAGTCAAGTGTAGGAACCATCTAGGGCCTTTAGATTAAAGATGAACCATGAGAACCATCCAAATGCAAAATCTGCATTTGAGCGAATCGGCCCACGGGTTGACAGCCAAACACCATGGATTAACCCCTGGTCGACCCAGCGGGCTTGGGTCGACCTCAAAAATCGGTCGGTTCGGTTGTTCCCCTCTCCCAATTCGTTGTTTTGAACATTTTTGCATATTTATTTATTTAATTTTCAATTATATATATATATATATCAATATATATATATTTCTCTGCGCAACCCATTTCACATAATTAAGTATACTTTAATTTGGGAATTTTTCGTGAAACTTCGCGAGGCCATATCTTGGTCATACGGACTCCGATTCTCGAAAACTCAGACTCTATTTCGCGTATTTTTCCGAGACGAACGCAATGGCATAGCCCGTTTCCCTTGATTCAGATTTTACAGTTTAATTCTGCCTCCATTTATGTTATAACAAGTTATTGAAAATACGGGTTGTTACAAATATCAGCTAGATTTCCGATCAGTACAGTAAATTAAAATCCGTCACAGCGGGTCTCTTGATCGATCTCGAGGAGTGCTAAGAGACTGTAGTTGAACAACTTTTATATAGATGTAAGAATCACGAGATTATGGGTGAGAAAAGTGTGATCATTTGGATCATTTATTCCTTGTTGTGGTGACTACTGAGAGGATTGACCATTCATGTTTTATTTAGGTTTGGACAAAAGATTGGGGTATATATAGGGTTAGATAAATCAATATTTAATTGTAACGAAACTTAGCGACAAAGTAACGCGTTAAAACCACCATATACAATCCCCGTTTCCGATGAAAATTGTAATCTTAACATAGAAAAATATTCTGGACACGATGGGACATGTTTCGTCGAATTTCGAGGTCGTTTATGAAAATTCCTTTATAAATCACACATGAAAAACATGCGTTTAAATTTCCCACGATCACTAAATAAATCGAAATGTCTTGAAACTTGAAATACTATAACATCTCATCATTATGGATTTAATAAAATTAGTTTTGTTGAAAACGGAGTTCATTAGATAATCTGTTATTCAAGTTTTCGCATAAAACAATGTTATTTTGGACACCACAAATACCCGGTCTCCAAAATAACAAACAATTTATCTATCCTGACTCTAATCGTCAATACGAATTCAACGGAATTCATTTCGTGGATTGATTCGATCGTTATATCAAGTTATGATCAAAAAGCCTTTTAAATCGAATTAAATTATTAAATTAATCACTATAATTTATAAACAATTCCATAGCGACTATTTGGAAATTTGAATTGGACGTAACTAACAAACTATAACACAAAATCTTCATTTTTTTCTTTCATTAGAAAAATATGATCAACCAGATTCAAACGTTTCTTATCTCACGGAATTCAGACTTATATAGGATCCTGTATATTCAATTGAATTTCGAATCGAAATTTACGAACTACCGCGACGTTTCGAGTTCGTTTTATAATTATATATAAATTAAACGTTTAAACTTTGTTATATAAACGAATTATATATTTTGAATCTATTTTAAATTCCAAACCAATATTTAATATAATAAAATAAAATAAATATTTGACTATGGAAAATACGGGACATTACGCCTACTCTTCAAGAAGACCCAAAACATGTGCTTGTTGATTGAGATGATGTAATGATCTAGAATTTTTGACTAGTTAAATAATTAATTTAATTGAATTTATAAAGTAAATAAATTTAAATTACTTTAAATAAATAAAAATATGTTTTTAAAATGGGAAAAATATAGCAGGGAAGTATTTTGACAAAATATATTATCTTTTTATTTTAAATGGTAATGTGTACATTGAAATATAGCCACACTTATAAGCGTTGCAAGCTTGAAACACTTCTAAAGCATGGTTAAGTGTTAGGTGAATACCATGTCTTCTTAGCCCATGGTTTTATAGCTTTATCATGGTAATGACAAGTGTCCAAGTATGTGTCACACTCTCCTTTACCTCCCTTTCCTATAAATAAAGGCCTCTTACTTCATTTTCACCATTCCACTCACATTTCTCTCCTTTCTTCTTCTATCTCACCTTAATGGTCATGGCTTCCATAGCCTAAATCCTCTCCTCCTCCCTCTTTTCTTTTCTTTTCCCTCCTCTAAGTGTTCGACCATTTCTCCTCCTCCCTCTCACCTTCATTCAGCCCCTTCCTCCACCACCTTAGACCCTTACCTCCCTCCTTCCCTAGCACCCGAAATTCGTCCAAGAATTCGGCCTCACCACATACACTCCATGTCCCCACCTTCCCTCCTCCTTATGCAACCTCTCTTCCACCCTAACTACCCTCTAAATCGTCTTAAAATCACCCATTCCCTTGCCCAGCCTCGACCTCATCACCACCACCATACCCCACCACGGCCTCCTCCTTAAAAGAAAAAAATTATTTAATAATAATAATATTATTATAATTATTATACTCAACTACGGTGAAGGTCAAAAGTCAGTTCGTAGCAGTTCAAAATAGATAAGCGGTCCTAAAGATTTGTGGAGTGGAAACTTCATTGAGAAACTCTGCACTTGTATTTGTTTATTATGTTTGTTATTGTTAATGGATGGTTACCTAGCTATTAAAAATAGGGTAAGCATTAATTATCGTACTCTTATACGTACATACTATGATACACATGCTATGTGATGGTTGAATGGATGCTGTGAATGTTATGATGGTTGTTAGTGGATCTAACACCCCAATTGTTCTGATTCGTAGAGAATTATAACTGAAAAATGAGCAAAAAACAGAAAACACAAATGGTTTATAGTGGTTCGGCGTTAACGAGCCTACGTCCACTTTATATGCTATTGATTAAACTTTGGATGCTAATACAACCAATGATTTCAATTAATTGATTGATGAGTGCTGATTGTGTTGTGTGACTATTCATTTAAACCAACATGTGAATGAATGACAAATTTAGCCAAATTGAATTAACATTAAACTAAATTGAAAAATGTTTGGAAATTCATGCATTTTATAAATTTGGATAAATAAACAAACAACTAATTTATTACTAAATAATTAAATTTTTGATTAAAAACGGAAAGTGAATAGTACTTTCCTGAATTCGATATAATCGAATTTCAACTTATAACTCTTACTAGATCGACTCAAAGTCGGGATTCAACCAACGACTTCCGTAAACCTCGCCGCTCCTCCAAGCGTTGCCAAACCAAGACCTCAAATCCTGAAGGAGTCACAAGCCACGAGCGCCCGTGCCTATGCATGGAGGGGAGAAAATATGAAGAAGGATGCTGGTTATTTATTTTCTCTCTTGCTTTTGACTGAGAAATAATGGGTTGAGGAATACGTGATTATTTAATCATGAGAATTCGTGGGAGTTCGTTTTTATGATGGAAATAAGTTCGAAATTGTGATGCAAATTGGTATAGTTTGGGATTAAAATGATACTAGTTCATACTACACATGTCACACACACTTGTGTGGAGATATTTTGAAGATAAATGGATTATTTTTAAAAGGTTTTCTAAAATAGTTTGAAATGAAATGGATTATTTTTATTATAAATATAAAATATGGTTAGAATAGAGCTTGTCACGCATCAACAGTTCGCGAATTCCAACCGTAGAATTTAAACTGTTATAATAGATTCGTTTTAAATTAAATTTTCCCCAAAAGAAATTTTTTTTCTTTCTTATAACAATAATTTTCAAATGGAAAATAGATTTTTCAATTTTGATTAATAATTTTCAATTTATGTCCAAAATAATTTTCAATAAAAATCGTGATAGTGTAGTTTAGTGGTTGAATTCAGAAATCAATTGAAATGCCTTTATAAAAATTATTAAAAATATGGAAATTTTTGATAAATAATAATAAATGATATAAAAGTGGTATGAATTGAAATTATAGAGCTTTAAAGTTATTTTCATCAAACTAGTTTTAATAGCATATTTGCAACGCTTTTGAAACGCTTTTTACTTAATGATTGATTTTGAAGGGTTCAAACATAATATCAATATCCAACCTTTTTTAAACTATTTTAAATGAATAATGAAATGTTTTTGATGATAAATGAAAGTTTAAAAAGTTAAGATAGGTTGATACTTAACTGAAATCTAATAAATCCATATTGTTTTTAAATAATGCTTATTATTCGGGAAGTCCAGGGTCAGAACCTGTGTCTGAAAAAATTATCAATAATAATATGACGCGATGAAGAAGAGATATTTAAAGATGGTTATTGAAGATTGGAGATCTTCACATCGAAGGGACTGCTTGTTGAAGCTTATGTTGGGAGGCATCCCATAACAAGGTTATTAGTAGCAGTAGTTCCAATGTACTTGGAGATTTTCTAGATTTACACGAGACTCTCTCCATTATGGACAAGGAATACGGTTCCTTTGGTTTTGTTCAAACCCAAAATGGACTTGTATGGATGTATATGTGACAGCGTATTTTGTAATGAATCGATTAGTTTTTACTAAACATATTTCTGATTTGTAGCGGAGAATATATTCTCCTAGCTTAACACCCTTCTTTGAGATGTACGAGATCAAAGGTTATATGGTTAGTAATTATCGATTATACATTACGAAATGACAGTGTGGCATAACAAGTGATGAGCTATTGATGATCAATGCATGGCTTTAAGGATAAGCATGGCTTTGTGTAACGAGACTTCGACAAGCCTCACACCCGGGAAATAGCCAAAATATGATTATATGTAGCAAGGTTAGTGGTCGCGCTATGTTCGTTTACTTCTAGATAAAAAGTAGTACTTGTTGGAGATGTGGATTAAGGATCTTAAGGTAAGTTAAACACTGGAGGGGGTGAATAGTGTTTAATGGAATTTATAAATTTCTTGAAATCTTTTTGAATCAAACACGTAGTATACAGATTACAAAAACAAACAAAGACAGAATCAGTCACAGAATGCAGAAAGTAAAAGAAAAAGCAATAAAAGGAAATAACACATTGAGACTTTATACTAGTTCGGGACTCCCCTACATACAGTCCCACCAAAGTTGGGTTGATGTGAAATTTTATTCAACAATATCCAATTACAATCCTTGATTTCAGGGCTACAAGGGAAAACACCCTAACTGATTCCAAGTATAGTGAGACTTAGTCGATTTACTGGGCCACGACTTTACACCCAATCAATTTCTAGGACAAAATCGCACCCAGACACTTTAAATGGGACAAGACCACACCCTTTCTCTATCATTTTTTGTAATATCGACTCTATAGGACTTGATCTTGAGATATTTGATTACAAACAGCTTATAACTCTTGAGAAGCATTTGAATTCAGAGAGAACTTGGTTTAGAATTGAAAGAGAAGAAAACTGATAAGATTTCTATTGAAATTGGAAGAGTATAAGTGTATAAAATCAAGTGTTAAAGTAGTATAAAGGTAGAATGTTAAGAGAGGAAGAAGAAGATGAAAACTTGTTAAAAAATTCAGGTATTTATAGGTTTCCAATAGTCACAACGTTTCTGAAAGGTTTTGAATCCAAAAAACCCTACTTTTCAAAATTTAAAAATGCCCTAACTAGAGTTGTCAATGAGTACCCAAAAAATCCGATATCTGCCTGCATTCGTATTCGAAAATACGGAATATATCCGCTATTCGAGATGCTGATACGGATATCCGGAAATCATCCTGGATACGGATATGGTTATAGTGGTATCTGTACCCGAAAAATATCTGTCTGATTTCCTGATGCGTGTTTGTGTATTATATATAAAAAAATTAATTACGCCTAAGCTTAAATTAATATATAAATTTTCTTGAAATAGCTAAACTAATCTCATCTATTGAATTATAAAAGAATGTCGTATTTGGTATTATGCAACATTTTAAATCATGTACTCATTTTATTTTGTGGTATGGTTATGATTAAGACATAATTGTGTATATGCTTCTATGATTTATATTTTGTTTTACTTTAGTCTTAAGGTGGTTTATTTCATATCTTAGACACTTTTTCACTTGAAATATTTATTGTATGAAATTTATTTGATTAATGTCTTACTTGTAATTTTAATTAGATGTATTCATCATTTCAAAAAATATTTAATGAACCAAATTTTCGTTTGAGTGATGTGTTTGTAAAAATTTATTGTTTTATTTTCGGATAACTACATCTAGGGTTATTTTCGGATAACTGCATCTAATGAACATTTTTAAGTATCGGATACAGATATTTCCGGATTTTTTCGGATATATGTATTCGCAAAGGCAGATACAGATATTTTCGAATATCCGAAAATATCCGCGGACATGGATATTATGAAGTGAAAATAAGGCTCATGTTGAAAGTTTTAAATTCAAACGGCATCCAGTCCAACTTTCATATTCAAAACGAGTCCCTATTTTGACATGTTACGTGTTTTGTAAAAAACAATATATGCGTTGGTATATTAAAAAAATTCAAAAAAACGTAAATATTCCCAGAAGCAATCTGAAAAAAAAAGTTGCAAATATGTATGCAACTATTAGTAATATTTGCATACATGTATGCATACTTTCATCCAGTGTTTCCATTGAAAAATCTAGATGAATATATGCATATTGTATGCAACTATTACCAACAGTTGCATATATATATATATATATATATATATATATATATATGCATATAAAGTTGAACTAAGCTGCATGTGCTACAAATAGTTGCAGAAATGTTCGCATATATTTCGTATAAGTGCAAACATGTATGCAACTAAGATAAAAAGGAGGAAGGCTTACGAAAATGTGCATACATGCATGCGTTTATTGATTCTATACGCCGGAATGTATGCGTAAAAGGCGTATGCTTGAAAAAAAAGGTCAGAATTGAATATATGCATAAAAGGATGCATATACTGCAGTTTAGCCACAAACATGTATGCAGAAATAAAGCAGTTTGATGCATAACTAAAATATATGCATGAATGTATGCAACTATTTACAAGCAGGTGCATCTTTTGATGCGTAATACTGCTATTTTGCTGTTTTTTTGTTTTTTGAGTTGTTGTTTGGTGATTTTAACGCATGATTTTGATGATGATTATTTTTTGTATTTAACTATGAATTTTCATTATTATTATTTTTTTGATGATTTTTCTAAAAATATGGACCTAATTTACATGAAAAGTTAGACCCGATGTGAGCCTAATTTTGAAACTTATTAAGGACCTGAGACAAACTGACCTATTCTTAAATGGGTATCCGCGGATATCAGATATTTTCATTTTTGGATACGGATTCGGATACAACACTATCCTTATCCATCTGCATTCGTTTAAAACCCTAGTCCTAACGGTTAGTATGTCGACATGCCTATTTTCATAAGTTGATATATGCTAGGTGAAATTCAAAAATAAAAGTTTAAATCAATTCAAACAATATTTAAATGAATTATAATGAATCCAAAGTCAAAAAAATTCCTTTATATTTAAACATTCTTTTTGAAGTAAAAACATAGTTTAAAACTTATATAAAGATTTATTAAAAATAATTAAGAAATTAGATATAAAATGATATAAGAGTATAAATACATAAAACTATACATATATTAAAATTTAAGAAGGTTAAACAACATAAGTAAATATAAAACAAATAAAACTTAAGTTTAAAATCTAAATTACAAATTTGAATATAAACACTACAACGAAAATACACTCTTACAACGTAAGTCTCTGAACTTATGAAGTCTCGTTTCGGTAGTGGACCAATTCGTTAACATACCACCGAGCCATTTTTTTATTAACATAATAACATCGAGCCTTTGCTGCAGCTGAGACTACTAAATCCGTTGCTTTATTTTTGATACCAACTATTTGGTAAGTGTTGTCAATATGCTTCCACAACATTTTGGCTGACATTGTGATATGCATAGCTGCATAAAATATGAGTTTTTAACATCGTTTATTTAATGTTGCGGGAAACGTTATAAATTGTATGTCAACAACATTATTTGACTTTTGTGTATATTTCTTATGTTCATTAGAAAGAGTTTTCACAATGATCCACAAATATTGTAAAACTGATTTATAACAACATATTATCGGCATTGGTGTAATGTCTTCTACATCTATTGTGAGAAGTCGTTCCATAACGTTTTTATAATGATTTTTTACGTTGTAAGTACAACTCTAAAATAGTGGAAAAAAATAGTAAAAAATAAGGTATGACATTTCAAAAGATTTGCGTTTAGGATCTAAACTTCAATTTTAAAACATTGGAAACTAACCTATTGCAAGTACATTTTAATATCATGCGTATGTTATTCAACAATGTGTAGTACAGTTTGTAAATAATAATTTAACTATTTACTATAAGCATTGTAAAAAATTGCATTTGCAACTTTACATAACCATAATATTTACATTTTAAATGACATTTCACAAACATTGTAAATATCATTGTTAACAATAATATTTTCATATTCCACTACTCCTAGTTGTATGCAAATATATTTTGTATGATATGATTATTATCACAACATAAAATTATACTATAGCATGATATACAAACATTGTATTTACCAGTAAATAGAAAGAACATTTCAAAGACATGGACGTATAACTATATACTTTTACACACATTACCACTTTTATGTGTATATATATATGCATATATACATAAAATACTACTGAGCAATTAAAATATGCATAATGCATTCATGTTGGTCCAACATACATCCATGTTGATATAGTAATAAAGAAAATTTCAGTTTGCCACATAAAATGCAAACAACTATCTATGTCCATGCATCAATGTACAGACTAAAAAATACCAGAAAGCCAACCTATTTCCGCTATTCACTTCTGCGACATCATTGCTCAAGGCACAGCATTCTGATTTTCCTATTGTCGTCACTGCTGTTACAGGTAGTCTAATCGCCTTTGAAATAGCATGCGGCTCTGGTCTATGAATTGCATAATGACCCCATCCTTTACTTTGCTGTATTCCAAATGGTCTACATAGATTCTATCCTGTGCAACCCGTGAATATCTTCAAGAAACCTTTTAACCATAATCATGGTTGTACGGCGCCAAGTCGAGTCGAGCTAATAGAGGTCCAACTAGTCGACTAGTAGTCATATACTAGTCGATAATATATATATATATATATATATATATATATATATATGTACGTATATATTAATACATGGTAATTACAGTTTGTATTCCACTTAAGTTTACTTCTTCTCCAAGTCGTATTCCACTTCGTGATTTGCGGTCGATTTTGGGTTAATTAAGATGAGATCTTAAGTATAAATAAATTGGCTTACGGTTAATTCTTCTCTAGTTCGTATTCGACTTCATGATTTCAGGTGAATTCTTCTCGATTTCGACTTCAACTTCATGATTTGGAGTCGATTTCGACTTTGACTTTGTGATTTAGGGTTCAAGTTCATGATTAAGGTTCGACTGCATGATTTAGGGTTCTGATTTGAGTTCGACTTTGTGATTTAGGGTTCGAGTTCGACTTTGTGATTTAGGGTTCGAGCTCGACTAATGGCAAGTCAACTCTTTAAGTCGATGCTCCGATGTTGACTAATCGACTAGTCCCCAACTAGTTGCAACTAGTAGAGCGCCGTAATAACACTGACCATAACTATTCTATTGCATGTTTTCTTGCTAAAACCCTAGATTATATCTATCATTTGTTTATTCAACTCCAAGAAAATAGTTGATCTCAATCATAATCCGCACTGGGAAAAAAACTTTGACGTCTAAAATGCTCGTCATTCAGATTGCTTAATACAATCGATGTATGAAAATAAGATACAAAATTTAAGAGATTTATAATTAGTGAAACATTTCTAGCTTATTTTTTCTATTATTTTCCAAAATGACAAGTGGATTTTATTATTGTTGCATTAGCCAACTTTTCTCACTTTGCTCTTCTTAATTTTGTGATGTTTTAATTGTAAATTTTACAGAGATACTAAAAAGTGTATTTTTTTCCCATTCAGATATGGTTTGCTTTAGCTTCCTATTTATTTATTTTTAACAATTTTTACATGTGAACCTTAAACTCAAAAGCGATGCAATGTAGGAAACTTTATTACATAAATGATAAAAATATTTACGGTCTTATTGTTTTGTGTTTCCTTTAACATAGCTCAAAATGGATATTCCTATATAGGAATTCCAAGTGGAAATTAGCAGGGTGTACAGAAATAGGCACTTTCATAATCTATTTTTGGTCAAAATGTTCAAATAGGAATTCTATAGCTAATCTAGCATGAAAATTCGATCATGCAATCCTAATTTTTGATGATTTGTATGGATAATATTTAGACAAATTGATATGTAAATTTGGTCTTTCTTTTGAAAAAAGTGAATATGCAGTATATTTTGGACTTATTAAAAAAGGTTGAATTAGATCTGAAAATAAGCTTGTACACTCCATAACTACACGCAATTATTATTTAGGTATGTTTTTACTACCAAATACCTCTTCTTTTCTCAATTTCAAACTTTAAATGATTTTGAAATATTTTTAAAAATGCAAGTTGATTTTCTTTAAGAAAAGTTAGTTAGTTTGCACTTCCTATTTAGAAAATAAAGATATAATTTATTATCACAATTAAATTACTAAACAAAATAAATAAGGATATAATTTATTCAGACCTGGTTTCCATATTTTTAGTATGATGATACTTGAATTGTACATATATGGTCCATTATTTAAGATTCATAGGAAGTCATCTTTACTCTCAAAGCGTATGATTATGAGTCCACTTTCCATATAAAAAATAATTACTTTTCTTGAAGGATGCCGGGTCTGTCCATAGAAGAATGGAAGTGTGAATACAATAAATTTTATTAAGCAGAGCAATTGTTAAGCTATTAGAAAGTAACTGGCATTTTGTTATTAACAAATGTTGTATTTTTTTTTCAATAACCTATAATTAAATGAGAAACAAAATAATCAATGCATAGGATATATATATATATATATATATATATATGGATTAATGTGTATTTTACTTTGTGTTATAATATAAATATATATATATATATTTGGAAATTATGTTTGTATAAATAGTACGGTAAATGACAACATTAATTAAGAATGGTAATTAAAGGAATAAATTAAATGTTTTTTTTAAATAATGACTACAATAGATTAATTTATTAGTGTGGGAAACTAGTTTCCATTTAATTCATTGATGATACAATGCAAACGAACTTTAAATAATGCGCGTAATTACTGCAGTTAAGGTGAATAAACTTATAACTATAGAAAATTGACATAATATATTTTAAACAAGTGTTAAGTAGGACCAAAATGTAACGATGTGTGGAATAATAAAGTAAATATCGAATTAAATGCGACTTAATCGAATTTAAGTTATGACAAATAAATTGATTGCAATTAAATATTTCGTTACTGTACATTAAACGACAATTGGAACTTACTAACATAATAGGGTATAAAAAATTAGAAATTAAATCAAATCAATTTATTAGAATTAAATATATACCAAATTATTAAGACTTAAATTAAGTTGACTATATGAAAAAATTGTTTAATTGAAATTTATGAATATTTGAATTTGGGATTACATTAGGTGTAACTGATATACATAACTAATATAAGTTCTATTTCAAATTCGGACCTTGTTAGTAACGTTTGGGATTCTATTGTTTAAGTAGCCATGTATAGTAAATGTTGAACAAAAAGGAAATCCAACTAATTTAATTTATTTAATTAACAATTAAATCTTCTCACCAATAAGTACATCTCATCCTAAATTCTCTAACCTTAATCTCTTCATTCTCCTGTAACAAAATGGCCACTTGTTCTTTATCTTCCCCCTTCTCACTATTACTGGAAAAAAAAGAATCTATACCTCAAAATTTTGTGAATGAAAAATCCTAAAAAAAGTTTCATTAAACCGAGATTAAGATGCTCTTCGATCTTATATTATTTATGGAAGGTGTGATCGTATTTTCATGTGGTCCGTATTTTTCAGCGAATGGAAGCATGCTGGGGTTTGAATTCGTTTTTTATATAGGGATTAACTCAAGAAATGGAAATCGTATTCGGATTCGTAGGGGAATTTAACATCAATGGAAAATTTTGAAGAAATTGTATGATAAAAAAATGTCGATACCCTGCAGTATGCGTGCATTGTGGTGCAAGGATGCGGTTTGAGAAAGTGTTGCGAGTTAGAGATGATGGTGATGAGGAGGAAGCTTTCGAGAATAGAAGTTCAATGGAGAAATCGGTTTGAATTTTTGTTGAGCAGATGAGGGAATATGGAAGTGAAGAGGGGTTGCTTTTTGATATGGGTGGTTCGAAATTTGCTATAGCAAAATTTTAGATGGGAGAGAAGAAGGATGACGTGGCATTCATTTAAGGTGAGGAAGTGTTGTTTGTTTCATTTTAGTTTAACTACACATTCGTATAACTTGTAACATGTATAACTTTATCATACATACTTATTTTGACGTGTGGTTTATTGCATTGGAATCGTATTGACAAGCTCTTCCCAATGGCGCTAGTTTGGATGAATTCTAAGACCGTAAAATTTTGGGCTAAATTTTGGATTCTATTCTCGTTTGAAATCAAAGGTGAGTGATTAAACCCACTCACACCTAACTAAAGTATCTCGATTATTTGTTAAATTAAAATTATGATATGATTGTATTGATTGTTGTTTGATAGTTAAAAATTGCAGTTTATGTTAACCAGCATCGATAGTGTAATTTAATTTGACCATTAGTTTAAATTTTGCAGTTATGTTTAAATTTGGCATTTTATACTAGTTTAAAACCCATCATCGAATAACTAGTAAAAAATTTATGATATAGAACAATTTTGATGCATTGATGTGATGAATCGCTTGGATTTGATATGTTTTTATTTGTGTAAATTTACGTGTTATTCACCTTGATTTTCATATGACCATTGTTTGCGTTGATTAATCCCAATCATTTACCCTAGATGTTACGGGCATCGAATAAACCCGCGATTAATCATCAAAATGAATTAAGAACGTAGGTTGAAATGATAAATACCTATGACCCTAATTTGAACTAAAATGATATATACCCTTTCCCAAAATACTAAAATTATTTTTTAAGTGTTATGTAACGACGTTCGGAACAAAATCCCCTTCCTTCCAGCGTACGGTGCATGCATATGAGTTGGCACTCACATCCTTGTAACAAAAGGAATCCCTTTTGTTACGTGCCTACCAGCTCCTATTTGTACTTGTCTTCTCTAATTTATTTATGATGTGGCACTTTTGCATCCAAGCCATAATTTCTCCTTAACAGCATGAAGGACAATCCTAACAGTCTCCTCCTTGACTCGCATCCTACGAATATCTTTTGAGAGCGCTATCTTTCCTGCATGGCCGAGTCCATAACCTTCGGCTCTGATACCACTGTTATGTAACGACGGTCGGAATAAAGCCCTCTGCATATGAGTTCTTAAATACTCAAGTCAATTCTTTGCTGAAATGATTTATTTTCAGTTTATAATGTCATATGTTGTTGTATGTTCGGATGCTTATAGAGCTTCTTGACCAGCTTTTTCTTATTGTTATTTATAGATTTATTATGTAATTTGAAGGGTATATTCTTATTTTTTTTTTTGTATTGGCATGATGCACCAAGGATAGACCCTAAGTCATAACGGACCTTGTGTATATATGCAGAGTCATGCTCGTAGGGTTTTTACTTGCTTACATTATAGGGGGATGAGGAAGGCAGCTATTGCCACTCAATGTGCCTTGAGAGGAAAACTGGCCAGAAGGGAATTGTTGATGTTAAAAGTGGGTAGCATTTTTCCATCTGATTGTCGACTTCATTTCCAGCATGCTTTTTGCATAGCATATTTGGCTTCTTTCAAATAACTCTTTATATTTTACAGTAAACCTTCTGAAATAAGTAATTTTTTCTATTTAGACCTGGGATTAGAATTTCAATAAATCTTGTCAAGCTATATTTTAACTAATATTCTATAATGCAAGTTTTTCAAAATGTGATTCTAATCGTAAATCGTGAAATTCAAGCTATAAATCAAAATGGGATATAAATCAAAAATCGTGAATTCAAAAAACACACATTTTAAAGTTTACACACACTTTGAAATTAATTTTGGTATTTAAACTTCTACATCTAAACCTAAAATATCATTTTTCTCTTTCAATTTTTTTGGAAATGATTAAAATTGGAACTATAGACTCAAATAAGTATGTTGAATATAGTAACTTGGACAAAATGACTTTTCTAAGGTGCGGTTAGCTTAATTTGAATCGGAATAAAATTGAATCGTACAGGAATGGATTCGATTTGAAATGAGATTCAAATTATAGGATTTTAAGATTTTTGATAACAATGCTATAACGATTTTCTGGACATGATGGTGCTCTGTTAAAATGATTTACAAATGCTAAGGTTGTAAATGCAATTTATGGTTACTTATTTATTTTTAATGGTTTTAGGATGCAACGGAAACCGATGCTCTTCAAGCAGCCAAAAATAATATTTGGTAGTATCAACAACGAGCTTTGTGAAATGACCCGAACTTCCCCATTAAGGAAAGCCCGGGTTGAGTTGAGAACAACGACGCATCTAAACACAAATAGAAGAATATTTCATTGCTTATTACAACAATTCCATCAAAATACAAGAATATACAGAGTATGAATAAATATTACACATCAGAGAATTATCAGATATTTAAATTACATTACATAGTAGCGGAAAATAATACGAAACACAACTGAAAGAGATATACCGATACAGAGCTTTCCGAATATCGTTCCAGCTGTAAACCTGGATCCTATGAACATAAATTTGCAAAAATAAAACTACTAGCTACCCGTTTGGAAAATAAGGGCAACCAGAGTTTAGGTTAAAACAATAAACTCCAAGTCAGTCATGTGACTGGCGTGAGAACTAAAACAATTATTAATTTAATTTTAAAGTTAGGTAAATCAAGGGACCACACCGTATTACATGGAACGGGTTTACCCGCAAGAAAACCAGTGCATAAAAAAATAGCGCAATGCTAAATAAAGAACAATGAAGCTATTATAAGACCCAGGTCCCATCACACAATGTAACGCAAGCCGGAGGATAGGGTTTTACCTTATAATAGCCAAATAATGCTTGATACGCGAAATTTAATCTTTTATTATTACTATAAGTGAAGAAATCAATTTCAAATATAAATGTATCAATCATAGGCGGTACGAGCGCCCCATCCAACTATGTCGCCATATATAGGATTACAACTAAAACCGAATTGTCGTATTGGAAATTGGATTTCCGTCATGAGTCGAGGCAAGGGGCAAGCTCCTCACTGGCTTCGAGACACTCTAACAAATGCCCCAGTATTCCCCATAGAGAACCCTTGGAATCAGCTAGGCCGGTCCAGACTTACGTTAGTGGATTGGCAACTCCTGAACACACGTTTCCCGGTCCTATCGGACCTATCCATCGGCTCCGAAGAGACCGATATATCCGAGGCGCCTCGCATTCCAACATCCACAAAGGTATAATAGTCAACGATGTCAGGGCTAGTAAAATGCTGACACCATCCATAGCTAGAAAGAAACGTCGTGATCTCCCAACGTTCCTTATCCCTTTTTATCTCATACCGAGGTGTGAGGCTCGCGAAATAACGCTATACATAAAGCTACGCTGTATTAAAATCGTGCTTTGATCATCAACCACAAGACTCTTCTTTTCAACAAAATCCTTGATCACTGCATCTCAGCATGCCACGCAGACAATTCATGCCATGCGACTGATATCTATCGATATATTACCTCTTAGCTTGTACGTCTCAGAGAAGGGCGTTAAGCAAGAGAATAAATTCTCTGCCACCAACATATATATATTTAATAGAAATCAATCAACACAGAATACAATCCAATGTCAGACACATAATCCATTTACAAGTTTGTTCTGGGTCTGAACGAAACCAGAGGCACCTTATTCCTCTCTCGTATGTCCAATACAGTAGAGAGGTCCTCGCATATCCGTCAATCTCCAAGTACGTCTGGACGATCACCACTTATTACCTCATCTTTGGTGTACAACCCAATCAAGATATTAGTAATCATCCAAACGATGTGAAGACCTCCAGCCTTCAACCACGTCTTCATCGTTGACATATCATCGAATCAGTTATTCAGAATGGGAATAAACCCGGCCTTTCCGAATAACTCGCGTATATAATAAACAAGTGTTATAAAAACACAACATACGCCTCATTCCAATTCTGAATATTCTTTTATTTAAATATTCACATCTTTAGGGATTTGTTCCCATTAATTTTATCAAATATAAATTCTTTTAAATTAATTCTTTAATCTTCCTTTGGATATCATTTCAAACCATGTTACGGTTTTCAAAACTAGTCGGGATTAGCGAATCACACCGAAGTTATCATTTATTTTATTTTCCAATACCAACCTATTTATCCCATGGAGAAAAACTGTTATTACCCCATATCTAACACCACAGTGTTATTGGTAAATTTAATTACCATTTCCCATTCAAATCTAATTAAATATTTAACTATCGCTAGGAGCAAAACTGGCGATACTCCATTCTCGATCATTTCAATCTAACTAAAGATTTATTAAAACTCCATTTGATTTTAATCTTCCCAAAAATCAATATTAATGATTAATTAACTTTGGAAACATAAACATGTCGCATCGACAATCTACACTGTACTACTGATTTCTGCCGATATATAACCTCTAAGCTCGTACGTCTCAGAGAAGGGCGTTAAGCAAGAGAATAAATTCTCCGCCGCCAAACAGAAGTATATTTAGCAGAGATCAAACATACAGTTTGAAATACAATGACTGACATGTAGTCCTGTCTTTTACTGGGTTGAAGAACTAACGTCATTTAAAACACAGTTCACGATAAACCCAAATCACATTCCATTATATATGGAACCTTCATGGAAAACAAATCAATATATAATCGAAATCAATTTCCGTATCCGATTAATAATATAAATGGAATAACGACAAAGCCTTTTAAATTCCATATGTATTAACAGTCTTCCTCCATAGAATTTCATTTCGATTATCATCAAATCAAATTCCATTCAATTCCAATTTAATATACTAAATTGGAAAACTTTACTTTGGAAAATTCCTGTTAAATCTTAATAAAAAGATTTATAAATTCCAAATCACATTTCACTGTAAATCAGGTTAAAAACGAATGTCTTTAAAAACACAGTTCACAATAAACCCAGTTCACATTACATTTTTAATCGGGCTAAAGAACAAGTATTATTTAAAACACCATTCACGATAAACCCAAAAATCAATTCCAATTCAATTCTAATTAAATATTAATTAATTGTATACTTCATTAAATCTGAATAAAAAGATTTAATATTTTGTCCACTGGGTTTAAGAACTGTGTTAATGAAAACACCATACATGACAAACCCAAATCCCATTTGATATTAAATACAAGGATCTGAATAGAAAATATATCGGCTTATATTCAATATCAAATTCTAAACCAACAAATATCATTTTGGAAATAACGATATAAAATATATCTTCCAAATTTCCATAACAATATCCGTATAATCCTGAATCCAACATCCAAATATTCCAATGATAATTTCGATTCAAATCCATTCCAATTCATATATTGGAAATTCTGGTTATTCTTAAACCATTTTAAATCCAATTTATTTATTTTTAAAAATATTGGATTTATTATTCTAGTTCATAACTCGTTCATTTTTATAAAATGTATTTTTATCTTTTCAAATATGGGATTTTTCAGCCTAATTCTTTCCAAATCATTTATTTCGATTTTACATAAATTATTGATATTTTTAATAATTTTATCAAGACCCGTGTAGTCGATTTCCATAAACGGCCATCGAACTGCACTTGCCGCCTGAAACGACCCGCAAATCTGAGCTATCTGAGTTGACTAAATACACCACACGTCCAACCCAAATAACACAGAAATACGAACCATTAATAGAAAGAAGATAGAGGATGAGAATAGATAAGATAGAAACTTAGAATAGAAGAAGAACGAAGATCACAAACTCACAGCGGAACGAATAAAATATATTATATAACATAACTTTTGAAATACACATCAGTAACTTTATATACATACCATCATCAGAGCACAACAGTCATTTCTGGAACAGTTATAAACACCTGTTTCCAGATACAAACAAGGTCCACAGCGGAATATATGATAGCCTATAGCTAACCGGTGAAGCCTCCTGCTTCCAGCTCCTTCAAATGAATCTGTGAAATCCCGACTACTTGACTGCCCGTACAAATTTGGGCACCCAAGAGTTTAGGGAAAACAAAACAAAATAAACTCTGGGTCAGTCATGGGACTGGTGTGAGTAAACTCCAACCACTTGTTTAACTTTTAAAAATCCTTTCAAAATAAAAGATAATAGTAAGACCAGCCCACACATAAACATGGACGGTTTTTACCTTACTATAACCCAAAACACTTTGATATCAAATCCAATGATATTATAGTAATGTCTACATCAAGTAAATAACCAAATAGCAGAACGCTTGCATCTCACGCTCCACATATATAGCATAAAATCAAAAACCGCATGGCGCTTATTGGAGATTGGATTTCCAACATGACAAGGTATGGAACCACCTTCCGATGATGTATCTCTAGAGGCGAATACACCTGGGTTCAACAAGAACGTCTTGCAACCCGGCCCACACATGACCGACCACTCATTTCGCTTGAGTGTATCGAATGTATATCACCAACGGTTGGACTCAAACCACCGTTTCCCGAATGGGCAGAATCGATAGATTTAGAAACAAAAGGAATTTCTCTAGATAGGCGATTATACACCCTAATGGGTGCGACCCACATAGCCATGCTGCCTGCCCGATTTTTGTCCTTTCCCGGTTGTTGAGGCCTGAGGCTACGATTACTTACCATTCATTGATAACACAATCACTTTGAATGCCACATTGTCAGATCCATTAATCACTAGTTGAGTTTGCACAAATATTCTGGATATTATGCTAAGGGATAAATCCGATACAACCATATATATATTCATACAGACCAACCCATTTGATCATTGGAAATACTCTGTCAGACATTCTTCCATTTACGTTCGTTCTGGGATCGAACGAAACCGAAGGCACCATTTCTATAAATAGAAAAGCCCTTGCACTTCACTCCGTCTTCAATATATTCAGCATACTTGGTTCGCAACGCTTATGCCGATATGGAGTGGTTCTTCGGATAATAATCCAACCGGTCTCTCCATATTGACAACGATGGTCAAAACTTCGATAGTCTGTGATTTAACTATCGAATAAAAACAAGTGTTCATCCAAACATATCAACAAATCACTGGGCCCTTTAATTAATATTCATTAATTAAATCTCTTCTCCATTTTCTCTATCAATATTTGTTAACCAAATATTTTCAATAACCATATTGACCCTTTACGCTATTTGGAAAACATTTCCCAATATCAATTCCTTTTATTTTCTATATATTAGAAAATATCTCTATTTGCAATTGAAAACAATTTCAATCCCTTATCTCTATCCCTTATCTGTTTACAATATTCGATTTTTATATTCACTTACCTATCGAATTCAATACGTCGATACAATGATTTCTAATTATCAAAATATCTTAAAAATATTCTAACTCCTTAAATTTCCGGAAAATTTTGCCATAACCTCCCCTGTATCGGGAGCATCGGGAAATTTCAAATAGCTTCCCGGTATCTTCCTCAATCAAAAAGAAAAAGGAAAAGCCAAGCGGCTTGCCGATACGGCGCATAAAATCTCATATATGAATTAAACATGTACCTTGTTGTCGAGCACATAAATTTAAATCTTCATATACTTCATATCAAACCTGCTTACACATGTTCACCTGTTTTCCATTCAGTTTAACTCAATCCAATCGTTGAATTCAGTTTCGCTCATTTATTCTTTAATTAGCTATTTTGCCTATTTCACTTCTTTGTTTGAACATAACACGTTCAAATAAAATATTTAACTCGTTCATAACCAAATTGAATTTCAATTCCGATTCTAATTCTCTTTTCTATTTCGAGTATAAATTTCAAATCGCATTTTCTTATTTAAAGCTCAATATCCATTCAAAATCTCATTTAACTAATTTCCGTTCCAATTAGTTAATTCTATTCAATAATCAAAAATCTGATTTCTGTTTCAAAAATCAATTCATTACTCCACCTGAGTTCATATATATTCTATAACTCAAATCTGAGATTTTCTAAATAGAAATGCGGATTTTATTTTCTTAAAATCCTTTTATAAATGAAATAAACCGTTATGGTTTTTAAATAGTTCTGGCGCTGTTTTTCTGAAAATTTGATTTTGACATAACTCAAAATCTATACGACGAAATTCATATTTTTCTCTTCCATTAGAAAACTATTATCAAACCGGTCCTGACGTTTCTTGTTTCGAAGAATTCCGGCTTCAATTGCACTCTGTATATTCAATTGAAGTTCGAATTGCCAATTTACGAACTGCAGCGCTGCGGCGAGTTCGTTTTAATTATATTTTTATATATATAAACTTTTAAACTTTCGTTAAAATGAATCCAACTCCATTTTAACTCCATTCGAATTTCTAATATTCAAACTCCATTTTTCTTTATTTGAATTTCTTGATTCAAATTCCAATCTCACTTTTGAATTCTATTTTCAAATCCCAATTTCTTTGATATTCAAATTTAGTACTTAAATTTCTATTTCCAATCTCTATTCGAACTTCATATTCAATTCTATTTGAGTTATATATTCAACTCTATTTCGATTATATTTGAAGTTTATATTCAATTCTTCTTTGAATTCAAAATTCAAATCCATATTCAATTCTCTTGAGTTCGATATTTCAAATTTCATTACAATTCTACCTTGCAATTCTATATTCAAATTCATTTATTCAAATTCTATTTGAATTGCTATATTCAGACCCCATATTTGAATTCTATTTGAAATTCAAATATTCAAACTCCCTTTAAATTCTATTTGAAATTCTAAATGTTTCAAATTCCACTTTCTCTTCTTTGAAATTCTCAATATTTCAAATTACATTTCTTCTATTTGAAATTCCATTTTTGAATTTCCTTTATGTAATGACCCGCATTTTCTGCGATATATAATTAATTTATTTAATTATATAATTGGTGATTTAGAGAAGTTAATGATCGTTTAATTAAATAATATTGAATATTTAATAAATAATTATAATATAATAAATATTATAATGTCGAAATAGTCGGAAATAGTGAAATTCAAAATATCGTATGAATTGAATAGCATACGAGATTTGGTGGAGTTTCGATTCGAAATATAATAACGATTTTTATTGAATCGACGACAGTTGAACGTATAGTTTATAATATATTTATAAACGAGCTCGAAATGGCGCTGCAGTTCGCTATTTGGCGATTTGAACTTCAACTGAATGTACAAGATTCGTTTTAAGCCGGATTTCTGTGAAACAAGAAACGTGTGGAGCTGGTGGAGTATATCTTTCTAGTGGAAGAGAAAAATCAGGATTTCGTCGTGTAGATTTTGATTTACGTCCAAATCAAATTTTAGAAAAGTCGCTATGGAATTCCTTTATAATTTGCGACGCTTTATTTACGTTATAAATGGATTTTCAATATAAATTGAATATCGATTCAACCTGGACTTGAAATATCAAG
This sequence comes from Allium sativum, assembly GCA_030737875.1. Lineage (NCBI taxonomy): Eukaryota > Viridiplantae > Streptophyta > Magnoliopsida > Asparagales > Amaryllidaceae > Allium > Allium sativum. The sequence goes on along the minus strand of CM060909.1, from coordinate 751,012,818 downwards.
TATATAATTTTTCTGAAGCTGTATGGTATTCCACTGTGAATATATACGACAATATAAATTTATTTATATTTAATTTAATTTTATTTAAATATATTTATATATTTAAATGGGCTATTTAGAGCTTTAAAAATAGCCGGTTTTGCAAACGAAGTCGGAATTCAACGAAACTAATTTTGTTGGATCCGCAATGTCAAATAGTTGTTAGATTTCCAGTTTCGTGATTTTTAGAGTCACTGTGTGGTCGTACGGATTTTTAGAGTGAGAAACAGTCAGTATTTTGACAGTTAAAAATACGCTGTGTGAGCATACGGAGTCGGAATTCGACGAAACCAGTTTCATTAGGACCATAATGTCGAACTCTAGCTACATGTCCAGTTTGGTGATTTTTGGGTATCGTATGTGATCACACGGATTTTAGAAGCCAAAAACGAATATAAAATGATAAAATAAAATATCGAAAAAATATCTAAAAATATCTAAATCTCTTATAAATACCCCCTAATAATTTTCCTAACCTAATTCAGTTTTTCCACAGCTCAAATAGGCGCCGCCACATTTATTCACTTTCCAGTAAAGTTCGAACCAAAGATAAATCAAAAACAAATGAGAGAATAACCTATAAATCAAGTAATATATATGTATGGATTCCGGGTGTTATCCTCTTCACTTTCATACCATTTTGGTATGGTTCGACACTCGTTCTGGGGTTCGTCGTTTAGCAAAGAGGATTTAGGGTTGAGGGATTCGCGAGTATGAAGCATCGATTCAGGATTTAAATGTTGGAATCGGGTTTCTGGTAGGCTTTAGCTTCGGTGATGATCTTCTGAGGGTGTTCGGTGGATGTTTTTGACGACGAGTTCCCTGTAGCTTCTCGAGATCGTGTTCGACTGGGTAGCGTCGAGTGGTATGATGTTGAGGTGGTTAGAAGGAGATTCAGATGAGGTGAAGATTTGTGGTGGTATCAGGAAATTCGGTGGAGTGTAGGAGGAGATTGGATTGAATGAAATTGTGGTAATGGACATTGGAGCTCCAACGTGTTTTGTTTGGGGAGATGAAGTAATACGGGTATGGGCTTTTATGTGGTGGTGGGCCGGAATGAAATGGGGTGAGCCCAACAAGATTTTAATTTAAGTTATAAATTCAAATAAGTGTACGAACTTGTTTATTTAATATCTCGTTCGTATGTGGTCAGAATTTCGAACCGTAAGTTGCGTTGGGATCGTATGGACGGACACTACGCACTGGAGCTGACTGGGAGTGAATCCGAGCTCGTTACAATTTATGGAAAATTAAATTGTCCGACTGAATCAAATAACGCAAACCGTTATTTAACGGCTAACGCGCAAATGTGAGTAAATCTCACTAACTCTAAACAGTTTATAATTTCATGTTATATTTTTAGAACTGTTAAATATGGACTGATTGATTGTGTGTTGACTGTTTGATTGAACTGCTAGTCAGTTAGTTAAATTTCTATATTGATTATGTTTAACAGAATATATCATATGGAACTGAAAGTGATATTATCTATACCGTCTAACATCTGTGATGCAGGGAAACAGGTTGGAGGAATCCGACTGGATTCCTCAACAGTTATTTTATTGTTTTTCATATATTTTGATATATGATGTGAATTATAACCTGTTGTTGATTGTGTGCGTATGGACGATATTGAACATCGTGATTTGATATGAATGAATACCATAACATATCGAAATGTTGATAAAGGGATTTTCAAAGTGATATTGAAAATAGAATATTTATAAAATGGGATATTTATAATATAGAGATATTTATAAAGTGGAATATTTATAAATAAGGAATATTTATAAATTGGGATATTTATAAATAGGAGATATTTGAAAATGAAATAAATTCAAAACGTTTCTTTTTGAATGGAAAGGCCTGTGTGGCGAGTTTGGGGATTTTCCCGATGCTCCCGATACAAAGGAGGTTATGGCGAATTTTCCCGGGAATTTAAGGAGTTAGAATATTTCAAGAATAAATTTGAAAAGGAAATATTTGTAAACCATTTACAAATAGAATTAAAAGGAAACGTTATAAAAAGGAAGTCATTTTTAAAGTGTAGAACCGTTATTTAAAAGTACATCTTTTCAAATGAATAAAACGTTGTTAAAAAGGAAATCTTTATGAAGTGAATAAAGTAAATCGAATATGGTATTCGAAGTTAGTTAATCGAATATAGACATTCGAAAGTTAGTTAATCGAATATGGTATTCGAAGTTAGCTAATCGAATATAGACATTCGAAAGTTAGTTAATCGAATATGGTATTCGAAGTTAGTTAATCGAATATAGACATTCGAAGGGAGAAATCGAATATGGTATTCGAAGTTAGTTAATCGAATATAGACATTCGAAAGGAGAAATCGAATATGATATTCGAAGTAAGTAAATCGAATATGGTATTCGAAGAAGTTAATCGAATATGGTATTCGAAGTTAGAGAAATCGAATATGGTATTCGAAAGTTAGTTAATCGAATATGTTATTCGAAAGGGGTTAGTCAAGTCGAGTTAGTCAAATAGAGTTAACCAGTTAGAGTTAACCAGTTAGAGTTAATCAGTTAGAGTTAACCACTTGGGGTTAATTGGTTAGAGTTAATCGATTAGAGTTAAATGAACTAGAGTTAATCAAATATAGTTATTTGAGACAGAGCTAGTCGAACATAGTATTCAGGGTAAGTTTCCATCTTGTACGACTGCTAGCGTAATTTGCAGGGCTGTAAATAGCCTAAGGCGGTCGGATGTTTCCTGAGGGAATCAGGCGTAACCATTGTGATCGCTGCGATCTAGAGTCAAGCGAATGGAGTTAAATAGAGTTAATCGAATAGTAGTTATTCGAATAGAGTTAATCGAATAGTAGTTATTCGAATAGAGTTAAATGGAGTTAAATAGAGTTAATCGAATAGTAGTTATTCGAATAGAGTTAAATGGAGTTAAATCGAATATTAGTTATTCGATAGGAGTAAATCAAGTTGAGTTAAATAAACCAAGTTAGTCGAGCCTAGTTAATTGAATCGAATTGGTCGAACCAAGTAAGTTAAGTTAGTCGAGTTAAGTTCGTCGAGTTAAATAAATCGGTGTTAGTTTCATTGAAAGGAATTATCGATGTTAGTTTCATCGAAAGGAATTATCGATGTTAGTTTCATCGAAAGGAATTATCGATGTTAGTTTCAACGAAAGGAATTATCGATGTTAGTTTCATCGAAAGGAGTTATCGGTGTTAGTTTCATCGAAAGAAGTTATCGATGTTAGTTTCATCGAAGGGAGTTATCGATTATAGTTTAATCGAAGTGAGATTTTCAAATATGAGATATTTGAAAAGGGAAGAGTTATCGAATACTAGTTATTCGAAGAGAGATTATCGAATATCGTTTATTCGAGAAGGAGTTAATCGAATATAGGGTATTCGAAGAAGAGTTAATCAAATAGAGATTTATCGAAGAGAGTTAATCGGCAAATTTGATTATATCGAATTCGGGAAAGTACTTATACTTTCCAGTGTTTAAATAGAATTTTATTTATATTTAAATAAATAAGTGTTAGGTTAACTATTCACTAATAAGAATAGAAGTTATAATTTAAGTTAGATAATTCGAAAGGAGGGATTATAACGTTATCGTTATAACCAATGTTTTAAATATAAAAGTGGATTAGTAAGATTGGATCTGAGAAAGGCGTAAAGAAGTTGTTAAAGATTAAAAGATAAACTTTGACCATTTCGAAGCTATAACGTTGTTCAGTTAAGGTCTGAGAGGTAATTATACCCCAACTTGAGTGACTTCCTTCTTAACTAAGAAATGGTAAGGTTTGATCGTAAAGGAGTTTTGGAAATGTTTTCCAAACGAGAATCAGAAATGTTTTCTGATAAAAGAAAACAAGAATTTAGAATATAGGGAAACAGGAGATAAGTAAATAAATGAACTAAAGAGATTTGTGTTAAATAATGTTTGTTCGATATAATTTCCATTTGGAAATAATATCGTTGTTTGCACACTTGTTTTTCTTTGATAGTTAACTCACCGACTATCGAAGTTTTGACCATTTTAACGTTGTTAATATGGAGAGACCGGTTGGATTATTATCCAAAGAACCACTCTGTATTGGCATAAGCGTCGCGAATCATATATGCCAAAGATAATTGAAGACGGAGTAAAATGCAAGGGCTATCCTGTTTACAAAATAGTGCCTTCGGTTTGTCCAGTCCCAGGACAACTTGTATGGACGAAGGTCTGACAGAGTATATCCAATGGATCGCGTAAGTTGATCTGTTCAAACGTATTCACGTTTGGTGGCGGAGGAATTCGTTTCTCTTAGCTGTATACCCGTGTTATTTTTGGATAAGTAAATTTGTGATTTGGCGGGTATGACGATGTGACATTCTAAGTGAATGAAGATGGATGTCTGACAGAGTATTTCCAGACGATTACGTACATTGATTTCTTCAACCGTACCAAGAGTGGAAGCGGAGAAGGAAACTTCTTTTAGCTGACACGTAATGTATTGTGTAGACGTCAATTAGTGATTTTCGATGGATCTGACAATGTGGCATTCGAAGTGAATCTATCGTGATGATAAAGCGTAGCTTCTAGCCTCACATCCGGTAAATGACAGAAATCGGGCAGGCAGCATGGCTAAGTCGGTCGCACCGAAGTAGGGTGTATAATCACCTATCTAGTGAATATTCATTTGTTTCTTAAATCTATCAATGCTGTCCCATATATATACGGGAACGGTTGCTGATCCCAACCGTTGGTGATGTACATTCGATACACTCAAGCGAAATGAGTGGTCAGTCATGTGTGGCTGAGTTGCAAGATGTTCTTGTTGAACTCCAGTGTATCGTTCCTAGAGTACACTGATCGGAAGGTGATTCCATACCTTGTCATAGTTGGAAATCCATTACCCAATACGTGCTTGCGGTTTTGATTGTATACTATATATGTAGAACGTGAGATGCAAGCGTTTCTACTAGACTGATATTTATTTGTACTTAGACATTATTATAATATCAGAATGATATTGCTTTGCAAAAATATTTTGGATTCTCATAAGGGAAAAAACCCGTTCCGTTCTGCGGCGTGGTCTTATGAGATATCGTTTACTTGTTTATATACTTGTTTAAATTGTTTTACTCATACCAGTCCCATGACTGACCCGGAGTTTATTTGTTGTTTTCCCTAAACTCTTGGGTGCCTAAATTTGTACGGGCAGTCAAGTAGTCGGGTTTTACAGATATACTGGAAGAGCTTGGAGCAGGAGGCTTCAAGATCATATAGCTATAGTTATTTCCGCTGTGTTGTAAGTGCTGTACTCTGATAAGTGCTATTGTATACATAACTGTTATATTCCAAAGTTATGTTATCTATTATATGTTATTCGTTCCGCTGTGAGGTTCGTGTTACTCTGATGTTATGTTCTTCTCCTTCCTCTATTCTAAGTTTCTATCTTATCTTTCCTCACCCTCTGTCTTCTTTCTATTAGTTTCTTGAATTTCCAGTGCGATTTGGGTTGGACTTGTGTTATTTAGTCAGCTCAAATTCCCCCGGATTTTCGGGTCATTACAGTTGGTATCAGAGCTTATGTTTTAGTGATCGGACATAACTCTGTGGCGTAACTCAGTAGAGATGGGATTAGAAATATCCTAGATTGAGTTGAGTGTATATATATACAAGAGAGCGTATATGTTATTGAATATAAAATGGTTTTATATTGTGGAGATTTATTGATTGAGTGGCTTATGAATTCTGGACGATCAGTTTGATCCACTGTCTCGGTAGGAGTTTTATAAACACTTAAATACGATGAACCGACATGATATGTTTTGAAATTACTATAGTATATTGGTTGTGTTGGTTGTTAGAAAAATCGAATGAGATTATAAAAAGATGAAATGGTTATAAATAACTAATCAGAATTCATATCAGTAAAGTATATGAAGTAAGACGAATTGAATCTGAAGTTAAATCAGAATTGGAATTAAAATAAGTAAATTTTAAGTTCCTGGGAGATTTTGAACTGTTTTCAAAATGGAAGTGTTTAGAAATGATTTTAGAAAGTGAAATAGTATTGAACTCACTTCGATTACGGGAAAATAGATTCTGATGAGTGTGGCCACATCATCAGTATTCATTTTCGAGTTCCAAAGTGACGGATTACTACCAAAGGTTTTGTTTTTGAATTGTTTTGAGAAAACAAGTGTTTAGAAATTCAAATGTTTTGAATTGGTGTTATGATTTCAAATTTGATTTGAAATGAACTCAGGAATTTAAGTTCTGGAATTAAAATTTAACTAATGAGGTTAAATGGATTAAAATGGAAAAAGGTGAATAAATAAATTTGAATTTTTCTTGAACTAAGTTAAATGAAATTGGATTGGATTATAGAATAATCTGGATTGGGATTTGAAATGATAAGTTAAGAGTTTGGAATTTGAAACTCGAATTTGAAATTGAATTCGGCTTGAATAAGCGAATGGTTGTGTTAAGAATAACTTGGTTGGAGTTTGATGGGAAATACTTTGGTATATGCTGAATTGACAGCAGGTGAAAGGGATAAAAGTTGATATGCCCGACAAAAAGGTACAAGTTTATATTTCATATGAGTTTGGTGATTTATGAGCCGATTTGGCAAGCCGCTTGGCTGTTTGATTTTCTTTGGGATTGGAGAGGGCCTGTGTGGCAAGGTTTGAATTTTTCCGGTAACCCCGTACAAAGGAAACGCTGGCGAAATTTTCCGAAAATTTAAGGCGTTAGAAAATTTTCAGAATTTTTGAAAATTTTAGTTAGTCGGAAGGAATTAATATTTTAGTCGATATTAATTGGTTCCGTTGAAATCAGAAATATGGGGTAAACAAATCTTAGGAATTCCAATAGACAGGGTCGTCCACTACCTTAGCAATTTCGAGGACGAAATTATTTTAAGTGGGGAAGAATGTAATGACCCGCATTTTCTGCGATATATAATTAATTTATTTAATTATATAATTGGTGATTTAGAGAAGTTAATGATCGTTTAATTAAATAATATTGAATATTTAATAAATAATTATAATATAATAAATATTATAATGTCGAAATAGTCGGAAATAGTGAAATTCAAAATATCGTATGAATTGAATAGCATACGAGATTTGGTGGAGTTTCGATTCGAAATATAATAACGATTTTTATTGAATCGACGACAGTTGAACGTATAGTTTATAATATATTTATAAACGAGCTCGAAATGGCGCTGCAGTTCGCTATTTGGCGATTTGAACTTCAACTGAATGTACAAGATTCGTTTTAAGCCGGATTTCTGTGAAACAAGAAACGTGTGGAGCTGGTGGAGTATATCTTTCTAGTGGAAGAGAAAAATCAGGATTTCGTCGTGTAGATTTTGATTTACGTCCAAATCAAATTTTAGAAAAGTCGCTATGGAATTCCTTTATAATTTGCGACGCTTTATTTACGTTATAAATGGATTTTCAATATAAATTGAATATCGATTCAACCTGGACTTGAAATATCAAGTATATAATTTTTCTGAAGCTGTATGGTATTCCACTGTGAATATATACGACAATATAAATTTATTTATATTTAATTTAATTTTATTTAAATATATTTATATATTTAAATGGGCTATTTAGAGCTTTAAAAATAGCCGGTTTTGCAAACGAAGTCGGAATTCAACGAAACTAATTTTGTTGGATCCGCAATGTCAAATAGTTGTTAGATTTCCAGTTTCGTGATTTTTAGAGTCACTGTGTGGTCGTACGGATTTTTAGAGTGAGAAACAGTCAGTATTTTGACAGTTAAAAATACGCTGTGTGAGCATACGGAGTCGGAATTCGACGAAACCAGTTTCATTAGGACCATAATGTCGAACTCTAGCTACATGTCCAGTTTGGTGATTTTTGGGTATCGTATGTGATCACACGGATTTTAGAAGCCAAAAACGAATATAAAATGATAAAATAAAATATCGAAAAAATATCTAAAAATATCTAAATCTCTTATAAATACCCCCTAATAATTTTCCTAACCTAATTCAGTTTTTCCACAGCTCAAATAGGCGCCGCCACATTTATTCACTTTCCAGTAAAGTTCGAACCAAAGATAAATCAAAAACAAATGAGAGAATAACCTATAAATCAAGTAATATATATGTATGGATTCCGGGTGTTATCCTCTTCACTTTCATACCATTTTGGTATGGTTCGACACTCGTTCTGGGGTTCGTCGTTTAGCAAAGAGGATTTAGGGTTGAGGGATTCGCGAGTATGAAGCATCAATTCAGGATTTAAATGTTGGAATCGGGTTTCTGGTAGGCTTTAGCTTCGGTGATGATCTTCTGAGGGTGTTCGGTGGATGTTTTTGACGACGAGTTCCCTGTAGCTTCTCGAGATCGTGTTCGACTGGGTAGCGTCGAGTGGTATGATGTTGATGTGGTTAGAAGGAGATTCAGATGAGGTGAAGATTTGTGGTGGTATCAGGAAATTCGGTGGAGTGTAGGAGGAGATTGGATTGAATGAAATTGTGGTAATGGACATTGGAGCTCCAGCGTGTTTTGTTTGGGGAGATGAAGTAATACGGGTATGGGCTTTTATGTGGTGGTGGGCCGGAATGAAATGGGGTGAGCCCAACAAGATTTTAATTTAAGTTATAAATTCAAATAAGTGTACGAACTTGTTTATTTAATATCTCGTTCGTATGTGGTCAGAATTTCGAACCGTAAGTTGCGTTGGGATCGTATGGACGGACACTACGCACTGGAGCTGACTGGGAGTGAATCCGAGCTCGTTACAATTTATGGAAAATTAAATTGTCCGACTGAATCAAATAACGCAAACCGTTATTTAACGGCTAACGCGCAAATGTGAGTAAATCTCACTAACTCTAAACAGTTTATAATTTCATGTTATATTTTTAGAACTGTTAAATATGGACTGATTGATTGTGTGTTGACTGTTTGATTGAACTGCTAGTCAGTTAGTTAAATTTCTATATTGATTCTGTTTAACAGAATATATCATATGGAACTGAAAGTGATATTATCTATACCGTCTAACATCTGTGATGCAGGGAAACAGGTTGGAGGAATCCGACTGGATTCCTCAACAGTTATTTTATTGTTTTTCATATATTTTGATATATGATGTGAATTATAACCTGTTGTTGATTGTGTGCGTATGGACGATATTGAACATCGTGATTTGATATGAATGAATACCATAACATATCGAAATGTTGATAAAGGGATTTTCAAAGTGATATTGAAAATAGAATATTTATAAAATGGGATATTTATAATATAGAGATATTTATAAAGTGGAATATTTATAAATAAGGAATATTTATAAATTGGGATATTTATAAATAGGAGATATTTGAAAATGAAATAAATTCAAAACGTTTCTTTTTGAATGGAAAGGCCTGTGTGGCGAGTTTGGGGATTTTCCCGATGCTCCCGATACAAAGGAGGTTATGGCGAATTTTCCCGGGAATTTAAGGAGTTAGAATATTTCAAGAATAAATTTGAAAAGGAAATATTTGTAAACCATTTACAAATAGAATTAAAAGGAAACGTTATAAAAAGGAAGTCATTTTTAAAGTGTAGAACCGTTATTTAAAAGTACATCTTTTCAAATGAATAAAACGTTGTTAAAAAGGAAATCTTTATGAAGTGAATAAAGTAAATCGAATATGGTATTCGAAGTTAGTTAATCGAATATAGACATTCGAAAGTTAGTTAATCGAATATGGTATTCGAAGTTAGCTAATCGAATATAGACATTCGAAAGTTAGTTAATCGAATATGGTATTCGAAGTTAGTTAATCGAATATAGACATTCGAAGGGAGAAATCGAATATGGTATTCGAAGTTAGTTAATCGAATATAGATATTCGAAAGGAGAAATCGAATATGATATTCGAAGTAAGTAAATCGAATATGGTATTCGAAGAAGTTAATCGAATATGGTATTCGAAGTTAGAGAAATCGAATATGGTATTCGAAAGTTAGTTAATCGAATATGTTATTCGAAAGGGGTTAGTCAAGTCGAGTTAGTCAAATAGAGTTAACCAGTTAGAGTTAACCAGTTAGAGTTAATCAGTTAGAGTTAACCACTTGGGGTTAATTGGTTAGAGTTAATCGATTAGAGTTAAATGAACTAGAGTTAATCAAATATAGTTATTTGAGACAGAGCTAGTCGAACATAGTATTCAGGGTAAGTTTCCATCTTGTACGACTGCTAGCGTAATTTGCAGGGCTGTAAATAGCCTAAGGCGGTCGGATGTTTCCTGAGGGAATCAGGCGTAACCATTGTGATCGCTGCGATCTAGAGTCAAGCGAATGGAGTTAAATAGAGTTAATCGAATAGTAGTTATTCGAATAGAGTTAATCGAATAGTAGTTATTCGAATAGAGTTAAATGGAGTTAAATAGAGTTAATCGAATAGTAGTTATTCGAATAGAGTTAAATGGAGTTAAATCGAATATTAGTTATTCGATAGGAGTAAATCAAGTTGAGTTAAATAAACCAAGTTAGTCGAGCCTAGTTAATTGAATCGAATTGGTCGAACCAAGTAAGTTAAGTTAGTCGAGTTAAGTTCGTCGAGTTAAATAAATCGGTGTTAGTTTCATTGAAAGGAATTATCGATGTTAGTTTCATCGAAAGGAATTATCGATGTTAGTTTCATCGAAAGGAATTATCGATGTTAGTTTCATCGAAAGGAATTATCGATGTTAGTTTCATCGAAAGGAGTTATCGGTGTTAGTTTCATCGAAAGAAGTTATCGATGTTAGTTTCATCGAAGGGAGTTATCGATTATAGTTTAATCGAAGTGAGATTTTCAAATATGAGATATTTGAAAAGGGAAGAGTTATCGAATACTAGTTATTCGAAGAGAGATTATCGAATATCGTTTATTCGAGAAGGAGTTAATCGAATATAGGGTATTCGAAGAAGAGTTAATCAAATAGAGATTTATCGAAGAGAGTTAATCGGCAAATTTGATTATATCGAATTCGGGAAAGTACTTATACTTTCCAGTGTTTAAATAGAATTTTATTTATATTTAAATAAATAAGTGTTAGGTTAACTATTCACTAATAAGAATAGAAGTTATAATTTAAGTTAGATAATTCGAAAGGAGGGATTATAACGTTATCGTTATAACCAATGTTTTAAATATAAAAGTGGATTAGTAAGATTGGATCTGAGAAAGGCGTAAAGAAGTTGTTAAAGATTAAAAGATAAACTTTGACCATTTCGAAGCTATAACGTTGTTCAGTTAAGGTCTGAGAGGTAATTATACCCCAACTTGAGTGACTTCCTTCTTAACTAAGAAATGGTAAGGTTTGATCGTAAAGGAGTTTTGGAAATGTTTTCCAAACGAGAATCAGAAATGTTTTCTGATAAAAGAAAATAAGAATTTAGAATATAGGGAAACAGGAGATAAGTAAATAAATGAACTAAAGAGATTTGTGTTAAATAATGTTTGTTCGATATAATTTCCATTTGGAAATAATATCGTTGTTTGCACACTTGTTTTTCTTTGATAGTTAACTCACCGACTATCGAAGTTTTGACCATTTTAACGTTGTTAATATGGAGAGACCGGTTGGATTATTATCCAAAGAACCACTCTGTATTGGCATAAGCGTCGCGAATCATATATGCCAAAGATAATTGAAGACGGAGTAAAATGCAAGGGCTATCCTGTTTACAGAATAGTGCCTTCGGTTTGTCCAGTCCCAGGACAACTTGTATGGACGAAGGTCTGACAGAGTATATCCAATGGATCGCGTAAGTTGATCTGTTCAAACGTATTCACGTTTGGTGGCGGAGGAATTCGTTTCTCTTAGCTGTATACCCGTGTTATTTTTGGATAAGTAAATTTGTGATTTGGCGGGTATGACGATGTGACATTCTAAGTGAATGAAGATGGATGTCTGACAGAGTATTTCCAGACGATTACGTACATTGATTTCTTCAACCGTACCAAGAGTGGAAGCGGAGAAGGAAACTTCTTTTAGCTGACACGTAATGTATTGTGTAGACGTCAATTAGTGATTTTCGATGGATCTGACAATGTGGCATTCGAAGTGAATCTATCGTGATGATAAAGCGTAGCTTCTAGCCTCACATCCGGTAAATGACAGAAATCGGGCAGGCAGCATGGCTAAGTCGGTCGCACCGAAGTAGGGTGTATAATCACCTATCTAGTGAATATTCATTTGTTTCTTAAATCTATCAATGCTGTCCCATATATATACGGGAACGGTTGCTGATCCCAACCGTTGGTGATGTACATTCGATACACTCAAGCGAAATGAGTGGTCAGTCATGTGTGGCTGAGTTGCAAGATGTTCTTGTTGAACTCCAGTGTATCGTTCCTAGAGTACACTGATCGGAAGGTGATTCCATACCTTGTCATAGTTGGAAATCCATTACCCAATACGTGCTTGCGGTTTTGATTGTATACTATATATGTAGAACGTGAGATGCAAGCGTTTCTACTAGACTGATATTTATTTGTACTTAGACATTATTATAATATCAGAATGATATTGCTTTGCAAAAATATTTTGGATTCTCATAAGGGAAAAAACCCGTTCCGTTCTGCGGCGTGGTCTTATGAGATATCGTTTACTTGTTTATATACTTGTTTAAATTGTTTTACTCATACCAGTCCCATGACTGACCCGGAGTTTATTTGTTGTTTTCCCTAAACTCTTGGGTGCCTAAATTTGTACGGGCAGTCAAGTAGTCGGGTTTTACAGATATACTGGAAGAGCTTGGAGCAGGAGGCTTCAAGATCATATAGCTATAGTTATTTCCGCTGTGTTGTAAGTGCTGTACTCTGATAAGTGCTATTGTATACATAACTGTTATATTCCAAAGTTATGTTATCTATTATATGTTATTCGTTCCGCTGTGAGGTTCGTGTTACTCTGATGTTATGTTCTTCTCCTTCCTCTATTCTAAGTTTCTATCTTATCTTTCCTCACCCTCTGTCTTCTTTCTATTAGTTTCTTGAATTTCCAGTGCGATTTGGGTTGGACTTGTGTTATTTAGTCAGCTCAAATTCCCCCGGATTTTCGGGTCATTACACTTTACCCCAATCCCATTTGAATTCCTTTGAATTCAAATCTTATTTCAATTCCCTTGAATTCAAATCCCATATTTAAATTTCTTTGAATTCAAGCTCTATATTTGAATCCCTTTTGAATTTCTATAGTCAAATTCTCTTCAAATTTCATTGCAATTCTATTTTTGAAATTCTATTTACAAAGTCTATTTCAAATTCTCTTTTGAAAATTCCGTTTTGAAATTCTATTTCAAATTCTATTTGGAAATTCTATTTCAAATTCTCTTTGGAAATTCTATTTCAAATTCTCTTTATTCAAACACCATTTGAAAGTTCTATATCCAAATCCACTTTGGATTTTCTATTTGAATTCTAAATTCAAATTTCCATTTCCTTTTCTATTTGAATTCAAATTTCCATTTCCTTTTCTATTATTCACATTCTATATTTAAATTTCCTTTTGAATCATATTTTCAAAAACACTTGGATTTCTATTTCTGAATTATCAAATGATAATTCTTTTCACTTCATTTATAACTTCGTTATAAAAGAACTATTTATAAACTTCGTTTATAAAGGAACTACTTGTTCTATTTTTCAAAAACAAGTTTTATATTTTATTTCCATTAAAAATTCAAATTCTATTTAAAAATAGAATTTTTCCTTTTTAAATCTCAAATATCCTTCCATGATATTTTAAATATCATTACTTAAGCCCAGTGATATTTAAACACACAAAGCAACGAATTATCTATTTTTCTAACACATCATATATAACAATATATATGCAACCAAATAACGAACAGATAATATATTTTTGAGGAATCCAGTTGGATTCCTCCAACCTGTTTTCCTGCATCCACAGATGTTAGCACATAAATAATACCAATTCTGCTTCGTGGCAGAATATCGCGGTATAGAAGGTCATCCACTAATCATAGCGTGGGGCGTATAGGGTAATCATCCGCTATGAAACTGCGGGCATCCGCTAATGAGACTGCGGGAATCCAACCAATCAATCAACCCAATATATATATATATAGCCTAAATAACTAATATATATAAACCATCCAGAAAGCATTCACACAAGCAACAGACAATTATTTTTAATGAAATAAAAATAATTCTAAAGGTGAGTGAGATTTACTCACCTGATTTTTTCTGCTGAATATCCGTTTAAATTTCATATTGTCGGCTCGAATCTAGTCGATTCATCTTAATTAAATTCATCCAACACCTATGATAATTTATTGTAACTAATCAATCAACCAATTACTCATTTAAATTAACTTAACAAATGAATAAGTGAATTTATTCTGTGTAAATTAAATTTCGTATAAATGGCATACCTTACTACTTCTTTTATATCTCGACAAATCCATGAAATAATTCCCCGAACAGCCCAAGATATTGCTAACAGCCCTATATTGACCCAAATCCTTTTCATTATTGCGTCGAACACCTTATCGGCACCTTCTTTATTCCTTTTCTACCACCTACACCATGTCTCTATTGTTTGCTACATCACTAGTCTCCAGTCATCACTATATTTCGTTAAAACTCGTCAGCCCATACCCAGACGATCTTCTCCACTCTCCAAATAAAAACATAGTCCTATACTTCTTTATATCTCACGCACCTCCCATTCCTCAAATCACGATATCAGGAAAAATGCGACAGTCAAATCACAACCCTCCAGACCTCATCGCGCTACACCTCTGCTTCATCAAACATCCAGTTCGATAATCGAACTTCCTCAATCATTAGCTCAAACCCTCAAACTTCTATTGTCCGACTCTAGTTCGCAACAAAAATTGACGTCGGTTCCTCTGTGAATGCTCCTCCAGACATTGCGATAACCTTACCTCGTTCGAACACCCGAATCCATCGCGATTTTCCCTTTCGATCTTTGATTAGTAACCAATGGAGGAGAGGAGGGTAGCGGCTTTTGAAATAAAGGGGTTTTGATTTACTTATTCGGTTGAAATGAAAATGAGGAAGAGGGAAAAGGAAATCGCAGTTTTAAAGAAAGGGGATGGCCATTTGATTTCTGAAGCTTTGGTCTTCATTTTCGTTTGTGAAGAATTTCAGAGGGATGTCGCGATTTTATAATTGAAGAGGGAACAGCTATTTTGGCTCGAGGGAGGGAATTTTGTCGACGCGATTCAGAATACGTACTGCCATTAAATTCGAGCTTTAGTTTTGTAGTGAAGGAAGCAAACATTTTTCCCTGCTCAAGGAAATATTGGCAGCGTAGTAGAAACATAGGTCGGCTCTGGTTTTAAAATAGGACGGCGTTGAGAAGAATTTGAAGTGATTTTTTCTTTAATCAAAATATTTTAGGGTCCGTAATTCGCAATCCCGAACCCATATTTTAACTTAACGACCGACACTTCCAAGTTGATACGATACTCTGAACTTAACAGAATGTATTCTCATATTTAATTAATAGTATATAATGGATAACAGTTTAAATCGATCATTTATATTAAATTCAACTGACTAAGATACAAATTGTTTTCAAAATAAAAGTTTAATTCTTTGATAATAATCATCATTGTTCTAATCCAATACAGGATTTATATCAATCAACAGAATTGTTTCAACTCAATTTTTTAACTTGCGAATTCAATTATATTTTGTTCTTGTATTTCGATTAATTGATCGATAATTCACTATAAAAATTCTTTTATATGGTTAATTCAATATTTAAATGATACTAAATATTTAAAATATTATTCGAAAAATCCGGGTCGTTACATTCTTCCCCCCTTAAAATAATTTCGTCCTCGAAATTGCTAAGATAGGAAAAATGGTACAAATCTATTACTTTTCAAAAATTCACTTATGTTGAAACTCGACTCCTCATATTTCAACAAATTCAATTCTACCAAAACTTTTGGTTTCCATTCATATTGAATATCACACACTATATATGCTTTCTTTCATTTAACTCTAAATGATTTGCAATTAAGTTATTCACATCCAACTCATATTCTATTCATATTGGTTCAACACCAATTTATCCAAATTGATTCTAGTCAATTGATTCACTTCGACCCATTTAACTAGCTTAAGTTAAATTCCAATTCCAGAATTCAATTCCCATGGTTTTCTTTTCAAATCCATAAATATATACTTATATTTATTTCCATCTAAAACTCAAAACATTTGAATTTTCAAACCACTTGTTTTCCTTTCAAACAAATTCCATCAAAACTTTTCTAAGGTAGCCATTCGTCACTTAGAACTCGAAAATGAACACTGATGATGTTGCAATCATCATCAGAATAATTTCCCAGCCACTGAAGTGAGTTCAGTGCTCTATTATTTCAAAATCCATGATTTTCTTTCAAATCCTTTAAAACGATATATTATTTTAATATACTTTGAAAAATATTTTTCAACTTCCCAGGATTAAAATTCCAAATTCTGGTTTGAATTAAATTCTAATTCATCTCATTTGTATATTTAATTCCTATACAAATTCTATTTGGTTATGAATAACCATTTTAATTTTATAATCTCATTTGATTATAAAATCAACATCCAACACATCCATATAATAATAATTCTAGAAAATTATTCTTTTTATATCAAAATAGAAATTTCGGGTAAAATTATTTCATCTACCCACTTAAAACAATATCGTGTCGATTCTTCTGTCCAAGTGTTTACAAACTCCTATCGACGTCGTGGCGTCCCACGATTCGACCAGAATTCATAAACCACTCAACAGGCTAGCCAACACAATATAAACAATTTTTATATCAAATAACAAATACGCTCTCTCGTATATACACTCAACTCATTCTAGGGCACTACTGACCCTATCTCAAATGAGCACATTTCCACCAAAGCCTAGGTATTCGCTCAACCTAAGCTCTGATACCACCTGAAACGACCCGCAAATCCGAGCTATCTGAGTTGACTAAATACACCACACGTCCAACCCAAATAACACAGAAATACGAACCATTAATAGAAAGAAGATAGAGGATGAGAATAGATAAGATAGAAACTTAGAATAGAAGAAGAACGAAGATCACAAACTCACAGCGGAACGAATAAAATATATTATATAACATAACTTTTGAAATACACATCAGTAACTTTATATACATACCATCATCAGAGCACAACAGTCATTTCTGGAACAGTTATAAACACCTGTTTCCAGATACAAACAAGGTCCACAGCGGAATATATGATAGCCTATAGCTAACCGGTGAAGCCTCCTGCTTCCAGCTCCTTCAAATGAATCTGTGAAATCCCGACTACTTGACTGCCCGTACAAATTTGGGCACCCAAGAGTTTAGGGAAAACAAAACAAAATAAACTCTGGGTCAGTCATGGGACTAGTGTGAGTAAACTCCAACCACTTGTTTAACTTTTAAAAATCCTTTCAAAAGAAAAGATAATAGTAAGACCAGCCCACACATAAACATGGACGGTTTTTACCTTACTATAACCCAAAACACTTTGATATCAAATCCAATGATATTATAGTAATGTCTACATCAAGTAAATAACCAAATAGCAGAACGCTTGCATCTCACGCTCCACATATATAGCATAAAATCAAAAATCGCATGGCGCTTATTGGAGATTGGATTTCCAACATGACAAGGTATGGAACCACCTTCCGATGATGTATCTCTAGAGGCGAATACACCTGGGTTCAACAAGAACGTCTTGCAACCCGGCCCACACATGACCGACCACTCATTTCGCTTGAGTGTATCGAATGTATATCACCAACGGTTGGACTCAAACCACCGTTTCCCGAATGGGCAGAATCGATAGATTTAGAAACAAAAGGAATTTCTCTAGATAGGTGATTATACACCCTAATGGGTGCGACCCACATAGCCATGCTGCCTGCCCGATTTTTGTCCTTTCCCGGTTGTTGAGGCCTGAGGCTACCATTACTTACCATTCATTGATAACACAATCACTTTGAATGCCACATTGTCAGATCCGTTAATCACTAGTTGAGTTTGCACAAATATTCTGGATATTATGCTAAGGGATAAATCTGTTGCAACCATATATATATTCATACAGACCAACCCATTTGATCATTGGAAATACTCTGTCAGACATTCTTTCATTTACGTTCGTTCTGGGATTGAACGAAACCGAAGGCACCATTCTATAAATAGAAAAGCCCTTGCACTTCACTCCGTCTTCAATATATTCAGCATACTTGGTTCGCAACGCTTATACCGATACGGAGTGGTTCTTCGGATAATAATCCAACCGGTCTCTCCATATTGACAACGATGGTCAAAACTTCGATAGTCTGTGATTTAACTATCGAATAAAAACAAGTGTTCATCCAAACATATCAACAAATCACTGGGCCCTTTAATTAATATTCATTAATTAAATCTCTTCTCCATTTTCTCTATCAATATTTGTTAACCAAATATTTTCAATAACCATATTGACCCTTTACGCTATTTGGAAAACATTTCCCAATATCAATTCCTTTTATTTTATATATATTAGAAAATATCTCTATTTGCAATTGAAAACAATTTCAATCCCTTATCTCTATCCCTTATCTGTTTACAATATTCGATTTTTATATTCACTTACCTATCGAATTCAATACGTCGATACAATGATTTCTAATTATCAAAATATCTTAAAAATATTCTAACTCCTTAAATTTCCGGAAAATTTCGCCATAACCTCCCCTGTATCGGGAGCATCGGGAAATTTCAAATAGCTTCCCGGTATCTTCCTCAATCCAAAAGAAAAAGGAAAAGCCAAGCGGCTTGCCGATACGGCGCATAAAATCTCATATATGAATTAAACATGTACCTTGTTGTCGAGCACATAAATTTAAATCTTCATATACTTCATATCAAACCTGCTTACACATGTTCACCTGTTTTCCATTCAGTTTAACTCAATCCAATCGTTGAATTCAGTTTCGCTCATTTATTCTTTAATTAGCTATTTTGCCTATTTCACTTCTTTGTTTGAACATAACACGTTCAAATAAAATATTTAACTCGTTCATAACCAAATTGAATTTCAATTCCGATTCTAGTTCTCTTTTCTATTTCGAGTATAAATTTCAAATCGCATTTTCTTATTTAAAGCTCAATATCCATTCAAAATCTCATTTAACTAATTTCCGTTCCAATTAGTTAATTCTATTCAATAATCAAAAATCTGATTTCTGTTTCAAAAATCAATTCATTACTCCACCTGAGTTCATATATATTCTATAACTCAAATCTGAGATTTTCTAAATAGAAATGCGGATTTTATTTGCTTAAAATCCTTTTATAAATGAAATAAACCGTTATGGTTTTTAAATAGTTCTGGCGCTGTTTTTCTGAAAATTTGATTTTGACATAACTCAAAATCTATACGACGAAATTCATATTTTTCTCTTCCATTAGAAAACTATTATCAAACCGGTCCTGACGTTTCTTGTTTCGAAGAATTCCGGCTTCAATTGCACTCTGTATATTCAATTGAAGTTCGAATTGCCAATTTACGAACTGCAGCGCTGCGGCGAGTTCGTTTTAATTATATTTTTATATATATAAACTTTTAAACTTTCGTTAAAATGAATCCAACTCCATTTTAACTCCATTCGAATTTCTAATATTCAAACTCCATTTTTCTTTATTTGAATTTCTTGATTCAAATTCCAATCTCACTTTTGAATTCTATTTTCAAATCCCAATTTCTTTGATATTCAAATTCAGTACTTAAATTTCTATTTCCAATCTCTATTAGAACTTCATATTCAATTCTATTTGAGTTATATATTCAACTCTATTTCGATTATATTTGAAGTTTATATTCAATTCTTCTTTGAATTCAAAATTCAAATCCATATTCAATTCTCTTGAGTTCGATATTTCAAATTTCATTACAATTCTACCTTGCAATTCTATATTCAAATTCATTTATTCAAATTCTATTTGAATTGCTATATTCAGACCCCATATTTGAATTCTATTTGAAATTCAAATATTCAAACTCCCTTTAAATTCTATTTGAAATTCTAAATGTTTCAAATTCCACTTTCTCTTCTTTGAAATTCTCAATATTTCAAATTACATTTCTTCTATTTGAAATTCCATTTTTGAATTTCCTTTACCCCAATCCCATTTGAATTCCTTTGAATTCAAATCCTATTTCAATTCCCTTGAATTCAAATCCCATATTTAAATTCCTTTGAATTCAAGCTCTATATTTGAATCCCTTTTGAATTTCTATAGTCAAATTCTCTTCAAATTTCATTGCAATTCTATTTTTGAAATTCTATTTTCAAAGTCTATTTCAAATTCTCTTTTGAAAATTCCGTTTTGAAATTCTATTTCAAATTCTATTTGGAAATTCTATTTCAAATTCTCTTTGGAAATTCTATTTCAAATTCTCTTTATTCAAACACCATTTGAAAGTTCTATATCCAAATCCACTTTGGATTTTCTATTTGAATTCTAAATTCAAATTTCCATTTCCTTTTCTATTTGAATTCAAATTTCCATTTCCTTTTCTATTATTCACATTCTATATTTAAATTTCCTTTTGAATCATATTTTCAAAAACACTTGGATTTCTATTTCTGAATTATCAAATGATAATTCTTTTCACTTCATTTATAACTTCGTTATAAAAGAACTATTTATAAACTTCGTTTATAAAGGAACTACTTGTTTTATTTTTCAAAAACAAGTTTTATATTTTATTTCCATTTAAAATTCAAATTCTATTTAAAAATAGAATTTTTCCTTTTTAAATCTCAAATATCCTTCCATGATATTTTAAATATCATTACTTAAGCCCAGTGATATTTAAACACACAAAGCAACGAATTATCTATTTTTCTAACACATCATATATAACAATATATATGCAACCAAATAACAAACAGATAATATATTTTTGAGGAATCCAGTTGGATTCCTCCAACCTGTTTTCTTGCATCCACAGATGTTAGCACATAAATAATACCAATTCTGCTTCGTGGCAGAATATCGCGGTATAGAAGGTCATCCACTAATCATAGCGTGGGGCGTATAGGGTAATCATCCGCTATGAAACCGCGGGCATCCGCTAATGAGACTGCGGGAATCCAACCAATCAATCAACCCAATATATATATATATAGCCTAAATAACTAATATATATAAACCAACCAGAAAGCATTCACACAAGCAACAGACAATTATTTTTAATGAAATAAAAATAATTCTAAAGGTGAGTGAGATTTACTCACCTGATTTTATCTGCTGAATATCCGTTTAAATTTCATATTGTCGGCTCGAATCTAGTCGATTCATCTTAATTAAATTCATCCAACACCTATGATAATTTATTGTAACTAATCAATCAACCAATTACTCATTTAAATTAACTTAACAAATGAATAAGTGAATTTATTCTGTGTAAATTAAATTTCGTATAAATGCCATACCTTACTACTTCTTTTATATCTCGACAAATCCATGAAATAATTCCCCGAACAGCCCAAGATATTGCTAACAGCCCTATATTGACCCAAATCCTTTTCATTATTGCGTCGAACACCTTATCGGCACCTTCTTTATTCCTTTTCTACCACCTACACCATGTCTCTATTGTTTGCTACATCACCAGTCTCCAGTCATCACTATATTTCGTTAAAACTCGTCAGCCCATACCCAGACGATCTTCTCCACTCTCCAAATAAAAACATAGTCCTATACTTCTTTATATCTCACGCACCTCCCATTCCTCAAATCACGATATCAGGAAAAATGCGACAGTCAAATCACAACCCTCCAGACCTCATCGCGCTACACCTCTGCTTCATCAAACACCCAGTTCGACAATCGAACTTCCTCAATCATTAGCTCAAACCCTCAAACTTCTATTGTCCGACTCTAGTTCGCAACAAAAATTGACGTCGGTTCCTCTGTGAACGCTCCTCCAGACATTGCGATAACCTTACCACGTTCGAACACCCGAATCCATCGCGATTTTCCCTTTCGATCTTTGATTAGTAACCAATGGAGGAGAGGAGGGTAGCGGCTTTTGAAATAAAGGGGTTTTGATTTACTTATTCGGTTGAAATGAAAATGAGGAAGAGGGAAAAGGAAATCGCAGTTTTAAAGAAAGGGGATGGCCATTTGATTTCTGAAGCTTTGGTCTTCATTTTCGTTTGTGAAGAATTTCAGAGGGATGTCGCGATTTTATAATTGAAGAGGGGACAGCTATTTTGGCTCGAGGGAGGGAATTTTGTCGACGCGATTCAGAATACGTACTGCCATTAAATTCGAGCTTTAGTTTTGTAGTGAAGGAAGAAAACATTTTTCCCTGCTCAAGGAAATATT
Organism: Allium sativum; assembly: GCA_030737875.1. Lineage (NCBI taxonomy): Eukaryota > Viridiplantae > Streptophyta > Magnoliopsida > Asparagales > Amaryllidaceae > Allium > Allium sativum. Next base: position 750,990,369 of record CM060909.1, on the reverse strand, counting down.
GGCAGCGTAGTAGAAACATAGGTCGGCTCTGGTTTTAAAATAGGACGGCGTTGAGAAGAATTTGAAGTGATTTTTTCTTTAATCAAAATATTTTAGGGTCCGTAATTCGCAATCCCGAACCCATATTTTAACTTAACGACCGACACTTCCAAGTTGATACGATACTCTGAACTTAACAGAATGTATTCTCATATTTAATTAATAGTACATAATGGATAACAGTTTAAATCGATCATTTATATTAAATTCAACTGACTAAGATACAAAATGTTTTCAAAATAAAAGTTTAATTCTTTGATAATAATCATCATTGTTCTAATCCAATACAGGATTTATATCAATCAACAGAATTGTTTCAACTCAATTTTTTAACTTGCGAATTCAATTATATTTTGTTCTCGTATTTCGATTAATTGATCGATAATTCACTATAAAAATTCTTTTATATGGTTAATTCAATATTTTAATGATACTAAATATTTAAAATATTATTCGAAAAATCCGGGTCGTTACACCGCCCTTTTCCAAATTTTATTTGAACATAATTCCAAATTCAACCATTAGATTTCTAATTTCTCATATTCGTTAGAAAGCTCTTTTTGACACAAACCCAACGGTTCCGGTTTTACGAGAATCTGACGGTGGGATCTCCCGTAATGTCCATTCGAAGTCAATGGTCGAAAATCACAAACTGCCGCGGCGCGGCGCGTTCTACTCAGGCCATTATATATATATATATATATATATATATATATATCGTCGATTTCCTTTTAAAATGTATTTTATTAATCGTTTTAAATTCGTTTTCAAAATTATTTCAACTTCATATTCAATTTCAAATCAAAATTGAATATTCCATATCATCGATATATAAATGATAGTATTTTGAAAAAATTATATTTTGAAATCAATTCCTTTTTTATATTCATTATAAACATGAATATAATCGATATAAATATCATTCTTGTCAAAATAGCATTATTCTAATTCACACGGCTTTTATATCTAAATATTTTCGTGTCCATCCCAAATCGGACATCAAAATTAGATTTTGATCTTTTACTGAATATTATTTTAAAATATTCATTTTTTTAAAATAATCATTATTTTAAAATATTCATTCTTTCTGAACTGGAATCAGACACAGTCAATTACCATATAATTTGACTTATATGGATTTCATACACACATGTATACAACAACAATCAAACACAGTCATCCATCATCCATAGTGCATTCTACACTGTATAAGCATCGAATATAAATATTCAATGCTTATAACAGCCTGTCAATCAATCGATCGACATACAACTAAATATTGGGATTAGTGTATGTCCAATTTCATCCCAATACCCGTGTGGGGTTTCAATCAACAAATAATGATTTTTATTTGTGTAGTTAGGCGATGTGTAAAATTTATCGTCCCAATCAATATCAGTCAAATGTGTGCACGTAAACAAATCGTCCGATTTGTTTATGAATATTTATTTTATTTACGCGTTAAAAAATATATTTTTAACTATGAAATATTTTATTCCATTCCACATCATACAATCAATTTTTACAACAAAATCAAACAAATAACAAGTCATCCATGGTCTGTGGACGACGGGTGTCGGGTGATGCTAAGCACCGTCTGCATCCTAGTATATATTTTAACTAGAAAATAAAATTAAAGTGAGAAGTTCTCACCTTTGGGTTCCACTCTGCCTTGCTTTCTTTCTGAACTATTTGGATTTGTTCGAAATTCCAATGCGACCTTTTCTAGCTGTTCATATATAAAATTGTATTTTTATCGCTTCAGTCCAATAAATAAAAATCATATTTTTATTTCTACTTCGTATATTTTTACAACGCTTCTTTCTATATAAAAATTATATTTTTATATTTCTACTTCTTATATAAAGATCGAATTTTTATTTCTCTTCATATATAATAATCATATTTTTCTCTCCCCATTCTCTATATAAAAATCACCTTTTTATTTATAAAGATCGTATTTTTATATTTTAAAAATATAGTCTTTCTTTAAATTAAAATCAACTCTTTACTTTTAATGAAAATATAAACCTTTCTATTTCCAAAAGTTAAATCTCTTTAATTTTAAAAATGTAATTATTTTATTATAAAAATCGAATCTTTATACGTTATAAAAATCAAATCTTTTTAATGACAAAAATCAAACCTTTATATATATAAAATTCCTACTTTTATATAAATAAAAATATAATCTTTATATAAGTAAAAATATAATCTTTATATAAATAACTTAGCTTTCATACAATAAAAATCCTAACTTATATAATTTAAAAATACTATATATTTTTTTAAGTTAAAAACCCTATTTTTATTTATAAATAAATAAAACCCGAAGGAAAACACTCACCGTTGATCTGGATGTCGACTAGAGGGGGGTGCTCGCGGGTAGGTGCTTCGAGGCGGAGACTAGCCAGTGGTGGGCCACGGCGGCGCTGGGAGGAGGCATTTTGGGGCTCAGGGTTTGCTAGTCTCGAACTGAAAGTGGGGCTCGCGATAGATTGGAGAAGAGAGGGGGGGTTGGCGATGGAGAGGCCAGCGGGGGCTCCACCTGACACGGCGGAAGGAGGGGATGGTTTGGGGAGGTGGCTCTTGGCCTTCGGTGGCGGTGGAGGTCCTAGGGAAGGGCGACGGGCTTCTAAGCTCCTTTTTTCTTCTTCTTTTTGATTTTTGAAATCGATTTAGACAGATAGAAAAAAGCCGGGGGGGGGGGGGGGGGTTGACTAAACTTTATAATAATTATTTTATTATTAATTTATTCCCAAAAAGTAGCTTTTATTTTCGACCTCTAAACGAAACCCACCGACTGTTGTCCATAACTATATACCCCCATTCCGAACACAATGGAATATGTTTCATAAGCCTATTCGACTGTTTCGACAAGTTTTCATCAAAATCAAAAAAAATATATATATATTGGAATTTGAACGCACATTTCAATTTATCGGGGCCACATACGGATCCCAAAAATTCCAGAAAAATAAATCTAGCTATGTTTTGACAATACAGTCCTAACAAAACTAATTTTGTCGAATTTGGGGACCGGCTGAAAAATGGCCATTTTCTAGTCGATCCATATTGGCTGAAACTGTCAAAACACGTTTTACTTTGCCACGCTCAAATATCAATCCCAAAAATTATGAATTTTGGAATCTAGCAATAACTTGACATCCTGGATCCAACAAAAGTGGTTTCGTCAAAAACAGAGGTCATTTGCAAAATTTCCATTTTTAAGGGTTATATTTTCCATAACGATTATTCTGAATTTTCAACTGGGCATAACTTTTTATCCCCGCTATTAAATTTTGATTTTTTAGATTCGTTGGAAAGATATTTTCAAATAGATTCTAATATTTTTGGTTTTGCTAAAATCTCATTTATTTTGTATCCTATACATTCATTTGAAATCGAATTTTCAAACTACCGCGCAATTTCTAATTCCTTTTATTATTAAAAATAAATATTTATATTCTAACGTCGTATTCAAAATAAATTTCTTGTCGTTATTATTTAAAATAATTCATTTTTCAACATTCATTAAAATTGCCAAAATAAATTTTTTAAATTGGTTCGTATTTTCCGGGTTGTTATACTTTGTGTAACAAAAATTAAAACATCCAGTTAACATTGTCAACAATTCTAGTTTTATAAAATTTATAGTCTGTTGTCTTTTTTAAAATCTATAACAATAAGTATAATAATTATAAACCATACTAATAACAATGTTAATAATATATTGTTAAGATATGAGCATTAACAAAATTAGCAAAAAGTTATAACATACAATGTTATTAATAATGTAAAATAAATGTTGTCCTAAATACGAATTGTGTTAACATTATATTGATATTGTAAAATAAATGAAATTCACAACAATATTTTTTGTTTTTTAACTTTCAGTCTACAACATTTGGTAAATATTATTGAAACTTATAAATTTAAAATATTTAACAAACGTTGTTCATTTACATATTTCAATAACAAAACAAATATGTTATGAAAAAAAAATATAATATAATGTAAAAAGGTATCATCAAAAATTACTTTCTATAATAGTTTAAACAAACATTGTAAAAAAATTATTTACGACTTTTGTACATAAAACATTTTTTAGAAGAATCTACTACAATGTTTTTCTTAATAAATGTTGTGAAAGATCCAGTTTTTTACAATACTTTAGTGAACTGTTGTAAAACAGTATTTTTGTTGTAGTGAAACTTAGTTCTCAGAAGTTAGAAAATAACTATCATGAGTCAAAATATTATTAAAACAAAGAAGTATATATTCTGAATAAGGAAGTAATTTTGAAATCATTTGAAAACAAGATTTTAAATCAGGTAAATGAATTTGAAATTATTTTGAAATCAAGTTTAAAATTAGGATTTGAATTTTAAAATCATAATTCAGATTTGAAAATAGAATCAGGTGCCAACAAGAGTTTTAATAGAATTTCTAGTGGTATCGACTCTATAATTCTTGAAATCTTGAACTCTTGATTTCTTGATACTCATGAGTCTCGAAACTTGAACTCACCTATTTGAAATATTGTTCTTATAAACTGTACAGTCTTCAATTACATAAATTTCCCGCATATACACACATAAATATATTCTAGAAAATTGTGTTATTATATACTTTATAACAATAATAATTGAAATAAAGTAGAAACAAGATTATTTCTTCAAAACCATCATCATCAACATCCAAGTCCTTATGTGTACCATGGTATGGAGCCTAGGTATTTACTTAGTGGAAAACTCTACTTTATGTGGATGTTTGAGAGATCTTGGAACGGTTGGTTACAACCAGGACATGGCATACTTAGGAATACTCTAAGTTACCCGGTTAAGGGATAACCTGGCCTTGTGTAGCATAAGGAGCATCACTGTTGATCCTCGTACATCCCTCTAGAGGTGTTCAAATTCGGTTTGGATAAGGAAGATCCATTGTTGGGTCATTACTGGAAATCCATTCTCCACTACGATCCCATACGGTTTTATTTCTATACTCATGTCAGTATTGCATATGGTACCTTTGCTGGCTAAGATCGATACATTTACTTGCGAAATGATTTTCCACACTATGCACTAGTAATAATATCAAATGATTTTCGTGTATCAAGCATTTTTGGTTATCATAAGGAGAAACCTCACCCTTGTGTGCTTTTGCATTGTGTGTGTGCCACGAGACCTTATGGTAGCTTCATTTTCCAAAAAAGCATTGTGAATTTTACTGCACATAACAAATATATCGAGTTTCTAACACCACTCCCATGACTAACCTAGAGTTCATTTATTTTCCATTAAACTCTGAATGCCCATAATTTTCCACACGGTCAGCCTAGTAGTCAGGTCTTAGTAGGAATATATTAGATCCTTTTATGGAGTTCTTTTAGATTTGGAGCTTTTGTGGTCTGGAGCTTTTGCGGTGAAGATGGTAGCGTTGTTTTGATTCACTCTCTTCTACTTTCCGCTATTGAGTTTATCTAGTAGTTTGTATATCTTGATATGCATATACTCTGATGTTGTAGTCGTGATGTACCCCTTTGTAACCTAACTCTTGTATTAATAAAATGTTTTTTTTCTCTTTCATTGTGTTGTTTCTAATGTGTTATAATCCCAGGCGATGTGGATTCTAACATTTGAAAGTCGAGCATTTGAGTACTGGATGTATTAAATGTCGATTTTCAAAGGTTGAAAATTTAGGTCATTACAACGTGGTATCAAATACTTGGCTTATACAAAGCTTACGGGATATAGCTTATTAGATAACTCATTGGAGACGTGGTTAGTAATACCCTAAAATGAGTGAAACCCAATGAAATGTAAATGGTTTGATATTCCCTCAGATATTTCTTCTAAGAACCCTAGTAGCATTTTTCGTACTATTTATAGATAGTGTAAAATATGTGGACAACATGCCCGAAGTAGGGGAAGAAGCAACACCACTACAAATACTATAGTGGTTGAGGAAGCTGCTAATCAGGACCAGGCCTAAATGAATCTTCCAGTACTAAATAGCACTGTACGAATCTTGGAGGAAAACCATTCAAAGGATTAGAAGATGTTATGGAGGCACAAGCATGGATAAATTCATGTGAGATGATTTTCAAAGGCTTAAGCTTGGAGGATAATCAAAAAAGTATATTAGCTATTTATCAACTACAAGGAGCATCTACTTGGTGGGAGACCATTAATTAAGAAAAAACAGAAGATGACTTTTCATGGAACCAAATCAAGAAGGCTTTTAAAGAAAGATATATGCCTTCAACAATGATTTCCAGGATGTATCAGCGATTAAGGACTTAAAGCAAGAGGATATGTCTTTTGAGGAGTATTTGAATAAGTTTAATATGTCGTCTAGTTTTTGAATGAAGTTGATTAACACCCTCTTAAAGAAGAACGAGAGATTTATTAAAGAATGGAGCAGAAGTATCATGAATGGATGATGACGCATGTAAAGCAATCATTTCTTGACTTAGTGGATATGGGTTATATATATGCTACTCTGGACAAGCAAAAGGTACCTAAAGAGAAGGATAGCAACCGTAATAGCAATGATAATAACAAGAAGAGGAAATCAAAAGGAAAGAAGCCAGGGCCAAAGAAATCAGAGAAAGGAACTCAACAAAATCAATTGATGAAAGTTACTTTCTGCAACTATTAGGAAAAGGGTAATTTAAAAACTAATTGCAAGAAACTAAAGAAGATGAGGGATCAAGGTCAGGAGGTTTGGAAGTGTTGCAATTGTCAAGAGTTCGGCCTCCTAGGTAAAAATTTTCCTTAGGAAAAGGAAGTGGATATTGCACAAGTTAATGCAATTGAAGATGATCCCTCAGCCTCGAAGGATGTAAAAGGGAAATGAGTATTAGAAGGAAATATACTCACTTGTGAAAAACTGGTTGGAATATTATTCATTACTAATGCTTTACATAGCTTTATTCCAAAAGAAACCGTAGAAAAATTGAAACATGAACCCATTCATTGACCATCTGATTTGCGTAACGAATCCAGTAGGAGATTCCACAAAACTCTATCTCTTTTATAGAAAGGTTTCTATTTCTTATTCTCTTCATCAATTCCCATTTAATCTTATTGTCCTAGGTTTCACTGAATTTGAAATTTTACCCAAAATAGATTGGCTAAATAAGTATGGAGCTATTCTAGATTATGATAAAAAGATGATATTCATGAAGACAAATATAGGGGATTTCATTGAAATATATTGTGAAGATTCGAGTCCAAAAAGGGAAGTTTGATATATATCTTACGATATTCCGATCCCAATTTGGAAACCATTCCCGTGGTTAGAGAATTCCCTGACGTGTTTGACGAAGTTAAAAGGCTTCCCTCCACATCGAGAAATCGAGTTTAGGATTAAGTTAGTACCCAATGCTAGACATATTGTTTACCCTAGCCAGAGAAAGGCACCAAGAGAAAGAGAAGAATTAAATAAGAAAATCAAAGCAATTTTGGGGAAGGAATTTATCTGACCCATCCGTTCAAGTTGGGCGTCAGCGTGGCATTCTTAGTTAAGTCTGACGGTTCCTTAAGATTGTGTATTAACTATTGAGTTCTTAATAAGAAAAATCTTAATAAAAAATACACGTTGAGTGGTGCACGGTTCTTCTTAAGAATGGACGTATCTACAGATTTTCATCAGTTAGGGATCACCGAAGACTATATCCATTTGACTGCCTTTAAAGGACCCGACGCATTTTACGAATGGTTAGTAATGTCGTTTGGATTAACGAATGCCCCGCCTATTTTGTGGATCTAATGACAAGAGTATTCGACGACGTGTTAAATAAATTTGTGTTAGTTTTCATTGATGATATCCTTGACTACTCCAAAACCAACGAAGGTCATGCTGAGCATCTAAGAATTGCTTTGGAAATATTGAGAAAGAATGTACTAGAGTCCTAACTTTCCAAATTTCATTTCTAGGAAAGAGAAGTAAGATTCCTTGGTCATATCGTATCTGAGAAAGGAATTTCAGTAGACCCAATGAAGGTTTCTGCCATTCTGGACTAGAAACAACCAACAACACCAAAGCTAGTTCGAAGTTTCCTAGGATTGGCTGTGTGGCACCCCACGTCCATTAATGTCACTCTTTATCAGAATGCATTAAGTTTCATGAAGGTAAAAAGACACACAATTACACAAGACAGGTATAAAATAGTAGCGGAAATATAATACTTTATTTTCCAAAAGAAAATACCATCGTCCAAAAATCCAGTTACAACATAAGTTTGAAATACCGGAAACTAATTACATCAAATTAAAGTATCTAACTTGTACTAAAACCATCAAAGTACATAAATATAAATCCATAGTCCCCAAAACAGCCAAAATGAGGTAGACAAGTAGTTAAAGCGATACATCTAAGCAACGCTAATCCAACTCCAAGTAGAAACAAGAGAGAGTCCTAATCAAGCCCGATCACAACCACCCTGAGAACTTAGAGGGGGGAGAGGAAGAGAGGGAGAAAGAAACAAAACGGGTAAGACATAAAGTCTGGCGAGTCCAGTTACTTTCAGCATGTAAAGAGATAAAAGTAATGAGATAGTAAATAAACTGGATGAGAGATAACAACAGTATATAACAAGTATAAACAGGAAGAACAGGGTGAATTATGCTTCTCAAATACTTTATCTACACCAATACTAGTATATCGCATTAAGTGTTCTTCAACTACTTAATATAAAAAGAAGGATCCCAACATAGCATAAATGGTAGACTTAGGCATACTTCTAGCAATGGGGTTTACCCCAAACAGAATAACAGGTACCTAAACAGAATATAATAGGTATTACCTCAAAAAGAAATAACATGTACCTAAATATAACTAGATGTACCCTAATTACTAACCCCACGACCGACTCCCTACCACGTAAGTACTCTATGCCGGCTCCACAGTAGGGTATATTACTTCCTAAAGTGGCAACCATAAAAGGACACATACCTATTTATAAATGTTATGGTGTCTTATTTTCCTAGACAGACCGGACCCATGCACGCACATGACCCCGTTGGAACGCACCGTCGGAACGGCCTAAAATCAAAGGTCGATAGCATAATACCCTTCCCTCTTACATTAAAACGGCACCGAGTCCTATACACACATGCATCAGTGTATTCTGTGAACACCTTGCTCCCATCAAGCAATGTCAGAACTGGGGATGTTTTCAAAGCCCTCTTTAATCGCTGAAAAGCATCCTCATAATCAACGTTCCAAGCAAAGGTCAGATTCTTCTTCGTCAGTCTAGTGAGTAGAGCTGATATTCTCGTGAAGTCTTTAATAAACTTCCTATATTTGCCCACTAAACCAAGAAAACTTCTCACCTCCGTTTCATTCTTTGGATCTTTCCAATCTTGAACTGCAACTACTTTTGCGGGATCCACCACTATCCTTTCCTTGGAAACCACATGCCATAAAAATTTCACTTCCTTTCTCCAAAAGTGGCATTTGGAGAATTTCGCCTTAAGCTGTTGTGTTTAGAGAGTCCTTAAGACCTCCCCTAAATGCAAGGCATGATCTTCTTCATTCTTTGAGAAAAGTCAAGATGTCATCAACTATGACCACAACAAATTTAATCAGAAACTCTCTGAACACCCTACTCATCAGATCTACAAAAAATGCGGGTGCATTATTCAACCCAAAAGTCATGACTAACCACTCAATAAAAACCATATGGAGTTCTGAAAGCAGTCATATCTATACTGTCCTCGACCACTCTCAACTGATGAAATCCCATAGCCCAATCTAAGTTCGAGAAAACAGATGCACCAACATGCTGGTCAAACAAATCATCAATTCTCGGGAGTGGGTGCCTATTCTTCTTAGTGAGCTTGTTCAACTCCCTGTAATCCACACATAAGCGAAGTGATCCATTTTCCTTAGTTAAGAAAATGACTGGAGCACCCCCTTCGAATATGCTTCGCCTAATAAACCCCTTCTTAAGTAGCTCCACTACTTGCTTGCTGAGCTCCCTTTTTTCCCTAGGAGACATGTGGCGCACAGGCAATGCAACTGGCTTTGCATTGTCCACCAAGTATATATGAAAATCAATCTCGTGCCTCATAGGTAATCCACTGGACCTCCTAAAAACATCAGGATACTCATATACTACCGGTACAAATCGTAAATCATCTACAGAAGCATCAAGAGACTCTAGGAAACTAAGCATGACAGACCCCTTATGGTCACAAGAAATCTCGAGAGTCCTCCCATGGCAAGTCAAAATTCTAATGACTCTCCTCTCACAGTCTAGAATGGCACCATGCGTGGCTAGCCAATCCATCCTTAGAATCAAACCATAGCCCATGAATCCAAGCGCGTATGCGTTGCACTCAAGCTTGACGCCTAACACAGATATCCTCAAACCCCGACAAATCATAGACAGATAAGCCGTGCAACCAACCAGATTTGAGACAACAACAGGATCAGAAATAATACTAGTACTGAAATACAGAGACTCAACCATAGAATCTGATATCAAATAGTGAGAAGCGCTAGAATTAAAAAGAGTTCTAACTTGATGATCGGAAAGAGAAATCAAACCTTAAACGGAAACTTTCCTGCCTTTGCCTGGTCTGCTAGCCTCGAGAGCATGCACTTGCCCTCCAGAAGGTCCTGACCTTTGCCCCTATACTTGCTTCTTCGGGCATTCCCTATCATAGTGTCCAGTTTCGTCGTAGTTGTAACAAGAATTCTTCCTCTTTCTACAATTCTTGATCACATAACCCAAGCAACCACAATTATGACATTTCTTCTTATTCTGAGCATTGTCATTCTTTCTATCTTTCTTTTGTTGTTCTTTCTTGGGCCACATCTTCATCTTTTCCTCTTTCTTCTCGCCTGTCTCTTCTTCATTCATTAATGTCATATCAACGAGTTTCTCGAAAGTTGCTCCCATCGGAATCTGAGACATAGCTTGTAACGACCTGGATTTCACCCGGACCTAATCGATCGATAAATCGACCAAGACCGTTCAAAACCCAAATACGTTAACTCTAGGAATACAATACATCACAACAAATAACATTAGACTTTTATTACATCATGATAATGTTACATCAGAGTATAGAATATATGAGAGTACATCAAATATAATAATACAGCGGAAGATTAAATTACAATAAATGCAATACACTGCAACAGAACAATAAAATTAACACAGCCGAAGACTACCAATACTCTGGACACAGCTCTAAGCTTTGATCCAGAATCCTACTCAATATATCTACAAAATAAGCTACTCGACTGCCCATGTGGAAAAGAGGGTACCCGAGTTTGTAAAGTGAAACAAACTACGGGTCAGTCATGGGACTTGTATGAGAAATCTTTCCTAACTAATCTAATAATAAGGCTAATCACAGGACCACGCCGCTAACGCGGAACGGGTTCACTCCATTGGATTGCTAGTGCATGAAATAAAGTAAATTGTTAAACAATGCAATGCTTTATAGAAAAATGAAACCATTATAAGACTCAAGTCCCATCACATAATGCAACGCAAACCAGAGGATAGAGTTTTACATTATAATGGTCAAAAATGCTTGATACGATAGAAACAGATATGATATTACTAGTGTTGTATATATGTTTCAAAAACATTTCAATCATAATGTATTAATCATAGACGACATAACTACCATATACTATGTCTCCATACTAGTTCTACAATCAAAACCGCATGATGTCGTATTGGAAATTGGGTTTCCATCAAGAGTCAAGGCTAGGTACGATCTACTTACCGATTCGAGACACTCTAGCAATGTCTCAGGATCACACCTACAGGCAACCCTTGGATCTTGTAGTGTCGGTCCATAAATAATGTTAGTGGATTGGCAATTCCAGAACACATGCTTCCCGGTCCTATCGAACCTATAATTTGGCTATTAGCGACCAATAAATCCGAGGCCTCGAATATTCCATCATCCACATAAGTAAAATGTGAGGGCTGGTAAGTCGCTGACACCACTTCTAGCAAGAAAGAAACATGTGCACTCCCTGCGTTCCCTTGCTCCGTTTCTGACTCATACCTGGGTGTGAGGCTCGCGAAGTCACGCTGTACACAAAGCTATGCTGTAAAGACCCGCAAATCCCCACCCTTTGAAGCGACCATAAACCACACAGGTCTGACCCAAAAAGTGAAAATCTACGAATACTTTAACTTTGGGCATACAACATATTAAAACAACAACAGAAGACTTTTATAACACTATAATAAATGTTACATCAGAGTACAGAATAGACATATCAGAGTACATTGGAATATAATTACAGCGGAAGATAAATACAAAAAATGTAATATACTGCAACGGAAGAACACAGCGGAATGCTCTCTATCTCTGGACACAGCTTTAAGCTTCAACCCAGAATCATGTTTAATATATCTGCAAAAATAGCTACTCGACTGCCCGTGTGGAAAATATGGGCACCCGAGTTTGCCAGTGGACAAACTACAGGTCAGTCATGGGACTGGTGTGAGAATTCTACTTAACCTATATAATATAATAAGGCTAATCATAGGACCACGCCACTTTCGCGGAACGGGTTTTCTCCTATAGATTGCCAGTGCATGACTAAAGTAAATCGTCAAAATAACGCAATGCTTTTTAGAAAAATGAAACCATTATAAGACCTAAGTCCCATCACACAATGCAACGCAAACCGGAGGATAGGGTTTTACCTTATAATGATCAAAAGATGCTTGATACGATAAACACGGTATTATATAATAATAGTGTGCAACCAATTTGAAATACATCAAAGTAAATGTATCAATCCTAGACGGCATGAGTGCCCCATCCCACTATGTCGCCATATATAGGTATACAATCAAAACCGCGTGATGTCGTATTGGAAATTTGGGTTTCCATCTGAGTCAAGGCTAGGAAGGAGATCCTTACCGATTCGAGACACTCCAGCAAATGCCCCAGGATTGGTACTCTGTCCAACCCTTGGATAGCTGCAGGGCCGGTCCACACTTACTTTTGTGGATTAGAAATGCCTGAACACACGTTCCCCGGTCCTTTTGGACCTATAATACGGCCAGTGGAGACCGCATAAACCGAGGCCTCGAAAAATCCAACAACCACAATGAATAAATGCCAGCGCTGGTAGGTCCCTGGCACCACTCTAGCTAGAAAGAAACATGTGCACTCCCTGCGTTCCCTTCTCCCGTTTTAGACTCTACCGGGCTGTGAGGCTCGCGAAGTCACGATATACACAAAGCTATGCCTAAATAGATTGTGCTTTGATCATCCCACAAGGCTCTGCTTTGCAACAATAAGCCTTGATCAAGTGCAACTTGGCATACCACATCAACAACTCATATCATGCGATCGGTAACTATTTAACATACAAAGGGTGTTAAGCAAGAGAATAAATCCTCCGCCACCATGCATTTATATATTAAATAAAAACCAATTTAATTACATGAAATAAATTTCAATGTCAGGCATGCTATCCATTTACAAGTCCGTTCTGGGTCTGAATGAAACAACGTATCCGTCGATCTCCGGTACGTCTGGAAGATCATCACTTTTTACCTTGCCTTGGGGGATCAGTCCCAATTCAAGATATCAGTCACCATCAACCAAACGACGTGAAGCTCTACGGTCTTCAGTCACCGTCTTCATCTTCGACTCTTGATCGTCGTGATGATTATTCAGAATGGGTTAGACCCGGTCTTTCTGAATAACTCGCGTATTTGTAATTAAAACCAACCATACGCCTCATTCCAACTTTGAATATCCTTTTAAATAAAAATTATTATTTATGTTAAAAGGTTCTCATTAATTTTATCAAAGATAAAATAAATTACATTTGTAATCTTTCTAAAAAGATTTATTAATATTCAAATTTTGAATTTTAATACAAAAATCATTATTACAAGATTATTAATTTTAATACGCCACTCTTGTCTTAAATTGGGTTAAACAACTATTGTCATTTAAAACACAGTTCACGATAAACCCAAAACCAATTTTCAAAATATGGAATTTCTACAGAAATCTAATCAACAAATAATCGTTATAAATTTCTGTATCGGACTAATATTATAAATGGAATAACGGCAAAGCCTCTTAAATTCCATATATAATATCGGTCTTCTTTTACAGAAGCCCATCTCGATTATTATCAATCGAATTTCCACTTAATTCCCATTTAATATATTAAATTGGAAAAGTCTGATTTTAGAAAATCTTCTTTCAAATTTATAAAAATAGATTTATAAATTTCAAATAATAATAATTTCAATGTAAATTGGATTAAAGGATAAATGTTATCTAAAACATTGTCCACTGCAAATCCAATTCACATATCAATCACCAAACATAATTGTTAAGATTTAATAATCTTAAATAAAAGGTTTATCCTAAAGATATTAATTCATTACTATATAAAAAACATATTTTAAAATAATCAATAAAATATTCTATATATAAAAGATTCTAAATGTAAAATATTCTTTATAATATAAAATCTTTTATTTTACAAAAATCCTTTTATTATATAAAAATTCTTTATTTAAAAAGAAATTCTGCATTGGAATGCGACTCTACCATGTACCATATAATTTGGGTCATATGAGTTTCATACATTTCATATATAGGGTAATAACAGGAAATAATCCGCAATCCATCCATTAACAACCAGAGTGACAATGTCAACTGTGTGAGCATTAAAATAAAACAATAACGCTCATCGCAGCCTGTCGATCAATCGATAGACATATAATTAAATATTGGGATTCGTGTCAGTCAAGTATCGTCCCAATACCCGTGTGGGGTTTTTAGCCAACAACAGTTCATATGAATAAGCAAATACATAATTGGTTAATAGGTTTAACCAATTTCAATTTCACTAAACATATCACTTATATCGAGTAAAATATATTTTACTCGTATGACTTCCTTATATACTTCTAAAGTTACATAAACAGTAATTTATTTATATAGCTTTATTGCAGATGACAAATGGAATATATATTCCATTATATTTGTATGAAGTTTCTTAACAATACTTTTCAGTGTATATTTTGACCAACAATACAATTGTATATTAGAATATAAATTCTAAAGCAAGTTTGCAAATAAAAATTGGATTTTACATTTGCGTATAAATTCTACTGTATATTATGCAAATAAAAGTGATTCTTATATTTTTCACATAATTTCTGTTTTCAACAAAGATGAGTAAAGTGATACACTCATTTTGTTAGCAATTCTATTTCAACAAATACAGTGTAGATAAAAGTGTATTTCTAATCTTGTACTTTTATTTGTACATAAAACACAAATAAAAGTGTGTCTCATGTGTTTGTCTTTTTATTTGACAAAACAATGTTAATAAAAATGTTCTTTTATATCTTGTACTTTTATTTAGCAAAACAATGGTAAATAAAATGTCTTTTTAATCTTTTACTTTTATTTAACAAAACAATGACAAATAAAAGTATAATTTTCTTTCTATTCTTTATTTGCATCTAAAAATGCAAATAAGAAATATAACTCTCTTTTTGCTTTTTCTTTACAATAGAAAATGTAAATAAAATGGTTCACACCATTTTGTTCTTTTTCTTTACAATAGAAAATGTAAATAAAAGGATTCACATTATTTAGTTCTTTTTCATTTACCATAGAAATATCAATAAAATGATCAACATATTTTGGTCTTTTCATTTAAAAAAGAAGTTGTAAATAAAGCGGTCCTCATATTTTTACTCTTTTCATTTACAATAGGAGTTGTAAATAAATGATTCTCATGTTTCTGTTCTTTTTATCACATCTAAATGACGATAGAAATGTACCATTAACATCGCTATTTTTATCGCATCAAAAATGACGATAAAATATTCAACATTAACAATTCTATTTTTACCGCATTCAAAATGACGATAAAATATTCAACATTAACAATTCTATTTTTACCGCATTCAAAATGACGATAAAATATTCAACATTAACAATTCTACTTTTCCTACTATAGAAAATGTAAATAAATATATTTCTAAATTCTATTCTTTTTATTTATATAAGAAAATGTAAATAAATGTATCTCTAAATTCTATTCTTTTTATTTACAATAGAAAAGGTAAATAAACAATTCACATATTTTGTTCTTTTGATTTTACATCTGAGAATGTAAATATGATGATTCACACATTTATCCTTTTCATTTACAATAGAAAATGAAAATAAAAATGATTCACAAATTTTGTTCTTTTTATTTTACTTTAGGAAATGTAAATAAAATGATTAGCTTATTTTATTCTTTTTACTTACAATAGAAAATGAAAATAAAATGATTAACATAATTTTATTCTTTTCATTTACCATAGAAAATGTAAATAAAAACGTATTTTCTGAATTTGTCCTTTTATTTACAAAAGAAATGTAAATAAAAACTTGCTTTCTAAATGTGTTCTTTTATTTACAAAGAAATGTAAATAAAAACTTGTTCTTTTATTAATAACAGAAATGTAAATAAAAATAAAAATAAAAAACTTGTTTTTTTATAAGGGCAAAAAGAAATTCATTTGTGTACATGTTCTAAAAATAAAAGAGGATTTTATTTGTTTTACAAGTTCTAATCCAATCTTAACATATATATACATATACTGAATAAAATATGTTATGATCTCATTTTAGATCCAATTCTCCAACCGCAAATAAGATATATATAATTCCAAGCGGATTTGCAAATCATGTACAACAATCATTCAACAAGCAACAATTTTCACTCCAAACAACACCCAACATTTCAGGTCAGAATTAAATGATCAAACAATTATTTTTAATGCAAGAAAATAATTTATAATTAATTAAACAAATAAAATTAGAATCCTCACATTGAATTTTTGGCCAAAATTTTACTGTCCCCTTTTCAGTTGCGGTCTGCGCCATCGCGAAGCTCCTAATTTTGTGATTCCAACGCTATTTACGGTTCGTCTAACGGACCTCGTATGAATGAGTTATGAATTTTTAAAGATCAGACAAATTAAATAACTAAATAATAAAATAGTATAAAAAAAAAGATGCAACCTTTCTTCCTCCACGTCGTTCTTCTCACGGCCGAACTACCCATAGCCGCACCTTCTTCCTTCTACACGCACGCCACCACAAGCACCCGGACCACGATCAGAAGCCACCACCTCGTCGGCCACCACGAGACACACCCGCGCCGAGACCCGGGCCCCACTCGCACCCCCCTAGGACCCACAAATAACCCATAAACGTAGCCCCTTCTCAGCCAAAATCCGCAAAATCCGTGCACTAAAACCCGATCTTAACCGTATAGATTGAAAGGTCTCTGAATTCTCTTCGATTTGGTAGGTCATACGTCGATTTTCGTTGAGCGGATCAAAAGTTATTGAGGTTTGAAAATCGGACAATTCTGGCCATCGAATTCTGGCGGCGGCTGGCCATTAGAGAATTAGGGTTTCGGATTTTTTAATTATTTTAATGTTTTAATTCCGAATTTCGTGAAATAAAGTGGAATTTTGGACTTTCTCGGATTTGGGCCTGCTTACTGTCGATCTTAACGTTTTGAGGTCTTCTGAACGCGATGGGCTATGTCCCAAGGTCCAATTCCGAAATATACAGCAGTTTTTTCGGTTTTACTTGAAAATACAACATTAAATTAATTAGTTAATTTCTACCGTACATTTAAATTCACCGAGGTCACAAATTAACTTCAAAAATTCTCGAAAAATATATTTAGCTATGTTTTGATGCTGTGGACATATGAAAATTAATTTCGTTCGATTCTGAGCTCGTATGAATTTTTTAATGAATTTTTAAAGTCATAAATTTGCCCGTTTACACTGAAAAATCAATTATAATTATATTTTAATTCTAAAAATTACAAAAAAAATCATTTTTAGCTTTGTTTTGATGATACGAGTCCAACAAAATTTATTTCGTTGAATTCTGAGACTGTTTGAAAAATGACTATTTTTAAGGCCAGTATATTTAATATTAAAAATATATTTTTGAACAAATAATCCCGAAACTCAAAATATATAAGTGGTTACTGTTTTTCAATGTAGAAACATCATTCTGAACTCAATGGAAGTGGTTTCGAGTTCAAATTCCTTCGTATGCAAAAAGTAGCATTTTGACCCTTATAAATCTCATAGCGACCTTTCTAGATTTTAATTTTGACATAACTTTTGATTCCCGTTATGAAATTTCGATTTTTCGGATTCGTTGGAAAGATATTTTTAAATAGATTCTAATATTTTTGGTTTCACTATAATCCGTTAAATTTTGCATCCTGTACGGTCAGTCAAAGTTCAAGTTTGACTTTTCAAACTACCGCGTTATTTCTAACTCTTTTTATAATTAAAATTAAATCATTCATTCTAACTTCGATTTAAATCAAATTTGTGATCATTATTATTTAAATTAGATTATTTTATATTGTCAAAATTCATTAAAATTTTCTAAAATAAAATTTTAAATTAGTTCTGATTTTGCGGGTTGTTACATATGCCGAAATTGGCTATGCTTTTATCATCATCCACAAGGCTCTGCTTTTCAACAAAAACCTTGATCATTTGCATCTTGGCATGTCACATTGACAATTCACGCCATGCGATCAATAACTACCAATATATTACCTCTAAGCTCGTGCGTCTCACAGAAGGGTGTTAAGCAAGAGAATAAATTCTCCACCATCACAGATATATATTAAATAGAAATCAATTTAATTACATGGAATGAAATCCAATGTCAGACACACATCCATTTACAAGTCCGTTCTAGGTCTGAACGAAACTGGAGTCACCTTATTCCTCGTCCCGTGTTTCAAATACGGAAGTGATGTGCTCGCATATCCGGACAATCAACAAGTACGTCCGAACAAACTACCACTTTAACCCTTTTGTGAAGACCTATAACTTCCCCGGTAAGGAAAACGCGGATACTATCGAGAACAACACACAAAGGAACGCAGACAGAAGAACATTTCATTGTTAATTACAACTATTCCATCAGAATACAAGAATATACAGAGTAAGAATTTACACAGAAAATATCAGAGATTAAAATTACATTTAAATACATCGCAGCAGAAAAATAATACAATACACAACTAGAAGTAATACATGGATACAGAGCTTTCCGAGTATCGTTCCAGTTGTAAATCAGGATCCTTTGAATATAAATCTGCAAAACCGAAACTACTAGCTGCCCGTGTATAAATAAGGGCACCCAGAGTTTAGATTAAAACAATAAACTCCAGGTCAGTCATGTGACTGGTGTGAGAACTAAAACAGTTATTAATCTATATTTTATAGTTAGGTAAATCAAGGGACCACGCCGTATAACATGGAACAAGTTTCCTCCCAAGAACACCAGTGCATAAAACAACAGTGCAATGCTAAATAAAGAACAATGAAGCTATTATAAGACCAAGGTCCCATCACACAATGCAACACAAGCCAGAGGATAGGGTTTTTACCTTATAATAGCCAAGAATACTTGATACGTTTAAAACAAATTATTTGATACTATTATAAGTGCATAGTGTATGAAACAACTTCAAATCATAAGTATCAATCATAGACGGCATAAGCGCCCCATCCCATTACGTCGCCATACTAGGATCTACAAATAAAACTTCAAAGTCACGTATTGGAAGTTGGATTTCCATCTGTGAACCGAGGCAAAAGATAGTCCTCTACCGATTCAAGACAATCTAGCCCATGTCTCAGGACCCAGACACAGGTGAGCCCTTGGATCGTCAGGGCCTGTCCATCGATGTGGATTAAAATGCCTGAACACTACATCTTCCCACCCTATGGGGCGTAAATGAGCCAAATGACTCCATAGGCTTCACACGGTCACCGATATATCTGAGGCACCTCGCAACAGCAACAACCACATAAGTCAAACTCGTCAAGGCATGTAAAATCACTGATGCCACTTCTAGCTAGAAGGAAACGCATGCCCTCCCTGAAGTCCTCTCCTGTTTCTGGTCCACTACCAGGGTGTGAGGCTCGAGAATCAACGCGACACAAAGCTATGCCACACAGGTCGTGCTTTGATCATTACCCACAAGACTTTGCTTTTCAAAGAAGCCTTGATCATTTGCCACTTAGGCACGCCACACAGGCAATTCACTCCATGCGTTTGATATCCGTCAATACATAACCCCTGAGCTCGTACGTCTCAGAGAAGGGCGTTAAGCAAGAGAATAAATTCTCCGCCGCCAAACAGATATATATTTAGTTGAAATCAATCACACAGAATAAAATCCAATGTCAGACACACAATCCATTTACAAGTTCGTTCTGGGTCTGAACGAAACCGGAGCCACCTAGTACCCTGCATATCCATCGATCTCCAAGTACGTCTGGACGATCACTAACTGATTCCTTCCTCTTGGGTGTACGGCCCAATCAAGATCATCAGTAATCACCCAAAAGACGTGAAGGCCTCCGGTCTTCGACCACCGTCTTCATCCTCAATACCACATCGAATCAGTTATTCAGAATGGGATAGACCCGGTCTTTCTGAATAACTCGCGCATATAATAAACAAGTGTTACACAAACACAACATACGCCCCATTCCAATTCAGAATATTCTTTTATTCAAATATTCTTATACTTTGGGAAAGGTTCCCATTAATTTTATCAAAGATAAATTCTTTAAATTTATTCTTTAATCTTCTTTGAATATCAATTCAAACTAGACGGGATTAGCGAACCATACCGAAGTAATCATTTATTTCCCAATCCCAACTTATTCATCCCATGAAGTAAAACTGGTCATACTTCATATCTAACACCACGGTGTTATCGGTAAATTCAATTACCATTTCACGTTAAAATCTAATTAAAGATTTAACTATCGCCTGGAGCAAAACTGGTGATACTCCATTCTCGACCATTTCAATCTAATTAAAGATTCATTAAAGCTCCACTTAGTTTTAATCTTCCCAAAAACCAATATCCCGTCTTTAACTGGGTTAAAAAGCCAATGTCATTTAAAACACGATTCACTATAAACCCAAAATCACATTCCATTAATTCAATTCCAAAACCATTTAATTGGTACACTTCATTAAATATAAACAAAAAGATTTAATCTTTTTCTCAACTGGGTTTAAGAACAGTGTTAATGAAGACACCATTCACGGAAAACACAAATCACATTTGATATTAAATACAAGGCTCTGAATAGAAAATATATCGGCTTATATTCAATATCAAATTCTACGACCAACCAATATCGTATTGGAAATAACGATATAAATATATCTTTCAAATTCCCATAACAATATTTGTATCATCACGAAATCCGACATCGAAATATTCCAAAGACAATTTCGATTCAAATCCATTCCAATTCAATTATTGGAAGTTTTAGTCATTTTCAAAACCATTTCAAATCCACTTTATTTATTTAAAAATAAATAAATAGAATTATAATTCTAGTTCAAAACTAGTTCATTTCGATAAAAACTTATTTTTATCTTTTCAAACATGGAGTTTTTCATCCCAATTCTTCCCAAATCATTTCTTATGGTTTTACACAAATTATTACTATTTTTAATAATTTTATCAAGGCCCGTACAGTCGATTTCCATCAATGGCCATCGAACTGCACTTACAGCGACCTTTTCCAAATTCGATTTGAACATAATTCCAAATCTAACCGTTAGATTTCAAATTTCTAATATTCGTTAGAAAACTCTTTTCAACACGAACCCAAAGGTTCTGGTTTTAGGATAATCCGAAGGTCAGATCTCCCGCGATATCCATTCAAAGTCAATGGTCGAAATTTGCGAACTACCGCGGCGCGGCGCGTTCTATTCAGGCCATTATATACATATAATATATATATATATATTATATGTTTCGTCGATTCCCTTTTAAAACGTATTATATAAATTATTTTAAATTCGTTTTCAAAACAATTTCAACTTCCATCTCAAATTCAAATCAAAATTGAAACTTTCAAATATAAATTCGTTTTAAATTCATTTCAACTCGATTTCAATTCAAATCCATTTCAATTCAAATTGGTTTCAATTCAAATCAATTTCAGTTCAATTTCAATACGTTTTAAACTCCATTCAAAACGATTTCAATTCTATTTCAATCTAATTTGAATTTAAATTCTTTTCAATTTAATTCGAATTTCCGTTCTTTTCAATTTAATTCGAATTTCAATTCATTTCAAAATATCGGATTTTGAAATCACTTTCAATATTCATTATAAAATGAATAAAATCGATATAAATATCGTTCACGTCGAAATGGCATCAGTCTAATCAACACGGCTTTTATTCAACACATGAAATTATTTTCTTATTTTCCAAATTGAAATGAGGCCCAATCAATTACCATATAGTGTTAATTATATGGATTTTTCTACAACACATGTATATCTCAACAATGACAAATAATCAACCATCATCCAAAGTGCATTCTACACTGTATAAGCATCAAATATAAATATTCAACGCTTATAACAGTCTGTCAATCAATCGATCGACATACAACTAGTTATTGGGATTAGTGTATCTCAAATATCATCCCAATACTCGTGTGGGGTTTCAGACAATCAAACACAGATTTTATTTGTGCAGTTGGGCGATGCATAAAATTTATCATCCCAATCAATATCAGTCAAATGTTTGTATATAAACAAATCATCTGATTTGTTTATAAATATTTATTTCATATACACGTTAAAAATTATATTTTTAACTATAAAATAT
The DNA here is from genome assembly GCA_030737875.1 of Allium sativum. Taxonomy (NCBI): domain Eukaryota; kingdom Viridiplantae; phylum Streptophyta; class Magnoliopsida; order Asparagales; family Amaryllidaceae; genus Allium; species Allium sativum. The sequence goes on along the minus strand of CM060909.1, from coordinate 750,967,585 downwards.
TTTCCCACATAAAATATTTTATTTCATTTCACATCACATCACACAATCAACTACACATCAAAATCAAACAAACAAACAAGTCATCCATGGTCTGTGGACAACGGGTGTCGGGTGCTACTAAACATCGTCTACATCCTAGTATATATTTCAACTAGAAAAATAAATAAAAGGTGAGGAGTTCTCACCGACTAGCTTAACCAAATGCCACGATTCTTCATATGCTGAAAACCTTCGCCGTTTCTTCTTTTGCCACTTCCGTCATCCGTATTCACTACATATATATAAATCACATATTTATATTGTTGCTATTTATATAAAAATAACATTTTTGCACCGCTACTATATAGATAAAAATTCTATTTTTACATCATCGCTATAAAAATGATATTTTTAACCTTTCTATGATATAAAAATTATATTTTTATACCACGTTCCTCATGATAAAAATCCAGTGTTTTTATAATTAAAGTTCTAACCTTTTCTATTATAAAAATCGAATCATTTCTAGTTTAAAAATCTCGCCTTTTCTTATATATGCGAATTCCTTTAACAAAAACTGATTTTTTAAAATGTTAACTAAATAATAAAAATCCAATTTTTACATAACATCCCTATAAATAAATTTCCTATTTTATTAGATCAATGGTATTTATATTTCTAAAAACTAAGGGTTTTAAAAAAAATTGCATTAAGGAAATTAACGTAAAAAGGAAAAAAAACAAAACTTACAGGCAGTAGGGGGGTGGGAGAAGGTGGAGGCGGCGCGACGCGCGGGGGGGTGGGGGGGGATGGTGGTCGGTGGTGGCTAGGGCAGAGCGCGATCGTCAATTTTATTTTCTATTTTTTTGTCTTTCTGAAACAATAAAAGGTGGAGGGAGGGAGTTAAGTGAAAATATAGTTATATTTTATTATTTAATTTTCCTAAAAAGTTGACTTTACATTCGAACTTCAAACTAGACCCAACGACTGTCGTCCCTAGCTAATTACCCCCATTCCGAACACAATGGAATATGTCACGTAGGCTGATTCTATTGTTTCGATTAGTTTTCATCAAAATCAACATATAACTCTATTTATTGAATTTGAACGCACATTTCAATTTACCAGGGCTACATACTAACTAGAAAAATTCCTAAAAAAGATTTTCTAGCTTCGTATTGACGATACGGTCCTAACAGAACTGATTTCGTCAAATTCTAAGACCGTTTGAAAAATGGCTATTTTCCAGTCGTTTAAAATCAACTAAAACTGGTCAAACGCGTTTTCCTTTGCCACGCTCACATATTGATTCGAAAAATTACGGGTTTTGGAATCTAGCAAAAATTTGACATTCCGGATCCAACAAAAGTGGTTTCGTCGAAAACCGAGGTCATTTGCAAAATTCCCATTTTTAAGGACCAGAATTCCATAGCGACTATTCTGAATTTTCAACTGGACATATTTTTTGATTCCCGCTATGAAATTTCAATTTTTCGGATTCGTTGGAAAGATATTCTCAATTAGATTCGAATATTTTTGGTTTCGCTAAAATCCGGGTTATTTTGAATCCTGTACATTCATTTGAACTTTTAAATCAAATTATCGAACTACCGTGCCATTTTCAATTCCTTTCATAATTTAAAATAAATATTTATATTCTAACGACGATCCTTATAAATATATATGTTGGAATTCTATTCAAAACAAATTTCTCGTCGTTTTCATTTAAATTAATTCATTTTAAATGTTCAAAATTTTCTAAAATTGCCAAAATAAAAATTTTAAATTGGCTCGCATTTCTGGTTTATTACAATCTCCCCCATTTAAAACTTTTCGTCACAAAAAGGAACGAAACCGAAATTTGTTTAACTAATCAACTCAACTTCCATTATTTTCTTTAAGGCTTATGTTCTTCAACTTTTCTGTTTCTAAGAAATTTTCAAATCTTTCAAAAAAATTGGCTAACACCCTAAATTTCCGAAAAATTTCGCCATAACCTCCCCTGCACTGGGGACTTCGGGATATTTCATATAGCCTCCCATGACCATCTTCAATCCAAAAGAAAAAGAAAAAGCCAAGCGGTTAGCCAATCGGGCTCATAAAATCATCATTACCCAAACAAAATAGTAAATTATGGTAAACATGTACCTATTTGTCGGGCAAACAATTTTATTCTCTGCTCTAGCCTCCTTGCAATGACCTGTTCAATGTAAGTACATGTATATGCAAGCAAATGCGATAAATTTTCAAAACAATTTACTATTTGGTTCAAATTGGCTAAAGGTTCAACGTTTTAATTAATCAACCAATAATCACAATCAGCAATCAATTAGTTGGTTATCATTTCAAACTCATAATTTTGATATATAGTCAAAAAAAATCAGATTTTTGATGTCAAATCACAACAATAAGCCCTATCTAATTTTGATTCTCACACCAGTCAATAGGAAATATATAAATATCACACCTTCGAAACTCGAATACCAATTCTGATGACGTTCGAACTATAGCGATCATCAGAACCATCTCCGGGCGACTAGAGTGTGATTATATATCTATCCAGTATATTAAAACCTCGAATACACGTTTGCAAGGCGTATATGCAAATTCATTATATACTGGACTATCCAAATCCAATACAAAATAAATAATCAAATACGAATAATTGATTTAAATTTCAAAACAAAATTTGTTTTCATTTTAAAAAATATGCTCTTCACACTCGTTCTAGGATACTACTGATCCCATCTCTAATGAGTCATTCCCATTGGATATTACTAATCCAATATCTGATGAATTCTTCTGCTTGGATCAAATGTGTCTTGTTCTCTGAGCTTTGTAAACCAAAGCTCTGATACCAACTGTGAAGACCCGTAACTTCCCCGGTTAGGAAAGCGCTGAAACTATCGAGAACAACACACAAAGGAACGCAGACAGAAGAACATATCATTGTTAATTACAACAATTCCATCAGAATACAAGAATATACAAAGTAATAATAAATATTACAGAGAAAATATCAGAGATTTAAATTACATTCAAATACATCGCAGCGGAAAAATAATACAATACACAACTAGAAGTAATACACGGATACAGAGCTTTCCGAGTATCGTTCCAGCTGTAAACCAGGATCCTGTGAATATAAATCTGCAAAACCGAAACTACTAGCTGCCCGTGTCAAAATAAGGGCACCAAGAGTTTAGGTTAAAACAATAAACTCCTGGTCAGTCGTGTGACTGGTGTGAGAACTAAAACAGTTATTAACCTTTATTTTACAATTAGGTAAATCAAGGGACCACGCCGTATAACATGGAACGGGTTTCCTCCCAAGAATACCAGTGCATAAAACAACAGTGCAATGCTGAATAAAGAACAATGAAGCTATTATAAGACCCAGGTCCCATCACACAATGCAACACAAGCCAGAGGATAAGGTTTTTACCTTATAATAGCCAAGAATACTTGATACGTTTAAAACAAATCATTTGATACTATTATAAGTGCATAGTGTATAAAACAACATCAAATCATAAGTATCAATCATAGATGGCATAAGCGCCCCATCCCACTATGTCGCCATACTAGGCTCTACAAATAAAACCGCAAAGTCACGTATTAGGAGTTGGATTTCCATCTGTGAACCGAGACAAAAGATAGTCCTCTACCGAATCGAGACAATCTAGCCCATGTCTCAGGACCCAGACACAGGTGAGCCCTTGGATCGTCAGGGTCGGTCCACTGATGTGGATTAAAATGCCTGAACATTACGTCTCCCCGCCCTATGGGGCGTAAATGAGCCAAATGACTCCATCGGCTCCACACAGTCACCGATATATCCGAGGCGCCTAGCAATAGCAACAACCACATAAATCAAACTCGTCAGGGCGTGTAAAACCACTAATTCCACTTCTAGCTAGAAGGAAGCGCATGCCCTCCCTGAAGTCCTCTCCCGTTTCTGGTCCATTACCGGGGTGTGAGGCTCGAGAATCAACGCTACACAAAGCTATGCCACACAGGTCGTGCTTTGATCATTACCCACAGGACTTTGCTTTTCAACAGAAGCCTTGATCATTTGCCACTTAGGCATGCCACACAGGCAATTCACTCCATGCGTTTGATATCCATCAATACATAACCCCTGAGCTCATACGTCTCAGAGAAAGGCGTTAAGCAAGAGAATAAATTCTTCGCCGCCAAACAGATATATATTAAATAGAAATCAATCACACAGAATAAAATCCATTGTCAGACATATAGTCCATTTACAAGTTCGTTCTGGCTCTGAACGAAACCGGAGGCACCTAGTACCCCGCGTATCCATCGATCTCCAAGTACTTCTGGACGATCACTAACTGATTCCCTCCACTTGGGGGTACGGGCCAATAAGGATCATCAGTAATCACCCAAACGACGTGAAGAACTCCGATCTTCGACCACCGTCTTCATCCTCGACACCACGTCGAATCAGCTATTCAAAATGGGATAGACCCGATCTTTCTGAATAACTCGCATATACAATAAACAAGTGTTACACAAACACAACATACGCCCCATTCCAATTCAGAATATTCTTTTATTCAAATATTCTTATACTTTGGGAAAGGTTCCCATTAATTTTATCAAAGATAAATTCTTTAAATTTATTCTTTAATCTTCTTTGAATATCAATTCAAACTAGACGGGATTAGCGAACCACACCGAAGTAATCATTTATTTCCCAATTCCAACCTATTCATCCCATAAAGTAAAACTGGTCATACTTCATATCTAACACCACGGTGTTATCGGTAAATTCAATTACCATTTCACGTTCAAATCTAATTAAAGATTTAACTATTGCCTGGAGCAAAACTGGTGATACTCCACTCTCGACCATTTCAATCTAATTAAAGATTCATTAAAACTCCACTTAGTTTTAATCTTCCCGACAACCAATATCCCGTCTTTAACTGGGTTAAAGAGCCAATGTCATTTAAAACACGGTTCATTATAAACCAAAAATCACATTCCATTAATTCAATTCCAATTAATTACCATTTAATTGGTACACTTCATTAAATCTAAACAAAAAGATTTAGTCTTTTTCTCAACTGGGTTTAAGAACAGTGTTAATGAAGACACCATTCACGGCAAACCCAAATCACATTCGATATTAAATACGAGGCTCTGAACAGAAAATATATCGGCTTATATTCAATATCAAATTCTACGACCAACAAATATCGTATTGGAAATAACGATATAAATATATCATTCAAATTCCCATAACAATATCTGTATCATCACGAAATCCAACGTCGAAATATTCCGAAGAAAATTTCGATTCAATTCCATTCCAATTCAATTATTGGAAGTTCTGGTTATTTTCAAAACCATTTCAAATCCACTTTATTTATTTAAAAATAAATAAATAGAATTATAATTCTAGTTCAAAACTAGTTCATTTCGATAAAAATCTATTTTTGTCTTTTCAAATGTGGAGTTTTTCATCCCAAATCATTTCTTATGATTTTACACAAATTATTACTATTTTTAATAATTTTATCAAGGCCCGTACAGTCGATTTCCATCAACGGCCATCGAACTGCACTTACAGCGTCCTTTTCCAAATTTGTTTTGGACATAATTCCAAATCTAACCGTTAGATTTCAAATTTCTAATATTCGTTAGAAAGCTCTTTTCAATACGAACCCAACGGTTCCGGTTTTAGAGAATCCAACGATCGGATCTCCCGCAATATCCATTTGAAGTCAATGGTCGAAATTCGCGAACTGCCGCGGCGCGGTGCGTTCTATTCAGGCCATTATATATATATATAATATATTATATATATTTCGTTGATTCCCTTTTAAAACATATTACATAAATCGTTTTAAATTCGTTTTCAAAACGATTTCAACTTCCATCTCGAATTCAAATCAAAATTGAATCTTTCAAATATAAATTCGTTTTAAATTAATTTCAACTCGATTTCAATTCAAATCCATTTCAATTCAAATTGGTTTCAATTCAAATCAATTTCAGTTCAATTTCAGTACGTTTTAAACTCCATTCAAAACGATTTCAATTCTATTTCAATCTAATTCGAATTTCAATTCTTTTTAATTTAATTCGAATTTCAATTCTTTTCAATTTAATTCGAATTTCAATTCATTTCAAAATATCGGATTTTGAAATTACTTTCGATATTCATTATAAAATGAGTAAAATCGATATAAATACCGTTCACGTCGAAATAGCGTCAATCTAATCAACATGGCTTTTATTCAACACATGAAATTATTTTCTTATTTTCCAAACTGAAATGAGGCCCAATCAATTACCATATAGTGTTAATTATATGGATTTTTCTACAATACATGTATATCTCAACAATGACAAATAATCAACCATCATCCAAAGTGCATTCTACACTATGTAAGCATCAAATATAAATATTCAACCCTTATAACAGTCTGTCAATCAATCTATCGACATACAACTAATTATTGAGATTAGTGTATGTCATGTATCATCCCAATACCCGTGTGGGGTTTCAAACAATCAAACACTGATTTTATTTGTGCAGTTGGGTGATGTGTAAAATTTATCATTCCAATCAATATCAGTCAAATGTGTGTATATAAACAAATCGTCCGATTTGTTTATAAATATTTATTTCATATACACGTTAAAAATTATATTTTTAACTATAAAATATTTTCCCCTATAAAATACTTTATTTCATTTCACATCATACAATCAACTACATATCAAAATCAAACAAACAAACAAACAAGCCGTCCATGGTCAGTGGACGACGGGTGTCGGGTACTACTAAACACCATCTTCATCCTAGTATATATTTCAACTAGAAAAATTAATGAAGGTGAGGAGTTCTCACCGACTAGCTAAACCAAACACCACGATTCTTCATACGCTGAAAACCTTCGTCGTTTCTTCTTTTGCCACTTTTGTCATCCGTATTCACTACATATATATATATATCACATTTTTATATTGTTGCTATTTATATAAAAATCAAATTTTTACAACACTACTATATAGATAAAAATTCTATTTTTACATCATCGCTATAAAAATTATATTTTTAACCTTTCTATGATATAAAAAATATATTTTTATGCCATGTTCCTCGTGATAAAAATCCGGTGCTTTTTTAATTAAAGTTCCAACCTTTTCTTTTATAAAAATCGAATCATTTCTAGTTTAAAAATCTCGCCTTTTAAAGTTTAAAAATCTCGCCTTTTCTTTCATAACAAAACTGATTTTTAAAATGCGAATTCCTTTAACAAAAACTGATTTTTTAAAATGTTAACTACATAATAAAAATCCAATTTTTACATAACGTCCCTATAAATAAATTTCCTAATTTATTAGATCAATGGTATTTATATTTATAAAAACTAAGGGTTTAAAAAAATTGCATTAAGGAAATTAACTTAAAAACAAAAAGAAAAACTTACAGGCAGCAAAGGGGGGGGGGCTTGGTGTTGAAGTGGCGGAATGGGAAGGTGGCCGGAGGTCGGCTCGAGCTCGCAGTGGTCTAAGGAGGCGGAAGGTGGCTGCGTCAGTTCTGGGGGGCTTCGACGTGGTAGGAAGAGGAGGGAGAAGAGAGAGGGTGATCAACGGAGGGGGGTGGGAAGAAGATGGAGGCGGCGCGGCGCACGAGGGGGGGCACGATAGTGGTCGGTGGCGGCTAGGGCAGAGCGCGATCGTCGTTTCTTTTCTTTTCTTTTTTTCTATTTTTTTCTTTCTGAAAGAATAAAAGGGGGAGGGAGGGAGTTAAGTGAAAATATAGTTATATTTTATTATTTAATTTTCCTAAAAAGTTGACTTTACATTCGAACTTCAAACTAGACCCAACGACTATCGTCCCTAGCTAATTAACCCCATTCCGAACACAATGGGATATGTCACGTAGGCTGATTCGATCGTTTCGATCAGTTTTCATCAAAATCAACATATAACTCTATATATTGAATTTGAACGCACATTTCAATTTACCGGGCTACATACTAAGTAGAAAAAATCCTAAAAAATATTTTTTAGTTTTGTATTGATGATACGGTCCTAACAGAATTGATTTCGTCAAATTCTGAGACTGTTTGAAAAATGGCTATTTTCCAGTCGATTAAAATCAACTGAAATTGGTCAAATGCGTTTTCCTTTGCCACGCTCACATATTGATTCGAACAATTACGAATTTTGGAATCTAGCAATAACTTAACATCTCGGATCCAACAAAAGTGGTTTCATTGAAAACCAAGGTCGTTTGCAAAATTCCCATTTTTAAGGGCCAGAATTCCATAGCGACTATTCTGAATTTTCAACTGGACATATCTTTTGATTCCCGCTATGAAATTTCAATTTTTCGGATTCGTTGGAAAGATATTTTCAATTAGATTCGAATATTTTTGGTTTTGCTAAAATCCGGATTATTTTGAATCCTGTACATTCATTTGAACTTTGAAATCGAATTATAGAACTACCGTGCGATTTTCAATTCCTTTTATAATTTAAAATAAATATTTATATTCTAACGACGATCTATAAAAATAAATATGTTCGAATTCTATTCAAAATAAATTTCTCGTCGTTTTCATTTAAAATAATTCATTTTAAATGTTCAAAATTCGCTAAAATTGCCAAAATAAAAATTTTAAATTGGCTCGCATTTCCGGGTTATTACACCTTTACTGGTAGCTAGCCAATGCCGGGCATTAGTAGTCGTCATTCGATGTGAAAATCGCTGGCCTTCAATCGCCGTCTTCAATGTCTATGACTAAAATCGTCGTAGTAATTATTCAAAATGGGTTAAATCCGGTCTTTCCAAATAACTCGCGTATTTTATAATTAAAAATCAAGTGCTATAAAGACACATCATACGCCTTATTCCAATTCAAAATATTCTTATTATAAAATATTCGTATTATTAGGGAAAGGTTCCCATCAATTTTATCAAAGATAAATTCTTTTAAATTAATTCTTTAATTTTATTTTTGAAGATTCATCATACCCCAATTTGATTTTAATATCAAAAATTGTTACTTTATGATTATTTAATTTTAAGAAACTAATCTTGTTTTGTAACAACCCTAAATTCTGGGTCCAATAAAAATTTATTTTTAATGAATTTTACAAGAATTTACGGTCGATGTTGAGAATTTACATCGTTAAATATGGATTTAAATATAATAAATATTGGTTTTGAAATGTCACAAGAATTTTTGAGACATATGTTTATTTTAATTTAAAGAATTTTTCTGTAATTATAATTTTGAAAAATAAAGAGCTTTTTGTTTGAAGTATTTTGCGTCCTATATCAGCGTTTTCAATATTTCATAGAATAAGTTGATTTGTCTATTTTATTATATTTTTGCGATCGTGGTGGATTGCTCGACACGACGTTATTTTTATTTTTGTCTGCAGTAGTTCGTAGGTGAATGGAGTTTTACGTAACAGGGTGCGCAAAACATTACAATTTAAAAGCATATTTTATGTGTCATTATTATTCTCATACATCAGCACGTTTCTTCATTTATGCAAACCCCACACCCTCTCACTTCACTCAATTCTCATTTAATGCATTTGCCCTACTGACGAAGTATTAATATATACACACACCACACTCTCATTTAATACACATCCCTTCCCTCATCAATGCAAGCATATCTCTATACGTTTCTTTTTCTATTATTGAGCAAAGAAGTAAATGTAGCCTAAGGCACATGCGCATGGATCATGGAAGAGAGAATAAATTATTATTTTGGCATATAATTCACGCATGAATCAAGGGTGGGATGGGCAAGTAACAAGGAGAGACTTCACATATAGTAATGGGGACACGTTATTTTTATTATTCCAATTTCCAACGCAAGGCCATCCCCTCACATTTTCCATTTTCTCTTCTTCCTGGCAATCCACTTCATAGACCTACAGCAAGCCAATCTTTCCCCTTTCATCTTCTTCTCTTCTTCTTTTTCTTCACTACTTTCCCTTACTTGCTTTCTTAATCTCACTCTTCTTCTTCTTCAAAGCAACTGAGTTCATTTGTTTTTCCCCCCTCATTTTTGTCTATGCAAGGAAGGGAAACTCCATTTTGTTTTACATATCACGCATGGTTCCTGAGAACCAAATATTCATTTTATCCACAAAAATGCATGCATGCAAGCAAGAAGGAACGTGTTCATTTTTATTAACACATATATACTTGGTTGGGCACTTTATTGGGAAAGAAAAAGAAAAGAAGAGGAGAGAATGGATACATGCATGGCAATAGATGGTTTCATTTTCTCATTTCCATTCCAACCACCTTTTCTCTTCTCTTACCTTCCAGTAACTCCACACATTCTTTTTTCATTTGCCACTTCTTTTTGGTTTCACTGCAAATGAAAACACACATTATTATTCATTATTTTCATTCGGGAAACACTTCCACTTCTTTCTCTTCTCTAGCAACTTCTTAAACTTTGTTTCTTTTCTTTTCAGTTTGGTGGAACAGAGAGTCATTTTGTTTTCAATTTTTTTTTGTTCTTTTCATTTGCAAATATGGACACACTCCTCTGCTATAATTTTTATCTCTATCTACATTCATTTCCACCAAAAGTCCTAAACACGAAAGTTGTAAAGGACAAAAATATCAGTACTTTTCATTCATGTCCGACTTGAAACAGCGGTGGGTAGCATTCGTGACGGTTAATGGAAAATATAGGGGTTGGAGTTAGATGTACCGGATGGTGTAACATTCGGTGTTGTGTTCAACGGTGAAGATGGCAATCGATTTAGTGAACCAGAGAGAGAGATATGATAAGGAGAAGATATTGTTTAGTTCATTTGCATGCATGGGCTTAAAGAAGAAAAGAAAGAAAGAAAGTGGCAGGCGTATGCAATATGAAGTACTATTCATATAAAGTGGATTTTCAGCTAAGTCCCCTATTTTGCTCAAAATTGCTTGCGCATGAGGTTGGCAGTGGAGTTTTGTTTGCATGGTTGGGCTTGGGCCTTGCTAGGATCTGGGTGCATGCATGGATATAGCAGGTTAAATATATAAAAATGGGTAAAAGTGTAGACGCATGAAATGGAAATGTGAAGAAGAAGAAGCTAGTAAAGAGGGGATCGAATATGAGTATGGTGTTTGCTGTTTTGGTGTTGTACCGACGTGGATTGGTTATTAAAGGTAATTAATAAATTAAATTTTAAATTTTTTTTATTGAGGTATAATAATACGCAACGTTTAAAATTCGATATCTTATTCATTCGAGGTCCATTTCGAGCGAAACAAGCGGCGACATGTTCATATCGACGAGACCTAGGCAATGACGTTGGACTGTCAGGATTTAAATTCGTTATATTTTTAGATTCAAACGAAGGTGAGTTTTCTCACACCTGCAAAAATATTCACATTTTTGTGAAATTGAAATCATTGATTGATTTGATCTTTTTTTTGTTGCTAGTTTAAATGGACACCTAATTTAAACTGTTAGTAATTAAATTGACAGTTAGTTTATTTTTTTGAATTAAATTGCTAGTTAAACCCCGACACATATAATCAGTTAATTTTTGCAAATTGAACTGTTTTGGATGATGGTTGTGATGAATGTCTATTATAGATATATTGAACTGTACGGATGTTTGTCTATATTTTATATCATTGTTATCACCTTGGATGTTACGGGCATCATCATAAACTGTCATTTCGAATAAATTAAGAAATAGGTTGAAATGATATATACCTATGACATTTGACCTTTGGATTGAAATGATATATATCCATTCCCTGAAATTAAAATTTAAAATTTGAAATAACTGATCACTTGGCCATAGGATAGAGAATTATTATACGGACACCGGATTTGTTAAATCTATAAATTTTAGAATTTGTGAAACCGATTTAAATAAGTGATTCTGTGTAAAGAAAATAAATTGAAATTATATAAATTGAATTATATTGAAATGTTGAAATTGAATTATTTCAAAGGTTTGAATCTTTATTTAAACTTTGAAATTAAATTCAAATTGAAAAGATCTAATTTGTTAAATTGAAATTTGAACTAAAATTGGTTATGAATTGAAATCATTCCAAATTAAATTATATTGAAATGTTGAAATTGAATTATTTCAAAGGTTTAAATCTTTATTTAAACTTTGAAATTAAATTCGAATTAAATGGCTTAAATAAATATTATGAACTTGAACTTGAACTCGGATTTGATTTGAATCAAATAGATTCAAATAATATTTTGAAATGGGAAGTTATCCTTTAAAATGGATTGTTCTTAAATGAATTTGATTGTTGAATCGATTTGGATTGGATCTTGGAAATCGATTTGGTTTGTTTGAGATTTGAACTTAGGTTCAGATTTATTGAAAATGGAAGTTGATTTGAAATTATTTCTATATAAACAAAATTTATATATAAACTGTTTTATGAAATTTAATCCTGTGATATATGGAGTACTTTATATAAATTGTTTTCCAAAAACCTATTCTTTCTATATACATAAAAGTAGTTTATTTTATAAAATATTTTAAAACCATTTCCAATACTCAAGCTGTTTTTATTTCCAAGCTATTCCAAATCTCCCAACTATTTACAATTATTCAAAAATTTATTAAAACCCCAAAAACTATTTCAAACTTATAAACTGTTTTAAAAGTGGAATTGTTTACATTTAAATCTCTGATTTAAAAGTAAAGATGTTTAGTTTGATGTAAAATCATAAATGAATTCAAAACGAATTTTGAAGTAAATTGAATGATTCGAAGAAAATGTGGTTAATTGAAGTTATAAACAATTATTGAATTTGAAATTTATCTCAATGTAAATATGAATTGTGAAAGTAAATATTATTATGATATAAAATAATATGATATTTTAAAGTGAAATTTGTTTAGGTGGATATGATATTTTGATATCATAACGATTCACTTTTGAAACATAAAATACCAATCGGTGTGTAACATGACGTTTTGTTGTTAAAGAGACCGGGACCTCTTATTGACATACTCTCTGTCAATGTTGGAACCACTTTAACAACTGTGTACGTGTTGGAGTTCCAGAAATGAAGTAGGATGAATTTGGAGGCGATTACTGGATTTGAAGAAAGTGAGCGATAATGGATGACCCCGACACTTGTGTCGATTTGAAATGACTAAAACAGGAGCCGTGCCAGACCAAATGAGGCTTGACTACCTCTTAGTGGACATCTGCTCTTCGATTTTCCTGGGCCTCGGGTCCATACTATTACTATTTGTTGCTGTTGTTTTGTTGGTGCGCACCCTTGATGGGACGTATTTCCCTTTGATTCGATATGGGGCGGATGTCTACGGTGGGCCGTTAGGGGTAACCACCAGTCTGGATCAGGCAAACTAGCAGCATACTACTTTGGGTATAGCCTCATGTGCCTTGTCATACGTTTATCCTTATGCGAGACAACTACGATTTTGATTTTTGGCATAGGTCTATAGGGGACTCACTGGCTACCGACGTTACTGGTTGTGTTACAGGACCTGCATAGACCAGGTGCTTATAAACTGTGTAAGGGTAATCAATGTAACCCCGCTTACGCTATTTTTCTGACAAGTATTTGTGAATAGACACTAGTATAATAGCGAAATTATATTTTATAGTATCTAGTTTGACGGATCCTTAGGAGATGGAATTTCCCGTAACATCTCTTGAGTTATGTGTGTGCATGTTCATATGATATCGATTTGACTTAGATGAGAATATTTTTGCCTGATCCGAGCTTGTTTTATTTTCACGCTATTACGCTCGGGTCAGACTTGAGCATTCCAGTTTCAAAGGTTATCTTCTGAAGGATGAAGACGAAGACGGTATACTATTATTACTATTGCATCCCACTACTATTCTGTTGCATTACTCTGTGTTACCAGTTATGTATATAAATGTATAACTCTGATAAATGTTGTAAAATGATCAAATGTTTATTTTAAACAGCTTCATGAACTGTTATTTGATTATTATATTTTGTTCATTCCGTTGCGAGATTCTGTGTTTGTTTTCTTTTTTCTTTCTAATTCTAAATTAATCCCCTTGATTATCTATATTTTTGACTATAATGGTTGAAGATGTGGATCGTCATTTAACAATCTGTAAATACATACAGTTTTGAGTTAGACATGTGTGGATTATTGTCGATTCAAAAGGTACGGATTTCCAGGTCGTTTCAGTTGGTATCAGAGCTTATGGTTTAGCAGTAAACCTTGGCTCTATTGGGATTTACTCATTAGAGATAGGGTTAGTAACACCCTAGAATGAGTTCTGAGTGTATATATATACGAGAGAGCGTACTTGTACTTTTGATATAAAAATGGTTTTATATTGTGTTGTTTGGCTTATTGAGTGAGTTCGGAGTTCCAGTTGATGCGTGTTGCAAGCGTTACCGAATGGGATTTCAAAACAATTGAACAAGGCATTCTACCACAATATTGTTTTCATATATATTTTATATATGTAAGATAAATAATTTTGAAATTTGATGGTAAATTAGTCAATACTCTTAACCTATTGACTATAAAAATAAATCGATCTTTTATATATGATTTATAATTAACTGTAAACCAAATGAATGTAAATGGAGAATATGAGATCTTTAAATTCTGATGATTTGTAAATGTTTTTCAAGGTTTTGAAAAAAATATAGTAGTAATATTTGAAGGATATTTAAATAGAAATTGGTTAAGTACTCTATTTTGCTACTGGGAAATAAATTTCGGTGATGAGATGATCATAGTCATCGACTTTCATTTTCGAGTCACAAAGTGGGGGAGACCACTTGGTAGCATTGCTACATATTCGTTTTAAAAATAATTTTAATTTGAAATTTTGAGTATGTTTTGATATATAAAAATTATGTATAGTATATAGTATTTCAACATGTTTTGAAAAGAAATTGGTATTTAAGGTTCTCATGTCTCCATTTATACAAATTACTCTCCTTGTTGATAATCAATGAAATAAATATTTGTCAGTATTAAAATCAAATGAAATTTTGAATAGGTGAATAAAGAAATACCATAAATGAATCAGAGAAATATAAATGAAAATATAATATAATATTATTAAATTGAGACATGAAGTAAGGAAAATGTAAAGTAAAATAGAAAAAATACTCATGTTACTTTGATAATAAAGAGTAAAGTTGTGAAATACTAAATTTCATTTGTAATATATACAAATCTACCTAATGAAAAGTTTAAGAGTATATAAATATGTAATGAAATATTTTACAAATGAAATTAATTTAAATGAATAACATCTTCCACAATGATATGTTGAATCATAGAAATGTTATGAAGATACAGAAAAGTAAAGTGAAAAAAATGAATTTCAACCAAAGGAATGTTTATTAAGGTTAATCAAGTGGTTGTAATAATATATTTTTATTGTTAATGTTCTGAAACGATTAACAAGTGGGTGGAATATTCGTAATGGACGACGTCATTTAAGTAAATGAAATATCAAACTTAAGTGAGTTATAAGCTGCAGTTGAGAGATAAGTTAATAATAATAAAATTCTAAATTGTTCAATACGAATGTTAAAAAGTTTGAAATGTAATGTGCAATTACAACAAAGGAAGTGAGCTAAACAAATTAAACTAATGTAATCAGCTAACCCAAGTTATGAAAATAATGAACTCAGATTCTGATTGAATAAAATGTTAAAGATAAGCTTAAGAAAATTTACAATAAGCTATTTCGCGATGTAAATAAGTTGAATCGATTGTAAAACTATTTAAGAAAGTTAATTAAAAACATAGAGAACATAAGATGTAGATGAAATTAAAGTAATAATATATATAGAAATTGAAATGAGTAAGTATGTAAATTTCAAATATGTTGAGAATAAGTATAGATAAAACGAAATGCCAGCATATAGAAAATTTTAATATAGTTGAAATAAGTAAATTTTGAACTAATGAAAACTATAGACTAAAAATTCATTAAACATGAATGAATATATGGAAATCAATAAATGTAAGCAAATTAGATGAGAAATAATTTAATGCGAATACATTAAACATAAAGACATATATGAATCAATCAAACGAAAATTGTATGGGTATGAATAAACTATATAAATTTGATTGTTGTATGTTATTATGTTGCATTTGCTATATTCGTGTGTATTGTTGTTGCATTTTGATGTATGCATGGACGTTCTCTCAAGTACATGATTTACATATCATTGTTATTGAATAATTTGTAGGCACATAATGTGTTTGATTTAATTTGGAAGCTTGCGCGCGTTTATCATTTTGCTTGCGTATATAAGCGAACTCGCTTACATATAAATAAAATAAAAGGTACGTCTACACAAAAATATAAATAGGACGTGCATATTGATATATATTGGGTTTTCCGGCCATGAGAGCCGATGTATAAGTTTTTATCTTTACTGGCGTATTGCCAAAGTCCCTCCGTACAAAGGAGGTACTGCCGAAATTTCTGTGATTTCGAGCGTTTTTTTTTTGGAGACTTTAAAATTCGAAACTTACAAATTTTGTTTTTTTTGTAAATTACTTTGGGGTAAGTATATATATGTACTTACTACCATGCTTCGTTCCTTTTCGAGGACGAAAAGTTTTAAGGTAGGGAGATTGTAACAACCCTAAATTCTGGGTCCAATAAAAATTTATTTTTAATGAATTTTACAAGAATTTACGGTCGATGTTGAGAATTTACATCGTTAAATATGGATTTAAATATAATAAAATATTGGTTTTGAAATGTCACAAGATTTTTTGAGACATATGTTTATTTTAATTTAAAGAATTTTTCTGTAATTTTAATTTTGAAAAATAAAGAGCTTTTTGTTTGAAGTATTTTGCGTCCTATATCAGCGTTTTCAATATTTCATAGAATAAGTTGATTTGTCTATTTTATTATATTTTTGCGATCGTGGTGGATTGCTCGATACGACGTTATTTTTATTTTTGTCTGTAGCGGTTCGTAGGTGAATGGAGTTTTACGTAACGGGGTGCGCAAAACATTACAATTTAAAAGCATATTTTATGTGTCATTATTATTCTCATACATCAGCACGTTTCTTCATTTATGCAAACCCCACACCCTCTCACTTCACTCAATTCTCATTTAATGCATTTGCCCTACTGACGAAGTATTAATATATACACACACCACACTCTCATTTAATACAAGTCCCTTCCCTCATCAATGCAAGCATATCTCTATACGTTTCTTTTTCTATTATTGAGCAAAGAAGTAAATGTAGCCTAAGGCACATGCGCATGGATCATGGAAGAGAGAATAAATTATTATTTTGGCATATAATTCACGCATGAATCAAGGGTGGGATGGGCACGTAACAAGGAGAGACTTCACATATAGTAATGGTGACACGTTATTTTTATTATTCCAATTTCCAACGCAAGGCCATCCCCTCACATTTTCCATTTTCTCTTCTTCCTGGCAATCCACTTCATAGACCTACAGCAAGCCAATCTTTCCCCTTTCATCTTCTTCTCTTCTTCTTTTTCTTCACTACTTTCCCTTACTTGCTTTCTTAATCTCACTCTTCTTCTTTTTCAAAGCAACTGAGTTCATTTGTTTTTCCCCCCTCATTTTTGTCTACGCAAGGAAGGGAAACTCCATTTTGTTTTACATATCACGCATGGTTCCTGAGAACCAAATATTCATTTTATCCACAAAAATGCATGCATGCAAGCAAGAAGGAACGTGTTCATTTTTATTAACACATATATACTTGGTTGGGCACTTTATTGGGAAAGAAAAAGAAAAGAAAAAGAAAAGAAAAAGAAAAGAAGAGGAGAGAACGGATACATGCATGGCAACAGATGGTTTCATTTTCTCATTTCCATTCCAACCACCTTTTCTCTTCTCTTACCTTCCAGTAACTCCACACATTCTTTTTTCATTTGCCACTTCTTTTTGGTTTCACTGCAAATGAAAACACACATTATTATTCATTATTTTCATTCGGGAAACACTTCCACTTCTTTCTCTTCTCTAGCAACTTCTTAAACTTTGTTTCTTTTCTTTTCAGTTTGGTGGAACAGAGAGTCATTTTGTTTTCAATTTTTTTTTTGTTCTTTTCATTTGCAAATATGGACACACTCCTCTGCTATAATTTTTATCTCTCTCTACATTCATTTCCACCAAAAGTCCTAAACACGAAAGTTGTAAAGGAAAAAAATATCAGTACTTTTCATTCATGTCCGACTTGAAACAGCGGTGGGTAGCATTCGTGACGGTTAATGGAAAATATAGGGGCTGGAGTTAGATGTACCGGATGGTGTAACATTCGGTGTTGTGTTCAACGGTGAAGATGGCAATCGATTTAGTGAACCAGAGAGAGAGATATGATAAGGAGAAGATATTGTTTAGTTCATTTGCATGCATGGGCTTAAAGAAGAAAAGAAAGAAAGAAAGTGGCAGGCGTATGCAATATGAAGTACTATTCATATAAAGTGGATTTTCAGCTAAGTCGCCTGTTTTGCTCAAAATTGCTTGCGCATGAGGTTGGCAGTGGAGTTTTGTTTGCATGGTTGGGCTTGGGCCTTGCTAGGATCTGGGTGCATGCATGGATATAGCAGGTTAAATATATAAAAATGGGTAAAAGTGTAGACGCATGAAATGGAAATGTGAAGAAGAAGAAGCTAGTAAAGAGGGGATCGAATATGAGTATGGTGTTTGCTGTTTTGGTGTTGTACCGACGTGGATTGGTTATTAAAGGTAATTAATAAATTAAATTTTAAATTTTTTTTATTGAGGTATAATAATACGCAACGTTTAAAATTCGATATCTTATTCATACGAGGTCCATTTCGAGCGAAACAAGCGGCGACATGTTCATATCGACGAGACCTAGGCAATGACGTTGGACTGTCAGGATTTAAATTCGTTATATTTCAGATTCAAACGAAGGTGAGTTTTCTCACACCTGCAAAAATATTCACATTTTTGTGAAATTGAAATCATTGATTGATTTGATTTTTTTGTTGCTAGTTTAAATGGACACCTAATTTAAACTGTTAGTAATTAAATTGACAGTTAGTTTATTTTTTTGAATTAAATTGCTAGTTAAACCCTGACACATATAATCAGTTAATTTTTGAAAATTGAACTGTTTTGGATGATGGTTGTGATGAATGTCTATTATAGATATATTGAACTGTACGGATGTTTGTCTATATTTTATATCATTGTTATCACCTTGGATGTTACGGGCATCATCATAAACTGTCATTTCGAATAAATTAAGAAATAGGTTGAAATGATATATACCTATGACATTTGACCTTTGGATTGAAATGATATATATCCATTCCCTGAAATTAAAATTTAAAATTTGAAATAACTGATCACTTGGCCATAGGATAGAAAATTATTATACGGACACCGGATTTGTTAAATCTATAAATTTTAGAATATGTGAAACCAATTTAAATAAGTGATTCTGTGTAAAGAAAATAAATTGAAATTATATAAATTGAATTATATTGAAATGTTGAAATTGAATTATTTCAAAGGTTTGAATCTTTATTTAAACTTTGAAATTAAATTCAAATTGAAAAGATCTAATTTGTTAAATTGAAATTTGAACTAAAATTGGTTATGAATTGAAATCATTCCAAATTAAATTATATTGAAATGTTGAAATTGAATTATTTCAAAGGTTTAAATCCTTATTTAAACTTTGAAATTAAATTCGAATTAAATGGCTTAAATAAATGTTATGAACTTGAACTTGAACTCGGATTTGATTTGAATCAAATAGATTCAAATAATATTTTGAAATGGGAAGTTATCCTTTAAAATGGATTGTTCTTAAATGAATTTGATTGTGGAATCGATTTGGATTGGATCTTGGAAATCGATTTGGTTTGTTTGAGATTTGAACTTAGGTTCAGATTTATTGAAAATGGAAGTTGATTTGAAATTATTTCTATATAAACAAAATTTATATGTAAACTGTTTTATGAAATTTAATCCTGTGATATATGGAGTACTTTATATAAATTGTTTTCCAAAAACCTATTCTTTCTATATACATAAAAGTAGTTTATTTTATAAAATATTTTAAAACCATTTCCAATACTCAAGCTGTTTTGATTTCCAAGCTATTCCAAATCTCCCAACTATTTACAATTATTCAAAAATTTATTAAAACCCCAAAAACTATTTCAAACTTATAAACTGTTTTAAAAGTGGAATTGTTCACATTTAAATCTCTGATTTAAAAGTAAATATGATTAGTTTGACGTAAAATCATAAATGAATTCAAAACGAATTTTGAAGTAAATTGAATGATTCGAAGAAAATGTGGTTAATTGAAGTTATAACCAATTATTGAATTTGAAATTTATCTCAATGTAAATATGAATTGTGAAAGTAAATATTATTATGATATAAAATAATATGATATTTTAAAGTGAAATTTGTTTAGGTGGATATGATATTTTGATATCATAACGATTCACTTTTGAAACATAAAATACCAATCGGTGTGTAACATGACGTTTTGTTGTTAAATAGACCGGGACCTCTTATTGACATACTCACTGTCAATGTTGGAACCACTTTAACAACTGTGTACGTGTTGGAGTTCCAGAAATGAAGTAGGATGAATTTGGAGGCGATTACTGGATTTGAAGAAAGTGAACGATAATGGATGACCCCGACACTTGTGTCGATTTGAAATGACTAAAACAGGAGCCGTGCCAGACCAAATGAGGCTTGACTACCTCTTAGTGGACATCTGCTCTTCGATTTTCCTGGGCCTCGGGTCCATACTATTACTATTTGTTGCTGTTGTTTTGTTGGTGCGCACCCTTGATGGGAGGTATTTCCCTTTGATTCGATATGGGTCGGATGTCTACGGTGGGCCGTTAGGGGTAACCACCAGTCTGGATCAGGAAAACTAGTAGCATACTACTTTGGGTATAGCCTCATGTGCCTTGTCATACGTTTATCCTTATGCGAGACAACTACGATTTTGATTTTTGGCATAGGTCTATAGGGGACTCACTGGCTACCGACGTTACTGGTTGTGTTACAGGACCTGCATAGACCAGGTGCTTATAAACTGTGTAAGGGTAATCAATGTAACCCCGCTTACGCTATTTTTCTGACAAGTATTTGTGAATAGACACTAGTATAATAGCGAAATTATATTTTATAGTATCTAGTTTGACGGATCCTTAGGAGATGGAATTTCCCGTAACATCTCTTAAGTTATGTGTGTGCATGTTCATATGATATCGATTTGACTTAGATGAGAATATTTTTGCCTGATCCGAGCTTGTTTTATTTTCACGCTATTACACTCGGGTCAGACTTGAGCATTCCAGTTTCAAAGGTTATCTTCTGAAGGATGAAGACGAAGACGGTATACTATTATTACTATTGCATCCCACTACTATTCTGTTGCATTACTCTGTATTACCAGTTATGTATATAAATGTATAACTCTGATAAATGTTGTAAAATGATCAAATGTTTATTTTAAACAGCTTCATGAACTGTTATTTGATTATTATATTTTGTTCATTCCGTTGCGAGATTCTGGGTTTGTTTTCTTTTTTCTTTCTAATTCTAAATTAATCCCCTTGATTATCTATATTTTTGACTATAATGGTTGAAGATGTGGATCGTCATTTAACAATCTGTAAATACATACAGTTTTGAGTTAGACATGTGTGGATTATTGTCGATTCAAAAGGTACGGATTTCCAGGTCGTTTCATGTTTTAACTGGGTTAAAGAACTAATGTCATTTAAAACACTGTTCACGATAAACCCAAAATCATTTTCCATAAAATATGGAATTTCCACAGAAATCAAATCAATATATAATCGATATGAATTTCCGTATCAGACTAATAATATAAATGGAATAACGGTAAAGCCCTTTTAAATTCCATATATAGTAACAGTCTTCTTTTACAGAAGCCTATCTCGATTATTATCAAATCGAATTTCCATTCAATTCCAATTTACTGTATTAAATTGGAAAGCTTGACTATAGAAAATTTCTTTTTAAATCTTAATAAAAAGATTTATAAATTGCAAATTATATTTTCATTGTTAATTGGGTTAAAGAACAAATGTCGTTTAAAACACAGTTCACAATAAACCCAATTCACATATCAATATATTTCCATTACTAAATATAATGGGAAACTCTAATAATTTTAATTAAAAGATTTA